>JAQPZY010001569.1:465000-1065000 GCA_029931535.1 Margaritifera margaritifera
CAGTCACGTGACTATATTACGTAACGTTTGAAACAGCTAATATACAGTGGAACACATGTAATCTGGTCATGAAAGGTATCAAATGTTTAGTCGTTTTGAGCTGACTACACTTAACTGAGTTATCAGTATAGTATTGCACCTAGAGTGTGGGCTCATTTTTTTGTCCCATGTTCCCCAAATATTGACCCTGTGTGCCCCTCTGAGCGCTTTTTTGTCAGGAAAAAAATTAAACAAATATGCCTACACTTTCCTTCACGGATGTGCATCCACCTCTATGTTTGCGCTAGCAATGACTAAATTCGCTAAAAGTGATAAAACCTGTGAGATGGCAATCAATATCCATTTCAAAACAATGAATCTGGCAATGAAAACATTCAAGGTTTGTTGTAGTCGGCCGAGTTGCTAAAGTCTTTGACCGCCACTATTGTAACGTATTTTCGAGGTTAAAGTCACACCTACGGCAGCGAAGATTTAATTTATTCTCAGGCTGAATTAATGATAAAAGGTACCAATTTGTGCTAATACACAATTTGTCATTTGCTTAATGATTTAATACACTTAAAAGAAAAGTAATTAAGAAAACATGGGTATTTATTATAATAAATGCTAGTTGATAATGATTGAACACTAAAGTTAAATGAGAGCAAGATCCGGAACGGAAAATTCCATGGTGCAGTTCATTTCAGGTTAACCATATATTGAAACATGTTAATGTTTTCATGAGTGAATTGATCACACGATGCAACGTTTATTGCAATAATGTAAATGTCAAAGGAAAATATGAGAAAGTTAAGGTGGCAAAGGTGTCGAAGCAAATAAGATTATCTCATATTTTTTTAGCACCTCTAATGCATTATGTACTACAATTTTCCTTTGTCCCTTTAAAATGTTGTGTGTCCCCCAAATATGGAGGGGAAGGGACACAGTGTTCCCTGATCTTGGGATCCTAGGTGCAACACTGCATTATGACGCTGAAACAGACTACATTTTCAGACAACATTGGGAACGGAAACGGAATACTTAGAGGTCAATTTATATGTGGGCAAGTTCTAAACAGTCTAACAAAAATAGTAGATGGAAACTATTATATATAATGACTTTCCTTGAAATTGGATTGCGTGATTTTCCTTAACCAAAGAAACAGTTCATAAACCTTGTGAATCTCGTGCGTATGAAAGGTCAGAAGTAATTAAACAAGAGTCCCTTGAAGGAACCGACGCTCTACTGGCTGAAAAGAATGTACAGGAATTCAAGATAAAACCATTTCTTCCTTTTAACTGCGGAGTGTTCAAACCATCTTTGATATTCTTCAGGGATAACAAGATTTTCAAATTAACTGCTGTGGTCGACATATTTGAAGTCAACCTGGCACCATTTCATTTAGGACCAACAAGGTATCATACGAAGTCTTCTGGTGGAAACCCCATGTTGATATGATTTTCCGTTTTTGAGGAGCAACGATAACAAGATTTTCAAGATGGATACCATAGTGGCCATAGTCGATATCAGACTGGCACCATTTCTATTTAGTACCAACTAGACATCATAAGAAATCTTTTGGTGATAGCACAATATCGATATGATCAGCCGTCTAGGAAAAGTAGTGATAACAATATTTTCAAGATGGTCATTGTGGCACTCAAATTAGAAGTCAGATCGGCCCCATTTTCATTTACGACCAAGTACACATCATAAGAAGTCGTTTAGTGAAAACTGTATCCTGATATGACCATGCATTCAGGAGAATTAGTAATCACAAGATTTTCAAGATGGTCACTGTGGCAGGCATACTGAGTGTCTGAATGGCACCATCAGGACCATCTAGTCACCATAAGAAGTTGTTTAGTAAAAAACCCATGTTTGAACGACAATCCATTCAGGATGAGCAGTGATAACAATATTTTCAAGATGGCCGCTGTTGTGGCTATATTGGACACCAGATTGACACCATTTTCGTTCTGGACCAACTTTACATCATAAGAAGTCTTCTGGTGAAAACCGCATGTCAATATGACTCTCTATTCAGGGGGAGTAGCAATCACAAGATTTTCAAGATGGCTGCTGTGACAGTCATATTGGATATAAGATTGTCACCATTTTCATTTAGAACTAACTGGACATCATACGAAGTCTTCTGGCGAAACCCAGTGTCAAATATGACTTTCCGTTCAGGAGGAGTAGCGATAACAAGATTTTCAAGATGGCTGCTGTGGCGGTCATATTGGACATCAAATCGACATCATTTTCAAGTAAAACCAACTAAACATCATAAGAAGGCTTTTAGTGAAAACCCCATGTTGACATGGCCATCCATTCAGGGGAAGTAGCAATAACAAGATTTTCAAGGTGGCCACTATGATGGCCATATTTGGATGTCCGAGCGGCACCATATTAATTTGGAACAAACTAGACCATGGAATCAATGTGTTTGCAAAGTTCATGGTAATCCTCTGAGTAGTTTAGGAGGAGTAGCGATAACAAACTTGTGCTAACGGACGTACGGACGACGGACAAAAGACCATCCCATAAGCTCCTCTGGTCTATAACCAGTAGAATTAAATATAAGGAATTTCTTCCAAGCAACTTTAATACATATATGTAGTTTAGCATTGATCAAATGACCCTTATCATTAACGTTACTCTTACACTTTATCTACTTAAAGCAAGTACAAGCATGGAAAAGTGTAGGCAAATTGTTAAGACTTTAATTTTTAATACTAGATTGGAGATTGATAATCTAATGGCCTTCAACTGATCAGAGTTAAAGCAATATATATATAAGAATTTCCAGTAAAGTTATAAATTTGTCCTAACAACTGTTTAAAACATTGGCATCCTGGAAAAAAAGAAACACCGATATAGTTGTAAAAACGCGCCAAACGTTTTAGAGGACAGACAAAGAAAAAAAAAAAGAGAAAAAAAAATTAAACCATACTTATAACTGGAATTAAAAGATTTATATTCAAATTTCACTACATGTGTTAAATGGAAAAATCTTTTAAATCCATCCACGCGTTGTTTACTAAAGGCCGCACTTATGAACCCATACACCGTAACGATATCGATGACAGATTGCTACAGACCTACAAAAGAACTTCAAAACTCACAGAGAGGGAATTAGTTAACGCGTGGATTGCTTGTTCTCACAACATGTAAATCATGAACCGGCGGGGAAATACAAACTTTCTTTCCACTCATTTGCCAGAAAGATAAATCTCTTTGCCATATGCTCTTTGTATGACGTTTCGAATTCCCTAGGTTGTTAAAGAAATATTATGCTCCCCCCCCCCTCCGTTATCACCACCTTATCATCAACACACGAGGATTATAGAAGCCGTTCATAACTTTAGGTTGTATCAGGCTGATGAGGTAATAGCCTAGACGATGACGTAAAACCTGACATCATCGTTTGAATTCTTTATATAGATCAAATTGACTAAAAAGTAGTGGAAACAAGGTTTAATCAAAGAAAATACATATAAAAATAATAGATTCGCCGGTCACTTTATTATGCATATTATAGTGAAAAGAAAAGAATAAATCAAAAATGTATATTGTATATACTCACGTATAATTGAAATCCAAATGCAAATAACATAGACCTTGATCTGCCGTCGCATAATGCGCCGGCAGATCAGGGTCTATGTTGTTTGTTCTACTGATTAGTCTTTACAAACTGCATAGACCCAGATCTGCCGGCGCATAATGCGACGGCAGATCTGGGTCTATGCAGTTTGCAGTTGGCATAGCCTTATACGCGAGTAAAGACGGTATATTATCTATAAAAACCTTTATGCTTGGGACTGTCTCATACGATTTGATACTTTTGGTAAGGCAGGATAGTATTGACAAATCCCCAAAGCTCCACATATCTACCACCAACTGTCTATCAATTGTTTATTCGAAATTTCTATATTAGCTAACAAATCTCATGCCGGTTTATGTGTGAGTTGTTACGTACTAACACCTGGAGTACTTAACATGTTTAAATCATTGGCAGAGTGTTTTACTGACGTTCAACCATGTGGTTTTCATTATTTACCGTGAACAAATTCAAATTGCTATTACTACATTTCTCCTCATCCAATGTTTGTGAAATTTTTCACTATTAACTGAATATTTCTCGCTAATATACCGGTAAATTATCCGAATGGAAAAGGTTGATTTTATATAAAATGTTATGTTAATGAGTATGTGTGGTTATTGTGGCTCTGGCGAATCATTCATTAGGGATCAAATCTATTTAGTTTGTATCAGAACAACTGTCTCACCACAGTACGTCCGTTATGTACCTGTGTAACCGTTGCTGTGATTGGATGTATGAAAAATCCTTTTCATTTGTGACGTTATAATCTTTACCCATACGTCACACATTGAGCTTTAAATGGATATAGACTATACATATCTCGTTCACGCAGGCGGAACAAAAATATTACGCCGCTTCTGCCATATTGGTTTTTATATGGAATTCCTTCGGTTGTGCTCTGGACTTTTGCAGTTTTACACAGGGTTCAAAATTTGAAGGAAATGCATTCCTCTGATTTTCACCACTGTTAATCTTTGTTAAAAAGAATTTTAAAAAAAGAAATATTTAAAAAAACCTACAATTTTCTTTATTTTGATATCTGAACGATTGGGGTTGATTTTTTTTTTAAAATACATAGCTAGACCTTATTTCGTATGTGCATCTCATAGAAGACTCTTAGCTCTTAGTTTTTTAATATTTTAAACTTTCATATACACACTTTCAGAAAATAATAATGTTTACACTGTTCAAATTCATTTCTGTGTTTCAAGGACAGACAAAGTTGGTGTACTTTGAGCTGTTTCAGGTACATTTGCCAGCAGAAATGTTCAAACAGCAGAGGATTTTCCAAATATTTTTTTTAAAAAATACCTGTAAATCCAAGTAGATTAAAGACATGAAAGTCTATATTTAACTTTTTCTACACTGTGAGAATTATAGAGCTAACAACTTTGCCCTGTGCCTGCCTCACTTTCAAAGGTGCTCCATAACTCCGAGAGCAACTTTAATTTCAGCAAGATTTATTCCCCTTGTATTTTTCTTATCAAAGAGGAATCCCTTTCTTTTCGTTTTTATTTTTAAAAAAAACAACAGATTGCTGCAACATTGTTGTTTATACTGGGATAGGTGCTTGTTTGCTTTATTGACTGTTAAAAGAGTGGTTGATTTAAAAAAAAATAAAACATTTAAGGTCGACCACTGCTGCTAATACGCCTCTCAGTGTGTTACCTCCCATGGATACGTTAATACCTCGGTGACAACGCTGTAAATTAGTGGCAAAATGCATCCTGGAGAAATCCGTACGCTTTGATGACTGTGACACATTCAATTTAGACTGCATTTGGTGCGATATTTTCTTTACAGTGGCTTTCGTATAAAATGGGAATATTTTGCCATATTTTGTTTGGATTTCAATCTGTGATAATATATATAAAACGTAGGATCCAGTCAACGCGCTCGTGTATTAATGCGCGAAGAAGATGTACAAAGGTTTTGATAACCCTGAGATCAAAAAAGACTTCCGGCAGCGATACATTCTGAAAGAGTATGAGCTGCGAGTAGTGTGCAGTTTTTATAATGGACGTACTGGCTCTGCCCAGTTGTCCTAGTCTGTATACAGACAACTGGACAGACCCAGTACCTCTGTTATGTATCTATGTAACCGTTGTTCCGGGTTTTTTTTATATACTTTTTGTTTCTTCATTTTTTTAAAAATCCTTTAGACGAGAAGAGACAGTGCCAAGGTTGAGCAGCTCTGGGCACATTGTCTCATAATACATAAATACATATAGTATACAATATATGTAGACATTTTGACAGTCTGAGAGAGAGAGAGAGAGAGAGAGAGAGAGAGAGAGAGAGAGAGAGAGAGAGAGAGAGAGTATAAGACTTTGGTATATTTCTATTACTGAAAAGTCCTTATAGCTTCTCTATCATGGCTTACAAAGATACTTGACTATAAGCCTGTTGTTGAGAATATATCACTTCTGAACTTAATCACAAGAAATATGTAGAATAACATATTTGAAAGACCATAATGGGATGTCAGAGGTCATCCTGAACGAATCACACGTGTAAAATTCATGGATGAAAATGACATAAGTGACATATATGCAAGTCATTCTTCTCTTTAGGAATCCCATCTGCCATGCATTATTGACATATATGTTTCTGTTTGATAAAGGCTGTTGATATAATTTTTTTAAGTTTTGAAAGAGAGATAAACTTTCCTCAAGTCTCATTTTATAGACATAACATTTACCATGTAAAAAAATGTGATCCAAGATTCTGTCTGTTCCACCATCGTTAGTTTCACCTAAAATGTTCCTTTTGGTAGTAAAATTAAGATGCTGAATCTTTGGGCAATTATTCATAATTCAAGGCAGCAAAGTATTCCAGAAAGAAACAGTTTTATTGCATCCCCTCAAAAAATATGTTAATGTTTCTGAAGAATTTCTACAAAATGAGCAGTACGAGTACAGATTTTGGATAGAAAACTATTATTTGCCAAAGTTCTGTGAATTAGTCGGAACTGGAACCATCGAAGCTTTGAATCTTTTACGACTGATTATATTTGAAAAAAAATGGTCTTCTCCAAACATTCGACTCTGGAATATTTAAATCATTGAAATTTGGGTATTTCGTCAATAATTGAGATTATTTCGTAAAAATATCGACAGCCTTTATCATATTTTCTAAGATGTTTAATACTCAATGGACAGATGGATCTATCACAGATATTTTCTTTTGGGATTATAAATAATTTTTTGAGATATTCTATCACCGCTTGTATGATATCTATATACTCAAAAACGTTTGTTTTTGTAGCGTATATTTCTTGTATTTTTTCTTGTTATAAGAATTTCCCATTACGATGTGAAATATCAATAATATACGGGTGATTCCTTTCTAATACCATCTTCTTAGAAAAATATATGTGCCTCCGACCTTTATGTTATTTTTAAACAAAAGAGGTTCGACTTGGAAATCATCATCATATTTTGCCGAAAGTTTTCCAGAAAAGTTCTGCCAAGATACAATAACGTCCTTCCAAAAGTTCTGAATATTTTGTTATAACTTTTTTGTTTCTTTGAACCTGTCAATAAATAATTTAATGCTAATAAAAGAAAAAATAACGTTCTGTAAAACGATCTGCAGCTGCACCTACAGCACGCCGCACATCTGCATTGGACGTAGCACAGGTAAATGACAGTGACGAAAAAATGTCGGAGAAGGAGAAACAATTCTGCTACTGAGCAAAAAGCATACTGTAAAATCCTGGGGCTCTTAGGGTACTCTGACTGATATCAAGGTCGACTTGGATAAAGTTTACGGATGTAATTCTGTCATATCCTACAATTTTGAGGTCGTTTCATTGTTTTAAAGATAGTTGCGAATCCATGGAAGATAACCCACATTCTGGAAGATCGTTGTCTGCGATTAGTGAGCGGGAAGTGACTGCTGTGAAGGTGGCAGGCAATTTATGAAAATATTTGATGCAAAGTGCAAGATATTTCTATTATCACGGGCATTAATTTGCCAGCTGTTTGTAATATATATATATTTTTTCCACCGAACTGCGGAGCAGTGAGCGACAAGCACGGCGAGCGATTTCACCAGGGCATTGCAACAATGGAGAAATGTTATCAGGGCAAATGGAGCCCATCAATGCTTACAGACTATTGCTGGACAGTGACAAGAGATGCTCCATTTAATGAATACAAGAGACAAGCCAAGAAGCGTCGAGTAGACACTGAATAAGGACTAAAAATGTACTTATATATACATAATAGTTTTTTTACTTTTGTTTCAATATATTTTTTATTTATATAACCCTTTTGCTGTTTTTTTTAAAGTGTTACATAAACAGGACAGGTGAAATATTATCAGGTTTACAATTTATGATTAAAACTCTACTATGTATACAATATACATAGATGTAAAATGTAAGAACTTAAATATCTTAGAAACAGTAGCCAGTTGCTTTAATCCCTAATAAATAGCACATTTTATCTCTGAAGCAGACGACTTCGAAAAAATTGTAGACCATTATAATCAGACTAAAGAAAGTGTGAAGTGGTACATGGTGAGTACTTTGAGGGGATGCTCTGTTGTTGGAACACCTTTGCAATTCATTTTTCGGAAGTTAAAATGCGTCTTAAAGATGCGCAAGTTCAGTTAAAATATACAGAAATTAGCAGAGGAAATTATAAATATATCTGCCAAACAATCCGTTTCAAACATAATTGATGACGGTAGATGGCACACTACTTACAACTGGATAAAGAAACAAAATAGTTAAACTCTATACATATTTACGATATCGTTTATCAGATATTTTTTATACATACCGCATTCTGATAGGAGACCTCCCTCTTATGTAGGACTCGTTCCCCTCTCTCCTCACCGTCTTTATCTGAAACCATTGAAGTACAGTCAAATTATCAAGTGAATATTCGAGCTACAAGAAGCGGTATATACACTAATAATCTGCGATCTTGAAAATCAAAAACCAGCGGAGGGTCGTGATACTCAATCGAAATTCAACCAATCCCCCCCCCCCTTGTTTTTTCTGCCTCTACATTTAAATGTTGAAGCCTTGCAGTAATCATCTTTTCCCTTTGACCGTTTACCTGTCCGTTTGTCCGTTCACATCTTATATCAATATTGTTCGGTGACTGTATGTCATATGCTCTTTGTGCTTCATGTTTTGGCAAAATATGTATCATATACAATATGTATCATATATAACATGTATCATATATAATATATATCATATATACTATGGTGTTTGTATTCTCTCTATTTTTGGGGGACAGGCAACATATGTATCATATATACTATGGTGTTTTTGTTTGTTATTATCTCCATTTTGGGGGGACAGCGTAATGGTTTGGTGGACAGTGTAATGGTCTGGGGACAGTGTAATGGTCTGGAGGACAGTGTAATGGTCTGGGGGACAGTGTAATGGTCCCTTTTTGATCAATATTGGATAGTACAATGGGTACTTGCTCGTGACTAGCATGGTTCTGCTATTGTTAAACTAGTTTTGAACCCAATGTGATACAACAACAATAACAACAACTACAACTACCACTACCACCACCACCAGCATCACAACGATTAATATTACTACTACAACCACCAATACGACTATAACAATTTCTGCAGCAGATACATTGTATTATGCTAAATTTTCTAATTATTTGTTTGTCCCCGATTCTACATTTTGTTCTATCAATACAGTTATTAATGGCAAAAAGATAGTATAGCGCCTTAAAGTCTTCAAGTAATATCGCTAAATTGTACTGAGTGTATGCAGAACTCGTTCTGAACAACAATCGAAATTGCATACCTAACATCAAAGGCAGGATAAAAAGAAGTATACAGATTATTGTACCAGATGCCACGTTTGCAGCTAATTGCGCAGCACCCTGTGCAGAATCGCTGGTGCAGTCAGATAGATGCATGATAGATAGATGCATACCGCTATGTCCCTGACACAAATGTGGAAAATTTATTTTGTTAATTCAGCAGGAGTTTGATGCGGGGCCAATATTAAGCCTCTCCAAAAACTCTACAGTAATACATTTAGACATACATGTGCATATCACATATCGCACATACACTAGATGATATCTATACATAAAAACTAAGTATTTTTGTTTTTTAAAGAGACTGTTTTGATCGTTTAATGTTGTTGTTGTTCAAAACTCTTGACATAATATTCACAAATATACAACGTAATTCCTCAAGTAAACTCCGTTATACCAGCGTCCTATTGTTTTAACAAATATGATTTGCTGTTGAGATTTTGTACTGTTACTTTCGATTTCTTTGAAATTTAGCTGGTTAATGAAGACACACAAACAGGCTCACAAATTTCTTTGCAGATAAACAGTCCTTGCTTTTGCTGCTGATAACTTGACCATGGCAATACAATAGCGGGGAACGCACGTCCAAACGAGTGTTGAATGCACCTACGCTGAAGGAAATTGAACACGAAATCGGCGAAGGGTCGTTTTTCAAACTCCGCGAGTTAGTCACTTTGTGTTGATTTGGAAAAAGAGAGTAGGTCTTATCAACAGTTTTCCTCTTTTTACTGACAGAATCGAGTACCGGTTTATTGGATCCACTCTCTCACAATCTGATTAAAATCAGATCTCCACAGCCCTACGTGGAGATGTGACAGACACCGATAAAAGTTCATGTTTTGGTGACCTTTGGAATTCCCAGTCTGCCTATTTTAGTAGCCTATCAGCGTTGCAAAGTCGTGTTAGAGAGAGTTATCGTTAGTAACGATTTGTTCCGAATCACGTGTGTCACTTTCAGAAATTTGACAGCTGTGATTTGATTGGTAAACCACAAATCGTCAAAAGAACATGACCTCTCATTGGTGTCGTTCAGATCTTCACGTAGTGCTGTGGAGATATGATGTTAATCAGATTGCACTCTCTCATAACCTGTATTTACTTGTAGCCCGAGTTAAATATTGCAATAAACAGAGTTGTTTCTATGTTTCCCATTCATGAAATCATCCAAACTAAATGTTTCTATTCTTTCACGCCATAGTGTTATTTCCACCACCTATCTCAAAATAAAGAAATGGCTTTAGGCCATAATAAATACCAATCATTCACTATTCCATCTGTTTTAATGGTATGGGTGAGTGTTGACGAACGTGTACAGTATTAAGACGAGCCATTTCTCATTTTGCCGTTGATGAAACTATTAGCTGTATTGGCAGTGAAATAAAGCATATCACTCCGGAAGGTTGCTCATGATAAAGTTGCAATATAGATAAGATCCATCCTTTTCAAAAGTATCAGCAGAGAATATTTTACTCCTAGGGATGCATCATCTTGATTGCCAACTACTTGTTATGTGCAAAGTCACCAAAGTTACAGCACTAACCGTGACAACGTTCCCCACACGTTCGTATATCCAGCATGAATCCACTATTACAATAATCACACCATCACCAACAACACTTCCACCGCGATCACTAACGCCACTGCTGCTGTTATGACAATGAAAAGGACACGTTGTACTGCTTGGGCGTCGACGATCACGACGACAAAACGTTTACTACAACTATATTCACCATATATATATATATATATATATATATATATATATATATATATATATATATATATATATATATATATATATATAATAACACAAAAATTGATAACGACGCAAATATAAAACAGTTTCCCAACGTTTCGAGCTAAGCAGCTCTTCGTCAGAGAAATAATTTACATCCACAAAACAAACACCAAACACAAAAGCCGAGAAAAACTCTTGACTCCTATATGTTTAAATGACGGGGAAATAAACAAACAAAGGATAAAGAATAGAAGAAAGAAAGAAGACAAAATTAAAAAACGGTCTAAAACGAGTAAACGACATATCTATGTTATGCTGCCATCAGCCCAAGAAAGTTGTGTAAAAATAATTCAAAGTGTTTATCGTGCGTATCACGCAGAGAACCAAAGTGTTTTGACCTAATTCCAGGATTTGAACAATGGACTGACACCATGCGCAGCGACAAATCAATGCCATCATTAAAATGTGCAAAGGAAATTATATCCCGGTAAAGTTATGCATGGAGGTACTAAAGAAGTATGTTAAGAGCATGGTATTGAGGGCAAATGGACAAGAGTTCAAATAATAATAATAATAATAATAATAATAATAATAATAGCAATAATAGCAATAATAATAATAAGAAGAAGAAGAAGAAGAAGAAGAAGAAGATTACCAATAATACATGCAAAGAGTTACGGAATATTTACTTGGGTAAATATTATCGCAAAAATGCGTACGTCTGATAAATGATGCCTGGCTGTAGTTATGATAAGATTGCAATAAAAAGGTTAGAGTTTTTCATTTAGGCCGAACTCCCCAGGAGTTTTCAATTGAAGTATCCAGTATCGTTCCTTACGTGTGCATTCTATATCGGTCCATCCCAGGTTAGAATCAATTGGTAGCATCTGGAGGGACTCGACTGAATCCCTATTCGAGGTGTAGTAGTGGTTGGCGAATGTGGTTCTTCTGGTTATTCATTCGTTTTATGAAATCAACGGTTTTGGTTCGGCATGATAACTTCAGATTGAATGTGTAGCTAACTCCTGTCGTCGAACTTCTGAACGATTTGGTCTCGGGCATATGTTTCCAAATTAGGCAACGCTAGTCTTTGCAGCAATATGTGCCTGAATCTGTGGTCTTGTTTGAAGTTACCTTGGAATGTACCAGATGGTCCTTCAGAATTTTAGGTCTACGGTACGCAACCATAGGAACTTCTTGAACTATGCCCTTCAGATGTTCGGAGGATTCAATATGGTTCCAATGCTTCCGAATTATCGGTTGTAACTTTGCGGCGTCAGGGTGTAAAGTATCCGAGAAGGGAACGCATTTGTTGGTTATAGAGCCCCTAATTCCCAGAAGATGTATAACTGTAAGTTCTTGATTCTGCCAAAGTACAGTTCTCTGTCAACGTCAGCTCCCTCCCTCCTCCGCCCACTATTGGTTACTGAAGGTGTGCAAATTATCGATCCCTTCCCCTAATTCCCAGAAGTTCCCGAATTTGCCAAAAATAGCGTTATCTGTTAATATCAGTGTCACTGCATGTTGCTACAAGTGTAAAGTGTGTCGACGCAGAAACCCCTAACTTCTGTTCAATTATAAGTTTCCAGATGAGCCAAAGTAGCGTTGTCTGTTAATATCAGTACTACTAGAGGTAACTATGTAACGGTGTAAATGTTCGTCAAATCTGTAGTTAATTTATGTCAATCTTAAGTAATCTAGTGTGAGTAGGTGACAAATGGTCATTAGGACCATATCAAAGACCCTTTTCAGCCTAGACTTTGGACCTAGTGTTAGGTTGACAGATATGTGTAACTGACCACGTCTCCCAATCGTCATTTAGTGTCAGTCAACTATAAATTATAGTTTAGAATTTCAAATAAGCTCGTTGTCTTAGTAGAGTGTGACCTTCATGTGACAGTAACGTAACTGTTACAACTTTAAGACGTTAAGATGATATAAAGCTAGATGATAAGCAAGTGACGTCAGATTTAAGGCAATATGCGGTAAGAAGGAGGTATAGTCGTAAGAATTCTGAATCTAAGGTTGGGATTCATATCACCAAATAATTAACGACAAAAATGACCACCAAAAAAAATGAATAAATAAATAAAATAAAAAAATTAAAAATCCCAATATAAACTCAATGAAATACAAAGCTACAAAAGAAAGGGGAACACAAAAAAGAGCGAGATTATTTGACCACATCTACAAAAAAGGGAGAGATATTTAAAGAAGGGAACAGATCAACAAGGGAAAGGAAAGAAACCTAGTAACACTTAACAAAAATGGAATTATACTAGATAAAAAAGACAGTTTAGATGAAATAAACAAATTATATAAAATTGTATATACATCAAAAGATATACCAAATTATACTACTGAACAATATTGTGAAAATATCCAATTTGGAAATATATATTATGACCAGGTAAAAACATGCAACAACTTTGTCACATCACAAAATCAATATCCAAAGTTACAGACCAAATGAATAAATGGAAATCAACGGGATCAGATGGCTTATCAGCACAATTATATAAGAAGTTCAAATCTTAATTCACACCCATCTTAGAACTCTTATATAATAATAATATATTACTGACAGAAGAAAAAAAAATTGCACACACCATCAGCGTACTAGTAGTAACACGAATATACAAGGAGAATGGAAAAAGAACAGATCTAAAAAAAACTGGAGACCAGTCTCGCTCCTAAATCCTGATTATAAAATACGCAGTAAATACTATCCAAGAGAATGAATAAGTGAATGAACGAAATTAAAAATGTAAGCTAAAACGGCGGGGAAAGAGGTAGAAACGTTACTAACAACACCCTGTCAATTAAATTAAACATTGATTATTTAGCAACCAAAAGGAAAATGGCGCAGTCATACTTACATATCAGAAAGAAAGCTTTTGACCGCATGAAACATAATTATATATATATATATATATATATATATATATATATATATATATATATATATATATATATATATATATGTGTGTGTGTGTGTCTGTGTTGTATGTACACACACACACACACAATATAATGTTTAAAAAAATTGGTTTCGATTTGAATTTCAGAAAATGGGTAGAAATTCTTTACAATAATATTATCGCTTATGTACAGGTAAGTTGATCACTTAAGAACAGGTAAGTTGAACCAACCCATATAAATTCAAGACTGAAAAATCAGTTAGACAAGGATGTTCACATTCCCTGCTACTATATGTAATATGTCATGAGGCATTGAGTATAAAAATTAGAAATAATCCACCTATAAATGGAATACAAATATCAAATATGATAAATGAATTCGAACTGATACATCATGCCGATGACTGAAATAACTTTAACAGATAGGAAGGGTCATACCAGAAATTTATAAAGGAATACACAGAATTTGATAGAGTATCAATATCCCAGATCAATCGCTGCCAAAGAGAAATTCCATTATTTAGAAATTGGAGGGGGGGGGGGAATCCCCCATGACTACCGCATAAATTTATACAAATCAAAGTGTATCCACTAGGAATTATACGTTGAGAAAACTCACTCCTAGGTAGTCAATAGGAATCATTTATGGAGAAAACTCACTCCTATGTAGCCACCAAAATGTTTATCCACTAGTAATTATATATGGAGAAAACTCACTCCTAGGTAGCCACTAGGAATCATATATGGAGAAAACTCACCTCCCAGGTAGCCAACAAAATGTTCTCCAAACAATAAAAATGAACACAGAAATATGGGGCTCAAGATCACGAAATATTATAGACAGAATACAAATAGAATATATATATATATATATATATATATATATATATATATATATATATATATATATATATATATATATATATATATATAAGTATCTGGTATGAATTAAGCACAATGGAATTTCAGGACGCTTACTTACTATAAATAGAAAAACTAATCATATCATATATATAGGTATGAAATGTGAAAACAGTACATCACCTACTCAAACAAATCCTTTACAAACGCAAAATGGAGGGATGGTAAATGTACGAAACCTAAATAGTAAACAATAAGCCATACACATAACATAATACGAAATCTAAATAGTAAACAATAAGCCATACACATAAATATAATACGAAATCTAAATAGTAAACAATAAGCCATACACATAAATATAATACGAAATCTAAATATTAAACAATAAGTCATACACATAAATATAATACGAAATCTAAATAGTAAACAAAAAGCCATACACATAAATATAATACGAAATCTAAATAGTAAACAATAAGCCATACACATAAATAAAATACGAAATCTAAATAGTAAACAAAAAGCCATACACATAAATATAATACGAAATCTAAATAGTAAACAATAAGCCATACACATCAATAAAATACGAAATCTAAATAGTAAACAATAAGCCATACACATAAATAAAATACGAAATCTAAATAGTAAACAATAAGCCATACACATAAATAAAATACGAAATCTAAATAGTAAACAATAAGCCATACACATAAATAAAATACGAAATCTAAATAGTAAACAATAAGCCATACACATAAATATAATACGAAATCTAAATAGTAAACAATAAGCCATACACATAAATATAATACGAAATCTAAATAGTAAACAATAAGCCATACACATAAATAAAATACAAAATCTAAATAGTAAACAATAAGCCATACACATAAATAAAATACGAAATCTAAATAGTAAACAATAAGCCATACACATAAATAAAATACGAAACCTAAATAGTAAACAATAAGCCATACACATAAATAAAATACGAATCTAAATCTATCTATATATACTACCACAGAACAGTATCCTAGGCATGTGTACAGACAATATAAAAATAATCACCCCACACTTCGGATTTTAAAGAATCAAACTGCTAATATTGAAACTAAGAACCAATAACAAAATATGGATAATAGAAAAAGGTGATAAAGTATATGAACATCTACAAAAACCAATAACAAAATACGGATAATAGAAAAAGGTGATAAAGTATATGAACATCTACAAAAACCAATAACAAAATATGGATAATAGAAAAAGGTGATAAAGTATATGAACATCTACAAAAACCAATAACAAAATATGGATAATAGAAAAAGGTGATAAAGTATATGAACATCTACAAAAGCTTGAACACAAGATATGTACAAAGAATCATAACAATGAATGAAAGCCAAAGCTGGAAACATTGAACAACAATAAAAACTAATTTAAAAAAAAAAAAAAAAAAAAAAACACAAAGAAACAAACAAGGATCCTACTATATCTACGTGACACCTAGATGACAAGAGAAATAACACACAAAACAATGTCAGATAGCAAATACCCAAAATCCCCATTGTGTAAAAAAATGTCAAGATTAAAAAATCACCTCATGTTTGACTGTGAAACGATGAAAAATCAAAAAGAAAAGAAATATGCGACCAAAGTAGAAACAAATAAAGGGATGTAACCATACTAAATTTACCACACACATCACTAAATAGATCCCCAAAACATATGCAATAATTAATAGATTACACAATAGATGTAATGTATACCGGACACAAATATATTGTTGGTTAACAATTAAGACTTAAACACAACTAATAAACCTCCAGTTTACATTTCAAAAAAAGGAGATGGGAGCCGCGGTAGCTCACTCAGTAGAGCATCAGACTCGTAATCCAAGGGTCGGGGGTTCGATACCCACCAAGGCCAGCCCATGGTCGGTTTCCTCAGTGTGGTGTGTCCTTGTGATAGGTACTTAATTCCCATTTTATCGACATGATATAGACAATGATGTGTTAAAAGTGCTGTTACCCACTCACCCCACCCCACCGCCCAAAAAAACAAAAAAAAAAAACAAAAAACGCAAACAATTCAAGAGAACGCGACAAAAACTGAATTTTGAAAAGAGAGTTTTGATTGGTGTTGGTCTTTGGTGTAACATATGCTTGGAATGCAAGGTGTCCACAAATAAAGAGATTCATATTGCAAGACAATTGGTGGTGCGGTACTGGTGAGGGCGGTACCAAAGACGCATACTTATTAGGCCATTGATGTATATATTTGTGCTATACACAGTAGCCTGAGAATTGCTTTTTTTTTTCATACTTCGTTCATTCAGATTTTGCAAGAACACCAACGCCTTGACAACTACATGTCTGCAGTTTGTCGACCCAAGACCTCAGTTCCCAGAAGTCGGTTCATTTGTAAGTTCTAGATTCTAGAATGTGCCAAAGTATTGTTGTTTGTTAATATCATTGTCACTGTAGATAACTGCGGGTGTGCGCTGTGTCGACCCACAATCCCTCATTCCCAAAGGTTCCCGGATGTGCCAAAATAGCTTTGTCTGGTAATAACAGTACCCGATCTATTATTACGGGTGTGCAGTGTGTCGACGCAGAACCCCTAATTCCCAGGAGAATGTTCAATTTAAGTTCCCGATGAGCTTTATAGCGTTTTCTATTAATATCACATCCACTACCTTTTAAACGAAGAATATAGGATATGAATACAAAAAGGTGCATTATGTACCCATTTTAGTGATTACACCAGGTATTTTGGCCATAAAACTTATTATCAGCGCAGCAGAAACTATACATTGTAAATAATGCTGACAGGAGTATGTAGAGATGTTATTAAAAATAGATAAACGTACTTAATCAACTGCCACTAGAACAAACAATTTTTTTGTTTTCAATTTTCAAAAGTTCACAAAAGCATTTTCATTCATATTTGAATTGACTCCTGAAACATGTAGTTATAAAGTTGAGGTTACTCACCTGTAATATCAATGACCACTATGGTTTGAATACATGGCCTCTATGGTATGAAGACATTGATATATGTGCTTTTTTAGGGATTCTTTCAACAAATTGCATTGAAATGTTTTTGATTTTGTCGTTATTTTGGCGAAGTTTAAGAAGCTAAAAAAGTAAATTGGTTGTTCTAGTGGCAGTTTAATGAATATATATTTGCCTATTAGCAATTACAATAATGTAATCGAGATGCTCCTATCAGTTAGAATTTAATTACAATGTATAGTTTCTGCTGTTCTCATTTGAAGTCAAAGAGACCATATACTTGGTGTAATGACCAAACTGATACACAAACCTTGATATTATTTTGATTATTACGACGCAGAAAAAAAGAAAATATTTGATCGGTTACACACATCACATTATACAACCATATTTCTTTACGATTTCTACAACAAAAAGGTCTAGATCTCCAATTTGCAGAATTGCGATACACTTCCAGATAGCGTGCCACCGGTAACAGAGAAATATAATGCAGCAGTAACTATATTATTATCAATAATGTGTTAGGGAGAAATTTGGCAGCCTCGGGAAAGGGGAAATTTTATCTAGTTATATCTAAAATTCTGTACTTTCCAGACCAGAGTTTTATCAATCGCATCTTGACCTCGCTCAATGTCTTTGACGTCAAACTCAAGCGATGGAAAGTGTATGAAATAGTTTTCTTTCTGCTCGTTTCACACCATTTTGTTTTATTTGGTTTATTTAAAATCATTTGCGCGTTTGCTATGGATTAAATAATTGTATTAAGGTACCAGAGAATACACGGTCAAGATTGTCTCTGACTTAGGGATATAGATTCGAAAAATATAGTATATAGGTTGTGAAACATAGCAATTAGATATGAAGCTTTGGTACACGAGTTACTAAGAATTTGTTCCTTTTTTTTGTGTGTATGGTATTTGATACAAAAAATGTCTTTTCTACGACTCTGTGTACTCTTATTATACCCACGTCAACGAATTTGGGAAGATATACAGCGTTTTGCTTGATCGTTCGTTCGTGTATATGTGCGTGACACCCTCGATATACTGGACCGTATTTCACATATACTCGTTCAATTGGTATATGGCAGCATATCAAAAAGGGTAACTCGACCACGTCATAAGTAATTCAATTTACACAATTTTCACGCTAGAGTGACTTATGTATTTTCAGCAATCCTTTCGTTAAATCCTCAATATCTTTAGAGTCTGTTTCACCTACACTCATAAAAATTGGTCCGTGGATGCATCTCTGAAAGAGTAAATCAGTTATACAGTAACTAGGACATTGCGACATAATTAGTACCCTTGAGTGACATTTGTGTTTGAAGCCATTTGTTTGTTCCATCCTCCGTATATTTAATCCTATTACATCTAGACTAATCAAACTTCGTTTCGACCCTACAGTGTTGAACTTCGTCTGTTGATGCATCTTAATTTGTAGTATATAGCAATAATAGTTCGCTTCTACACAATGGTGGCTCAGTGAGTAACGGGTTTATATCCGGTCCAGACCAGCCTGTATCGGTTGTAACACTTCGCGGATCTCTATGCAAGGCAATGAACTCGAATTGCCTCGGCATCAACAGATCTATTCTCCATACCGGTCGGTGTATTGTCGGCTACTCCAAATGTGCTCATGTTGGCAAGGGAATTTGTGTGTATTTCTCACTAATGTAACAGCAATGGTAGCTGCCTCTCCATTGCCAATCACAAGTCCAGTAATGCATATTATATTCTTCTTTCCTTTACATCTCTCGCTTATTACTGTCTCTAAGGTACATACCAGTTTATTTTCGGGGGTGGGGGTGGCCTGCGACTTTTGAGCCAGAATATTTTAGTTCATTTATCTCAAGATCATTTTTTTATTCAACTAATATAATGGACATAACACATTCTTTCTTTGTACAAATCAGAGCAAGAATATTTGTTTCAGGTTATATGGTTGTCAATGGCAGTTTAATACTTCCTACTCATTCATTTGTTGATTTACTTAATTATGTACGCATATGTTTCCTTTGTTTTGTATGGAAGTATTTATGTGATATATCTATGTCATATTACTGACATGTTGTCACAACAGAGCAACCTAATTGTAAATGTGTCGTCATGTCTACATAATTGTGTCAACAAATTGCAATCGGTAGCTCGTTATGTTGACGTAAAGACACCGTCTTGATCACACATGCAATAGAAATACATGCATCTCGTAATGTCGATAGCAACTTAATCATTCCATACCTTGATGAGTTAGTTAAGTCGTGTCCAATCATATATTCTTTAAGAAAACTATATCAAAATATGTTTAATACAAAAACCATGTGTTTTTTTTTAAAGAACATTTTATAAAAGAAAATATACTATAACATGCCGATGTCAAGCGGATGTTAAACTGATGAAAGTGAATTCAAAATATACACCGTTTGTGATGTACCTGTACAAAAAACAAAACAAACAAAAGATGTGCACGCTTGAACACACATGGATTTCTAACGTGTTAAAAGTAAAAGCAGTGCGTTTTTAATTTTGTTGAGTAAGCATAGAATTTACATGTATTCAAAAGCTCATCAGAAGCGGTGGTAGCGTATGTATTTAATTAATTAGAAAGGAGTTATATCCAAAGGTCGACAGCGATTCTATGGCCCACGTTTATAAACACAGACAAACAAATACGAAATATAGTTATATATTCTCTATATTTTATTTTAATGAATATATTTACTTTATCTAGACCATATACAATTTCTATACAATAGTGTATATAATGTACTAACCAGACCACACAATTAGCTTTATCAGCCTCTGCTGACACAGGCCAAGGACTCTGACGTCATATCTGGGTGGTGGATAAAGTGCGAAGTTGTTTTCCTCACTGTATTCGTTACCTTTAATTCATTGTAAAGCTTTTTTCGTTAATTTTTTTCAACCTCAAAACTTGGCTGATGCGCAGGCTTTACTATATGGGCAAAGGTGTCGCTCAAACACGGTTTCTGATTCAAGACAACGACAATTTAAGGCGCGAAACCATAGCAAGGGGATGTGCAGCTTTCGAACGTTGACACTAAAGTGTTTCACATTGGAATTCTTTTTTATTGTGTGCGCCTGATGAATATGATACTTGAAAATGTTTATTATCGAGGGCTGTATGGAATTTATTCCATACCTTAGTCAATTATTAAATAAAAATCAAAGTGATCAAAGGTTGATATATTGAATATCACAGTCGCAATCTTACAGACCCAATGAGGCCGGTACAAGTGTCATTAACTTCCATTTTATGTGCATTCTATAAAGAATACATATATATGTCACTGTAACAAATTTTGTTCGCATCCTGTCTTATAATCCAGTAATATAGTCCAGTAATATCTACATCCTGTACTTACGAACCAAAATTGGAGCCTTATCGGTTGATGTTGACCCAGCAAAGGGTTCTGAAGTCACACCGGAACAATGGTTAACGTGCGATTAGATTCTCTTATTTCGTTTGCGTCATTTGTTTTAGAAGTAACAGTCACTAAAATCGTATTGTTATTGACTAAATTGAGAGGCCGGATGTTTTGTTCCTACCTAAGTGAAGATATCCGTGACCCAAATGACCAAACTTCCGATAGTAAATTAAAGGTGCAAAACAATTCATTTGATCGACAGTATTTAGTGCATATATAAAAACTAAAGTATTGACTAATTAAAAAGTATAATTCAAAAGCTACTTTCAGTTAACAAAAAATGTTCTTAGTTTGGATATGTTTAAATGACCAACTATTTAGTCTATATACGTTCAGGAAACAGATCGTAGGCTGTGCACTACTTTGTTTTCCCCCAAAATGGGGAAATTAATTCACATCAGACATCCAAAATATTGACTGCCTTGACAGAAGAGGCCGATGTTGCTACGATTGGAATTAAACGTTTACAATTTTTGACGCACAAGACGTGCCTGTGTCTTCCTTTTGAGCTTTACAAATTGAACATTTCCTATGCTAGAATTAAATGTCGATACATGAGGGTTTTTTTTCGTTTGTTATTAATATGGTTTGGGTCTTTTTGGAACTAACTGACGAGTTTTAATTATTTTTTTAAATATTTTATTTATTTTTGTTTACCAGTGTTCTCAGTTAATAACTACCAATCCTGGTAAATTAGAATAATGTCCCATTTCGTAAACTTTTCATGTGAGTGTTTAAATTAAATTCATCACTAAATAAATTAAATATTTGCTATCTCTCAGAAAGCATGTACGGTACAATTAGTACAGTTGTAAAAATGTTACTCTGCCGCTGTCAGAGCTACTGCTACATATAGTTCCACCCCTACCACTACTGCTATTTCTGCCTCTACCCGTTTTTTGTGATAATTTGTGAGCAGAGCTCGTGCGGCTTATTTCCAGAGTTGTATGTTTGTTCTACTCAAAATCACACACACACACACACACACACACACACACACACACACACACACATACATACATACATACATACATACATACATACACCTGCATATTCATGCACCCATACCAGTACATACGTGCTTAGATGTGTTTATGCATATATATGGACAGGCACAAAAGAGACATAAAGACATACAGATTGTAGGTCAGATAAAGATTGAAAAACACAAAGATGTTTCGTTTTATATGTACAATTAATGCTGGTTACATGAAGCAACCCAAAGGGGACTGTTCCTGGTCTTTCCTCTCGAACGTTTTTAATTACTAGTATCATTTAAATTACAGCAAAATTTATTTAAACAGATAAACCTAAAATAAAAGAATTATAGGTAAGAGGGGGGGGGGGTAATAAATCATAACATTATTTAAATGTACAGATCTGTATTACCGCTATGGAAAAATTATCGTTAAAATCATACTTTTCTATAATGCTCAATACAATTTCTATTGCAATATTTATTTGATAATTATTTGATAGCTTTTTTAATTTTCTTATGGTTCTACAGAGACTAAGCTAAAAAAAAAAAAGAAAAAACCTTTAGAATCACTAAACGTCAGAAAACTATGTTTGTACTTGCCTTTGATATCTGGAACCGGCGGTAGGGCGCATATTCCAACTATAAGAACAAATATACATGGGTGATATGACGCCATTGGCACGATTTATGTCTGTAAAATCTCCTTACTCTCAGCAAAGAATCCACTGAAATTTGATTCTTCAGATACCACAGAGTTAAATATTCCTTTTGATAGCATTCAGTCACTTCCACTAACACGAATATATGCCTAACTTAAATGATCGAAACACACAGAGTACACAATTATAGAGACGAATAACAGTGTCTGGTGCAATAAAAAGAAAAACGATGCAAACCGGTTGAACTTAAAATACACCTTTCCTCCACTTTCATACGCAATTTCCCCAACTCATAAACAGCTATTAAAGCCACAAGTGGTCACACAAGTTGGCAATAAGGCCGCTGAAGCAAAGCACGT
This sequence comes from Margaritifera margaritifera, assembly GCA_029931535.1. Taxonomy (NCBI): domain Eukaryota; kingdom Metazoa; phylum Mollusca; class Bivalvia; order Unionida; family Margaritiferidae; genus Margaritifera; species Margaritifera margaritifera. The sequence continues at coordinate 488,385 of JAQPZY010001569.1, forward strand.
GTAGAAATAATCGGTTTTCATAGAGCCGGTGGTTTACTGTAGAGTGAAGAGGTTACCAAAACATTAGACAGGCTCCAAATCTCCGTCAGTCATGGCTCCGGCCCAGGTAATTACCGTATATCCTTTTCTGTTCATTTATCCTGGAGCAAATATGCTGCGATCGCTCATTTTGGCATCTCTCTCTCTCTCTCTCTCTCTCTCTCTCTCTCTCTCTCTCTCTCTCTCTCTCTCTCTCTCTCAAGCACACTACATGCATTTGAAACGTTTGAAAATGTACTATTTTGTTAAAAAGATTCAGTACTCTAATACATGCCGATACAATTTATTTTTTCATTGTTTACTAAACTGAGACAAAAAGAAAGAAAAAATTCCACAAAAAACATAGCAGTCCAATATTTCAAGTTTGTCGTGTATGTGTTGACACATACTGAACATGCCTATGTTTAAAAAAAAAGTACATACGAATTTCAAAAAAATTGTTGTCATTGTTTCATACATTCAATTTGAACATGCCTTGTCCACAGTAAAGATGATATTTAAAAGAAAAATGTTTACTTGATCGCAGCTTGGATAGACTAAAGCATGTATATATGACATAAAAGCTACTACTGTGATACTAACTTCTGGTTTGTTACACACACACACACACACACACACACACACACACACACACACACACTCACACACACCTAAACACACACACACACACACACACAAACAAACACACACACAATACCCCCTCCCATTCGCCCCCCTCCCCGGGTATCCTGGTAGGTCAGTCCAACCCTGCGCATTTGTCTCTTTATCTAAAGATGTGGGGCCCCTGGTGGCCGAGTGGTCTAAGGCGCTCGTCTTTACCGATCACTGCCATCTCACCTCTGTCTGCGTGGGTTCGAGCCTCGGGCTCGGCCAATGTGGATATGTGAGAAAGCTTGCCAGTAGCTTCCCGTGGGTCGGTGGTTCTTCCCGGGGTTTGTCAGGGTTCTTTCTCCACCAGATAAAACTGGCCGCCATGTATAGCATATCATGTGCTGAATAATGGGGTTAAACCCACCACAACAACAACAACATCTAAAGATGTTGGTAAGAAGAGGTTAAAGGTGTAAACAGGGGTCAAGTTTTAAGTACATTAGACAGATATTGAAAGAGATTAGATAGCTACCGGTATCTAATTCAGTCTGGCACGTCAACAAGCACAGCACCTGCAAAGATTGTATGATAACGTTAAGCCAATTGAATCCGATTTATTTCCTGCCCGATACAGAATTAAAAAGATCAGCTGTCTGAGCGCTTATTTGTCGCAAAAACTTTATTATGTCATTCGGTTGAGATGATACTTGCCATCAAATCCATGGGATAAGTTGCATTTCCTATATACTTTACTGATATTAACACATAGCATGGTTTAAAATGTTCATGTCTTTGCCAATTTAATGTGTCAATTTTATATCGCCTGTCATCAGACAATTACACAAGCTGCTGTTCGTGTATCAAGAAGTAAAGCCATGTTTCCAGTATTGTCTCTGATTTTAAATCGGTGTATCAAGCCTGCTGGTACTTTCTCTCTTTTTTGTAATGTCCTTTTTAATAATATGAACATAGGTCGAAATATTCCATATTTATTTTATACTTCATTGTAAAATATAGAAAATAATTGGTGAAATACTATTAATATTTTATTCATGCAATATTTTCAATGTGACATATTTTAGCATTAAATAACCATGATTGGTTATTTATTGAAGTCTACATTTTATCTAATCTCTCGCAATGTAAACATATTGTCTTTCTTGTAAGTGATTAGGTAAAAGTGATACTTTGATAATTACCCAGCCATGCTCATTTAATCCTTATAATTCCTATTTTCTTCATTTCTGCTGTCAACTCAGCGGATTCCATAAAAAAAAAAAAAAAAAAAAAAAAAAAAATTATTTAAGGTAGCTCTTAATTTTCACTGAAGAGCCTCTTTACATGGCACCAGAATACCTATACTGAAAGTAGTCCCCAAAATTTACCAACGCGTAAGCAATTCCAGATCAGTATCACGTGACCGTTTACCGCCAATCACATGGTAGAAAACGCAGTCCATTCATAAAAAAATGGAATTGTATTTTTTCACTTGTGAAAAACAAGATATCCTATCATACCATGCAATTCTTTATTATATGTACCTTCAGATGACTCTAAAGCAATAAATGGAAACTCCATTACTTCTAAGTCATGGAAATTACTTTGTGCCGAAGATGTTTCACATACCACCGTTCGATTATGTCTCTGTACTGCCATGTCAACCATGTTGCGCTGCTTCACTCTGTCACACTTGCTTCTCTTAAATCTCTGATATTTATATGGGGTGGGTGGGTGGGTGTGCTTAAGATTGAGTTTAATCTTCTAAGCTTTGATTCAGGAGCAAGTCTGGTATATAGTAAAAACAAAATTTTAATTGTCTGCGAAAATACTGTATATATTTCATTTTGTGATACAAGAACGATATAGTTTTACTTGTAGCTTCTCCACTCGTTAAAATATCACGTTTTATCTGCCACACGATGAAATATAACTGGTTTTAACGTTGGACAAGAAAATATCCTTTATATACAAGCAAGACAGAGCATACAACAGGACAGTCCTGCTAACGTAAAAGGGAGTAATAATTATTTCAGTGGAAAATATTTATACAAATTGAGAAAACTGGAGTTATCGTTTCTTGAGTATTCAAGAATAAAAGATACTATAAAACTATTGATGTGGGTGTCTTAGTATATGTACCTCGATTACATGTCCCTCGTCATTAACTCATGACTTCTGGTTTCCGGCCAATTTTAGAACGCTTCTCAAAGACAGGTGTCACATTACTCAGGGTGACGATTCTTAGAATCTTATATATATATATATATATATATATATATATATATATATATATATATATATATATATATATAAGTCCCTGACACACGAATACTCCCCACTTCTCGTAAAATACTGTTTTTCATTTTCGTGCATTTCACTGTAAAAATAAAATTTTATTTAAATTAAGTAACTTATTTATATTTTAACCCAACCCAGATTCATTAAATTGTTCACCTTAAAGTTCAGATCATCTGTATTTTTACAGTGCTCTGCGTTCATACCTCACTCAAGCAATTATTACTTTACAACATGTATGTTGGTATTGGTTCACAGTCGTCCTAAACTATAATTTCTCTTGCAGAAGTATACGGTTTTGATGAAATTTCATTTTGCTTGATTTTGTTTTGGTTTTGGTGTTTTGCGGCACACAAACGTAAGTAGGTTATTTAGTGCCGAGGAGTAAAGTGTCTTGCATAAAAGCCACACAACGGTAGCCGACCCAAACTGATCCGCTGGTAGGATTCAAAGTCTCACCCTTTAGGTTGCGAGTTCAGCACGGTAACACTGAACCACCGCGGCTCCCTCGTTTCAAGTTGTGGCTATTGCTAAATATCTTGGATGGGGATGGGGGTATTGATAGCAATGCTAAGAAATTCAGCATACTATTTCTGTGTACATTGGTATTTTAGATCGCTCTATACGAAAAAAAAGAAAATCGACAAGACAACACAAATTATAAATGCAGCTGATTGCGGCTATAAAACAGGGATTATTATGCTGCATTCATTAGAATCAGCTGATAATCAAAACACTGCGAGGGAAGTTTTAATATCCAAGACAAATCTCTGGTATTGTAATTTAAAGTATGGCATTTCGCAAAAGTGGCGGCGAGGGGGTGGGTGGGGGTGGTTTGGGGTTAGGAAGTGGCAACTGCCCCAGACGCCAGGCGAAGTATTTGTTTAATTTTGTTTATAATTTTTTTTTTTTTTTTTTTGCAGTCGAATTTTCATAGCATTTCACCTTCATCTTAGTGTAACGGGAGCAATTCTTCACAAAACATATATTTAGGAGCGTTAGGGGGAGGGGTAACTGACATAAAAACTGTTCTCTGTAGGGGCGCCACTAAAGAACATTGTGCCTCCGTGGGCCTCGAATCATTGCGCCGCTACTGTTTCCCAACTTCGTATAATCAAATCGACGCCAGTAACACAAGTCTTATATCAGTGTATACGGTCCGCACTGAATGTGGCATGAAAAGCACTTATGTGGCATGAAAAGCACTGAATGTGGCATGAAAAGCACATTGTTTCAATATCTGCAGGCTTCGAAATTAATATGTGTTACACCATTATTTGATATATTGGGCGGATGCGTGTTTCAAGGAATCTTTGTCACAACTGTGTAACGTTTTGTCTCGCTTCTGAAATATATTAAGTCTGGGATTGTCATGTAGCCGGATGAATCTAATAGAATTATCTTTTGCTTTTGATCACAGTCTTATGTAAAAAAGTAGGCAAAATACCCCCTCCCCCCCCCCCACACACACACTTAAAAACAACACAGTGAGTTCAGCATATTCTTGAGTGGATCATTTTATATTAGATAAGCTGAAAACTGTAATGCACATTTTGTATATAAATATTGTAAATTATACATTTGCGTGAATGATTTCTTTTGGAGAATTTTTCTCACAAAATTCGCGACAATAAAAAAACTTATTCAGGTTTTATGATTTTTGCAATGGTAACGATGAATAACTTTCTGGAAAAAAATATTTTCTTGAATAGAACATCCGTTGTGCGTGTTGCTTATTTCCGAGGGGCAAGCTCACACTATTTTAATCTGTTTCATAATGAATAAAGTTATTTTAACACTACACACAAGGCCGCATTAAAGACGGAGACTGGCAGTGAAATTATATTTTGGGGTTGGGTGGGGTGGGGGCGCTTTTTATAATTGCTCCAGGGCCTCCCTTCATCTTGATCCGGCCTTGACTACGCGTGTATTAAAACTAATCTATTGTTGGGTGGTGACTTTATCTTCAAGCTGTAGGATGTTGTTTTTAGATCTGGCATAGAATGCGACCCTTTGCCTGATCTTGTAATCTGTTAAAAACTAAACGATGCGAGCGCTCGGTCGATCATCCTGCCCCATAATCTTTCCCTTCTTGTCACTATATTTGTATATAACACCTCAAATGTTTTTATTCTATCGAATCAGAAAAGCGACTCTTCGCAAATAAGTCGGGACACTCTCATGCCTTTCCACCAATGATCGGAAAAGAACATCAGAAATACCATAGTAGCCGACAGTGCGGATATATGTAGCTTTTTTACCACATGACGTCAAGTGTACATCACACACCATCATATCGTTATTTAGGACTCTAGACTGAGATGACTTACTCATGGCCGAAACATCACAAGTTTTTTATTTTAAGCATAAACTCGCTAGAAAACTTTCTTTTCCTGAATGCTTTCTACATGATTCTATTTTGCATAGAATACTGTAAGCGTGTAAATGAAATATCCGCCATTTTCCCGGCGATTTCTCCCTTGTTACGTTGTATCGCTCCATCAAAGTATTTCCGAGACGGAATTTTGTAGAAAAGGCACGAGGTGTTCCGATTGTTTGAAAAATATATGTATGACTACAGAAAAGTAGTGAACATTATGGGTTTCTTCATCTCTCCTATTTATTAATTCGTATATTGTGTCACTCATATTTATGCGGCCAGTAAGATCCTCTTATACACGCTTTCTCTAAAGTCAATTCAGTTTGCATACATTACTCTAGTGCAAAGTACGGTGAAGGTACTAAACATTTCTCATTTACAGATGCTACGAGTAGATCAAGGTCGAGCTGGAAAAATAAATCTGTGCTTGGAGGACTACTATCTGATACGAGAGACAGAGCTAGATCGATGTTTTCGAAAGTTTTGGTTGTCCCTATAATATGATCCATTCATTCAAGCTCGGCAATAATAAGGTAAAGAGTTTTTAGATGGAACGAGGGATTAGGCTTGAGTGATACGACCGAACGAGGGAATAGGCTTGAGTGATACGACCGAACGATGGATTAGGCTTGAGTGATACGACTGAAAAGAAAGGGTTAAACTTATGTTTAAAAGGCAATGTTATTCTAGATATACATTCAACTATTTTGAAGTAGCCATCAGTGTCAAAACTTCGATAATCCATGACGACATTTTTATTTTTCTGTCATTGATTTCTCGAACTCCGATTTTAAAAAAAATGTATTGCCTTTTCTACCCATTGTTTCAAAGAAAATGTTTAAGCTTTGAACATGCTGTCTCGGTAGACTATCGCTTTCCTGTCCCATAGCTCATTACTTTTTATTAATTAACCAACTTCACAATTTAAGTTAGAATTAGTGCTGGAAATATTAAATTCATGCATGAGCTTTAAATTGATTACTGTCAAATATGTATCAAATTCTTTTCTCTGATTCAAAATATTGACACAAATGTAATTGAATGTCGATCAATAGGGATACTATTTTTCTATCTTTCTCTCTTTTTAACCTTAAAATGGACTACAAGGGTATATATTCATGGGACAGTGATGGTGTTTGGGACCATCTGAAAACAAATCCTTCACTGCCATTCTAAATTGAATTGCGTACTTTTTATAGAGGATGAAATATGTATAAACAGGATTCAATTAGTTACAGTTCATGGACTTATTTCTTTGCAGTACTATAGCATAGCTTAGTACTAAAATCTTATTTGACTACATTTATGCTCTCATTTGATTACATTTATGCTCTTATTTTACTACATTTATGCCCTTATATTACTACATTTATGCTATTATTTTATTACATTCATGCTCTTAGTTTACTACATGTATTTATACTCTGATTTTATTACATTTATGCCCTTATTTTACTACATTTATGCTCTGATTTTATTACATTGATGCTCTTATTTGACGACATGTATGCCCTTATATTACTACATTTATGCCTTTATTTTACTACATTTATGCTCTTATTTTACTACATTATGCTCTTATTTTACTACATGTATGCTCTGATTTTATTACATTTATGCTCTTATTTTACTACATTTATGGTCCGATTTTATTACATTTATGCTCTGATTTTATTACATTTATGCCCTTACTTTACTACATTTATATTCTTATTTTACTACATTTATCTTCACTATTTCATTACAAACCAAGGACTAAATATATATTGCTGTATCCAGATACGAAACAAATTGCTGACTAAAGTATCTAGCTATGATCCATAGTACACAGCCTCGGCTAGTGAAGGCAGGGGTTAATCCACTCGCTTTGTAACTCCTTAGTTCAGGGTTCGCTCCTTGTTGTAATAACTTATCAGAGTTATTCAGTGCTGGATTACCTAATAGGCAGACTAAGCACGTGCTTAGGGCCCCAGCAAAGCAGGGGCACAAAAAAAAAAAAATTACTGGGGGGGGGGTGAATTACATAAGGGGGGCACCATAATCCTTTCAGTGCTTAGCCCCTCTAAAGGACTTAATCTGGACCTGGAGTTATTGGTAATCTAAGACGTTTTTTCCCCCTGTGTTCTTCGCTTTCCTCCACCTCAAATACCATCTGAGACGTCCACCCGGACTCAATATGAATTACAATAACTGTTGCAAAATAGAATCCAAACAATATTTGATTTCATCCTGCTGATGTACCAATATATAATGCACATTTTAGTCTCTTGTTTGATTCACGTCATCGTATACCTGGAATAAAGCAACCATTTAACTACGGCAAAACTATGGTGGCATGAGATGGAAAACTCGCAAGTTTACTAAGGATGGCCTGATTTTAAAAACATGACTGCGCCGATCGGTCCAAGACACTAGCTGAAATACCCCGTACCTCTCATGACCGATCGGTCCAAGACACTAGTTGAAATACCAAGTACCTCTCATGGCTGCGACCAATCGGTCCAAGACACTAGTTGAAATACCTCGTACCTCTCTCATGGCCGATCGGTTCAAGACACTAGTTGAAATACCCCTACCGGTCCAAGACACTAGTTGAAATACCCCGACCGGTTCAAGACACCAGTTGAAATACCCCGATCGGTCCAAGACACTAGTTGAAATACCCCGACCGGTCCAAGACACTAATTGAAATACCCCGATCGGTCCAAGACACTAGTTGAAATACCCCGACCGGTCCAAGACATTAGTTGAAATACCCCGATCGGTCCAAGACACTAGTTAAAATACCCCGATCGGTCCAATACACTAGTTGAAATACCCCGATCGGTCCAAGACACTGGATCTGTGATTCATATTATGCGTCTGTTTGCTATGAATGTATGTACAAAAGGAAATGTGTTTCTAACAAAACAAAGACGATAAGTGCCTGTTAATTATTGAAAAAATAATCATAATAAAGACACAAAACCGCATTTCTATAGTATAATGAGTTCCATCTAAAAACTGCAATAAACCTTAAGGAGCATATCACCAGCACAACTTAACATTGCTAGCAGAATAGTTAGGCATGTGAACCCGAATGTTAGATTAATGATAACACCTCGCCATTCCTTTGGGCTATTAAAATACTTTTCTTTTATGGCTATCATAAACAATCTTATTGAACTAACTTAAAAGTGTGCTGTCTGGACTTACCATCTATATTACTATTTACTATCCTAGTCTGACAAATAATTGGAAACTATCGTAAGGAAAATATCCAGGCCACTTTAAATTTCGGCTATTGTATATTTACTCTGATTTAAGAGCGTAGAAAAAGTTGGCAGCTGAAATAAGCTTTTTCCTTTCTAATGCTTCTTTGGCAGCTAAAATAAGCTTTTTGCTTTGAACGAAAATAAACAAAATTGTATCTCTTTCAGCTGTGATATGTCTGGTTCGAATGGCGCCTGCAGCCCAATTCTTGTATTTAAATGTCACCACCATGCAGGTCTATAGTAAAACATCCAAGCAGCAGTTTACCTACAGCATGGAAGGTCAAGCACTTGATGTTGTGCAACACCATCCATACCTTGGAGTAGAATTAAGCGACAACTTGAAGTGCAACCTTCGTATTAGCAACATCGCCAACAAAGCTTCAAGTGTGCTGGGATTTCTTAATCGTAATTTTAGGAATTGTCCATCCAAAGTAAAAGAGAGGGCCTCCTTCAGCTTAGTAAGACAGAATCTGGGATATGTATCCAGCGTATGAAACCCTCAAGCAAAAACCCAGATCAAGCAGGTGGAACAGATAAAGAGGAAAGAAGCCCGTTTTGTATTCTGCTATGATTAACATCTTACAATGGCAATCGTTACAACAACGGCGCATCTACGCAGATGTGACCCTATTTTATAAAGTCATAAATATCTTAGTAGCTGTACCATGCACCTACCACCTAACCCCAGCATCAGTAAGATCTACAAGATACAGACACTCACAGAAATGCATAATGTACCAGTGCAGAATCAATGTTTACCAGTATTCATTTTTTTTCCTCAAACAGTTGCTTACTGAAACAAACTCTCTTTGCTTATACTGTACCAGTGACACGTCTGATGTTTCAGCAGAATATGCACAACTGTATATTTGTTTTTCTTTCAGGATTTTAGTGTTATTTCCAACAATTAAAATAGTGGATTCGTGTTGTGCATTTACACTTAGTTTCATTGCATTCTGTGCATATTCCTGACAAAACCTTAAACTTGTTATAGCTTATTTTGTCAATGGGCTTGTGAAAAATAGTATTTTCAGACATGAAATACTGTTGACATTCTCATCGCCATACCCCTATAAATTATTATTTATTGAACAGATTGCTTATGTTCATATCCATTGCAAATATAGCACCTGATGTCTTTGCCATGATGGCAGGTTTCTGTTACATCTCCTGTTTCAGCACAAAAACGACACTCATTGGATAGTTTCCTCATAATAAGGGTATAGCAGTTTATAATTTCCAGCAATACAGCTGTTTCTTTTGCACTTAGATGAATCTTATCCTTAGAGTACAGTATGAGTTTCATTTCATTACCGATGTTTCCTGAAAAGAATGAAGGATACTGGTCTATATAAAGCAAATTAACTGTGCAAATGGATCAATAAGTATTTCATCTATAACTTTTGACTTGATTATCTTCCATTTATTTGCATGGAAATTATAAGATGAAATCATACATACTTTCAAGGTTAAATGCAAATCAATCTACACTATATATCAGCTAATATTTATGTCGACGTAATCTCATCTTAAAACTATGTTGAAAGTAAACTTTCAAAAGTGAAAAGTTAAATAAAAATGACACAGTAAAATATAATTGAGTGATACTAATACATTTTCGAAATGTGAAAACGAGAAAGACACAACTGTATTTAATGCCTCTCGGTTAGTGCAAAACCCGCATGATTAAAAACTACACAAAGTGGAAAGAAGAAAATATGTATTACCACAAAAAGTTTTAAAAAATTGGAGATAAGAGAGATCACTATAATGAACACTTTAAAACATAAGTATTACAATGATGAGAATTTCAGGATAATTCTCAAATGCTAGAGTCAGAAGTTTACAGGTATTGAAACAAAATATAAAGTCAGGTACAACGTTGAACAGACTCGGTGTTCCGTCAGTTGACTTCTACCATATGTGACTAAATTTAATTCAGTCTGAAGGTGTTGATGATAGTGATCTTGATATAGATCATCAAATTCCTTGTCCTTATTTCAATCTTTCAGATCCACAAGAGCAGAGAACATGGTTTTATTGGTCGAACACACGATATATGGTAACCAGTGAAAACTGATAAAACATGTTTAAAATACCGTCGAAATGACAGATACGGGAGCATAATAGATAGGTAGAAGCTTACAAAATGGCCACCATCATCCTTGAGGAGACTTTGAATCAGATGCTTTATTCTTTTTGTCCTTTCTCTATCTTCTCTTAAATGTAGAATTACATAGTAGACAGAAACTCTAGTAACGAAACCGGTTGTTACAAGTGTTGTCATTGGTTCAAACGCATCGATTACAAAGTACTCGGTACGCATTTATTAGCATTATTTTCTGTGTTGTATTTTTCCTTTGTTGGTCTTTAATATGTATGCGTTTGAATATTATCAACGTAAAGCTTAGTGCTGATAGAGGTAATAACTTGAATGACAAAACGCAGTAAAGTATCTAATATCATTTAATATCATGTGATCTTCTTTTTAACTCTGTCTGTAGTTCAATTAAATCATTCATGGGTACAAATGTACTCATCCATGATGTTGCTGCTACGATGACAAAATCTGAAAATAAACTGGATTTTTGGCTGATCATGCACTGACAAAGATTTCATTTCTTGATTTATTTGCGTCCACCTTTTCAACTCCTTATCAGTTAAAGTTTTATTAGTATTCTCTTTGTAGCTTCCATTCTGTATTATAATGTTCAATTTTTGTTTTTATACTTAAATTCCTGTGGAAATAAAGCTGTTTTTTTTTTTTTTTTTTTTTCTTGTGTGAAATCCAGTTATTTTCAAAGTTTCTTTTTTTATCCTTTGCAATAACACGAAAATAGCAGGAGATGGTGATTTTTTAATGATATTAAAGGATGTGACGATTACATGAAAGATGATTATACATACATTGAATCAGTACAAAATATTGAACCATATTTAAATGAACATAACCAATGAACATAATGTTTTATAACTCCTTAATAAACCCCTTAATAATATAGACTTACATTCTTAAACGCTTATAAAATAATAGAAGATTTTGGCATTGAAACAAGTGCAATATGAGTGAAGAATTTATCAACAAAACTCTATTTTAAGATAGAGAGATGGCGAAATTTACTTGCATTAGAAGGAAGGTCTAGACCAGAAAATGTACGTATTGTTCAGAAAGTAGTAAGGAGATTTTATAAGTCACCCCAATACAGAAACAACACGAGGTTCCAGTTTAGTACAGGAATAAGACAAAGAAGGTTTCAAAAAGGAACGTCAGAAAGACATTTGTTGACTTTGCGCTTAAAGGTGATCCATTTCTTACCATAAAAGGATCGGCAGAAGCCGTGCAAGACACAGAAGACATACAGCATAAATATCCATTAGAACCCACTATTGTACAAAGACAGACAATGCCAGTTAGTCTGGAAATAGAGATGAAGTTGGTGAAAGAAATCTTGTCTGATACAAATGACTTAACCAGTGGATTCAGAAGAAGAAATACTGATTTTATTTAATCAATGGGTAAACTAGACGAAGCTTTCTAAAAGGTGTCGTCTTCCCGTTATAAAGCTGCAGATCGAAAAGAAATTGTTCAAAGATTATTTACCCCGCAAGAAGAAAAAGAGATTTGAGGATAAATATATATATATATATATATATATATATATATATATATATATATATATATATATATATATGTTACGACTAGGGGTTGAATATGTAACAAAAGAAAGATAGACTCAAACAAGCTTTCACAATTTCTAAAATACAAATTTAATTTCCTAAAAGATAAAATATTGTAAACAAACAAAGTAAAAGAATTAAAAATAACTTACAGTGTAGAAATTCCTTAGATAATCCTAAATTGCACTACAGAATTCACTAATCCGGAAACGGTCCAAAGGTATTCCGAATGAGGATACTAATGTGCTTATGTGCTAACAAGAATCAGTTCTAAATCAAAATGTTATTAATTAAAGGTAAATTTCTGTGAACGTGGAATATCCAAAAAGTTCTAGAAATATTTCCGCTAATTCCGACTGAGTTAAATAATGTTCAGATCTTTGAATAATAGTATATAATCCCAAAAGTACTAGTTAGAAATAAGAATTCACAAGCTGGCTATCACAAACAATAAACAAATTCCTCTATGACTTTTACGAACTGAAGTAGCAGTGACTAAAATCTAGTTGTATAGTCTCTTACTGCGTAAAAGAGAATTTAAAACCCTTAACTACGTTCTAAAACAATTCAATCTTTCCTTGTAAACAACTTTTACTGATTCAATCAGAAACTAGGTCGCGCATGTCACCGCTAAAAGTGCTTCGCACTGCGATTTTATATCTTATTTCAAATGAACATGTTACTGACTTCTTATTGAGACATGGGATCCAGGTCACGAATCACAACGCGCTACTCACGTGACTCACCATGTTGTTAAGTTGACCGACATAATTATTGATTTCCTTAGACAAAAGCAATGACTCATGTTGACATTCCGTAAATAAGGTATACAATAGCGTCGGCTACTGAATTAAAGAATTATAATACAAATGTCATAAACTGAATGAAAATTATATTATAATTTAAAGATGATACATAATTCCGTAACAATATATATATATATATATATATATATATATATATATATATATATATATATATATATATATATATATAAATATATATATTAAAAAAAACTTGTAGTCGCCGCTTCATAAATAGACGCTTTTGAATCATATCTCGGTCATCATGATGAACAGATAAAAAGACTTGAAAGAGAAATAAGGAAGAAGCAAATAACCGTGAAAAAATCTGTTTTAAAATGAACTAGACAAAGTTGAAATTAATAAGTCATAACTAAATGGAAACATGAAAAATTTGGAAAATATTTACAAGTTCGATGAAGAAGAAAAGAAGCGATAAAAGTAAACTTCCTGTCGGAGAAAGACTAAAACTAGTATTTGAAGGGAGCGGTGTAATAATTGGCACATTATTACAGCTATATGTTTGACTATATATACTAATGCTCACTCTATAGCAAAGTTGGTAACAGGTTGAGCAGGAGAAGGTGGAGGAACAAGAGCTGGAGGTTATATCGGTGGAAAGAATAGCACAGTCATTTGTGGACAAAGTCAAACAAGGTAAGAGCAATATTGCCAGCTATGTGATCACGTTATCCAAAGAAAAGGCAGCAGAAGAATTGTCTGCTATAATTGGCAGTGTAATAAAGCTGGTTTTTGAAAACAAGTGGACAGTTTGTGACATTTTTAGATGATCATGTCATTTTACTTGCTCTAGCCTGTTGTTGCCTGTGGTGGTCTGTTGTTTGCGGTTTTGATTAGAGGCGTAAATACAACGTCAAGAATAATTGAAACAATTCGTAAGCTATTTTTATAAATGAAATTAAGCCAGCTCCAGCAACCATCATCATGATTAATAATGATTGTTTGTTCGTTTTGTTATCTTTATCTTTTAGATCACACTCAGTTTCTAATACAAGACAAACTTTTGCTCACATTCTCTGATTTTATTCAGTTTATCTTAAGACAAATTGTTAAACACTGCTTAACAGATGCTGAAATAATATTTTGTACAAATTGAACTAGTCATTTCGCAAAGAATATTACATAGAAACTATATAAATAAAATGTACACCAGAAATACTATAGTTTAATACGTTAAAATCAAGTTGTATACTATGAAGTTAGGATGTCCTTGATACTTTCACATTATTTCCCAATTTTGTTACTTTTTCCGTTGAATAAAGATACATGGAATAAAAGTCAATATTTTTATAGTAGCGGTAGCTATTAATAGCCCTGTGAAAATTAACAATAATATGTTTCGAACACATAAATTACAGATCACATCAGATTTGATACTCTGATATAATGTTGCTATCCGTTCTTCTATCAAACCATACTTGTCCTGTAAAAAGAAGAATGCTCAATCTATTTACTCATTCGCAGTTATCATCCTGTTGTAAAAATAATTTGACTTTCTCATGTCACCTCGCTCCACTCAGTCTTTTACATCCAATTTGGTGCTCTTATCACCAGATAATTTCGGTGTTATTGGCACCGGGTAAGTCCTTTCATTAACGTCTATTCAGAATCAAGAGACATTTTAGATGAAGACTTGGACCAATTAATTATTAAGAGATTATAAAGTCCTAAAAGTAACTAAACATCAATCTGATTCTCTGGAAGGAGAAATGCAACCGCAGAAACTACTTAATGTGCTTAAGAGGATGATAAATGACAAATCTCCTGGATCTGATGGGTTTACAGGGAATGTTTTTAAAAATGAATCTTTGGAATGACTTAAAATATTTTATCTTAAGATAATGAAACGTATGCTAGATAACAACTTTTAATCAGTTAGAGACAAGGTATAAGTTATTTGTTTACCAAAAGGAGATAAACCAATCAATTTTCAAAACAATGGCGTCCTATTACCTTTCAAATAGTCTATACATTAGCATCAGGATGTTAAAGACAGCAATATCAAAATCGGAAACAGGAATTATTAAAGGCAAATACATAGGTGAAAACATTAGAATAATAAACGACTTAATACACTATTCAGAAAATTATAACTTTCCTGATAAACTTGTTGATATTGATTTGGAAAAAGCATTTGATACAGTATCATGGATTTTTCTACAAAAAGTTCTAAAGTATTTTAATTTTGGAAATTCTATATAAAAATGTATTGAAGATATTTATAACAAATATGTCTTCAGAAATTATACAGAAAGGTTTTATATCAAGTTTCTTTGCAGTAAGAAGGGGCTATAGACAAAGAGACTCTATCTCACCATACCTGTTTTTATTTTGTGTTGAGATATTGTCAAATTTGATAAACGGGTAATATAGATAATAAAGGTATATTAGTAAATAATAAAGAACATAAGTTACACAGTTTGTAGATGATACAAAACGTAGCCTTGAAAGTTGTCAGAAATCTTTCTATTCCACTTTGAATATATTGCATTATTTTGCTCGAATATCAGGCATCAAAGTAAATCACCGTTAAACCAAAGTAATATGTATTAGAAGTAACTAATTTGGTGGTATCTCAGTTTAGTCTTTCAGATATAGAGTTTTCGGTGAATTTATATGCAATGAAAGAAATTAATTATCAAAAAACATCCCCAAAGTACAATCACTACTTACTAAATGTTCAAAAGAATATTGACTGCTATTAGAAGAATAACAGTTATTAAAACGCTAGCCATCTCGAAACTCAATCGCTTTTACTTGGCTCTACCCAACCCACCTGATAATATGTGACAAAATTTAAGTAAATCGTTCTTTAAATTTATTTAGCAGGTGGAAAATGACAGAATAAAAAGGGATATAATTGTAAAAAAAATATGAGAACGGTGGACTAAATATGGAGAATTTAAAAAGGTTAATTGAGGCACGGACATGCTCCTAAATTAGAAGAATAATTAAATACAATAAATTGTTGGGATAATATCTTTATGAAACCGTTTGGGAAAATTAAACATATTGCAGATCTCGGGATGAAGTATGTGAAGGAACTAAGAAACTAAAAAATAATACAACGAATCTTGTTTGGAGAGATGTATTCAGTTTTTGGTTTATTGCTTATGAAAAACAAACTTTCATTTCTTTGGAGGAATATTTAGGAAAAAATAGAAATATTAAGGTTGCAGAAAAATGTGTTTTACAAATCTTGGTATAATATAGGAGTGAAGTTTAAAGGTGATATTTTTATGGAGTTAACTTTAGGACATTTGAAAACTTCAGGACAATATTTAGGATTAAAAAGGGAAATCAATTAATTTGTATGGGTCTTTGTAATAATGTTACAAAATATATCGGATCCAGAACAAACCAATTCTCTCTTATTCAGATACATTGCAAATGCATACCGTCCCATATTACGATATTACTAAAAACTTCAAAGGGGTTTAAAGATATGTATACATGTCTTAATAATAATATCTTCATGCCTAAATATCTTAATACCTACTTCATGACTGAAATGGGATTTAAAAAAAAATTCTAATCCAGAGATATGGAATCTACTTTACAAAAATGTAATCAAAAGCAATAGAGACTCTAAAATACAATGGTTCCGATATAGATTACTTCATTGAATATTACCTATAAAAGGTTATTTAAGAAAAAATAGTTGCAATCCAAAATAACCAGTGAAGTTTCTGTAAAGAAGAAAAGGAAACAAGTAAACGTTTGTTTTGCGAATGTAATCATATTAATGTGTTCTGGTCAAACTTCTCTGAGTACGTAATGCAAAAAAACGGATTATAAATTAATTCACACCTCAACAAATTAGTCTTGGTGACACAAACAAAATTAAGAAGCACTAAACTACATAATTTGTATTTACTAAGTATCGCATATATACCGAAAGTAAAACAACAGATAATTTGAATTTAGAAGGTCTGATTAAAATTTTAACAATATACTATCTTTCTGAAATCTATATGGCAACGAAAAACAATTTAGTTTCAAAATTCTATGAAAAATGAGGTATTTTTAGTATAATCTTTCATCATAATACTCAATGGAACCCCTCAGGAATTCAATCTACATAAATTATTAGAAAGGCTGCTCTCTAATCTTACCCACGTTACACAAGTTCGTAACAAAAAGAAAAAATCTTTGCATGTCTTACATCTTGTCTGTCTGGCTTACGACCTTACTACCTTTTCTTGTATTTTCTTTTTTCTTCTTGCTGTTTCTTCTAAACCTCAGACAATAGTTTATGTAAATCTGATGAATTACACTTAATTTTTTTAATTTACAACATATAACGTAGAAGTGTTTTACAGTATGCTTGGTTTGTAAACGGTCAGTTCCAGGCTCCCCAAACTTGGCACCGTTATATGTCTGAAGTAATGAAAAAAAAAAGAAACAGATAACGTTTACACACAAAAAAAACGTAAGTCCTCTCATTGTATAATATTGATCTTTTTCCCATGATGTATTTCCAGTCGTGACCTGAAGGTAGGTTATAATTATTTTTAATGATTATATTAATTTTTGTTTTTAAATGCATGATGTTGCTATTATAACTAAAATTCTTCTCACTAGGCAACAGTATAGAGCATTCGGACATACATTTTCTTATTTTGAAAGTAGACCTGAAATTTATGAACTTATTTCACTAACTCTGGTATACTTTGTTCCTTTAAATGCCAATAAGATATTCCGCATCCAGCTGCTGTCATCTATAATGCGTAATTAAGCTGATTCTGCCAGAATTTAGAATCACACCGTGCCCCTTGTTTGTGAACAGTCATCAGTGTCAAGTCTAAAGGTGTAGTTATAAAAATGTTTAATAGCTTGTATGTGAAATAGTTATTTTCAGTTTAATGTATCTTTATATCTGTGCAAGGTTTAGGATAAATGGAGCGTTAAACTGAGTTGCAGAACAAGGATAAGGAGCAATGCGTGTGAATGTCTTTAAAAAAAATCTAAAGTCTTCTACTTCATTGTCACAAATTTTCAAACAATTAATCAATAATGAATTATAACACATTTCTCATCACTGTCAAAAATTGGGTCTGTTTATTTCATTTTGCATTTTACATCTAACTGCATTCTGTTTTACGATAGCGTGTCTTTAATCAGTCTGTGCTACAAAATTTTCCACATCACAAAATACATTGTATACACTAAAAAATCAGAGTAAATTCACAGTAACCCAAAATTAAAGTGGACGGGAAATGTTTCTATTATGAAAGTATCCATTTTTTTCAGACTAGGATTATATGTTGTGATATGGATGGTGAGTCATGACAGCACACATTTAATTGAGTACTTCATCTTACTTTTGATAGCATTGTCATAAAAATAAATAGCATTCTAATAGCCATAGATGTGGTGTGGGTAATATCTCTCTTACTACTTGTATCCCATTGAAAATGCGAATTAAGAACACGTGCACAGTGCGTGTGCTGTCACATAAACCACCAATGAATTCAAATTTAGTCAAATTTTGAATTTCGACAGGATAGGTTTTAAAGTTTTTCTTTACATGCTCCTTTAGAATTTTTCCAGCATTTTGTTAATGTGCTGCTGAATTTTTCCCTATTCTTCAATAGTTCAACTACAAACACATGGGATAAACTATAAAATACAGGCCTTGCTCGGAGAAATAAATATCCATTAAAAAACAGTCTTTCAACAAATATGACCAAGAAGCACATCACTGAGTAGTGAATTTGTGTCACTTTTGTGACATATGTTATCTTCTTTTGATCCATTCATCGATTGAAAAAACCATTACCTTACATTGTACAAATTTAGCTTGGCTGACAAATACAGTAGACACAAAACAGAACAGCCACTGCCCTATATGTTGACCAATGCAGATATTTCAACCTGTATCCAAATTTATTTGACCTTAACTGGTCAGCTATGTTGGCCTGTGTCAACTTATTGCGGTCAATGGATTATCGCATGCAGATGAGCCATGTGCCTGATGTTGTTAGAACATCCTTAACCATTGGTGAACTTATAGGGCAGTGGTGGTGCCCAATGTACCAAAGGCCTGATACGAAATGTTCTGATGGTGCAGCGGAAAGCTACCCGCTATGCAAGCAACAGCTGCAGAAATACCAGCAGCGTGACATTCGTGCTCGAAGTTCAACAGTGAGACTCCTTGGAGACGCGTCGTACCAAAGCACAATTAACTATGATATATAAGACAGCCAAACAGCCACAGGGATATTCGAATATCAGACTTTTTCACTCCCTCCACAAGACGTACCAGATCTAACGTTGACATTTTTCGAACTTTACCTTTAGTTGACACCATATAGCCAGCATTGTGCTGAGGTGCCGTAAAATGACACATCATACGATAACAAGAAAGTCAGGCAATTTTCCGTTTCTATGGCTTTTCCATAGGTCAGTAGCCTTTTGGGATTCTCTCCCGGCAGTTACTGCCGAGGCTCTTAGTGGTATGTTTCAAGCGGGAGCTGGTGTCATATCTAAACACCAGTTAGGGAAAACTACTGTTGCTCCAGACGTAGTCTCTTTCAAGCGGGAGCTGTCCAAACTAGTATCTAAACCCCAGTTTGGGCCAACTTCTATGGGCCTCCGACTGTGTATCTTTCAAGCGGAGCTGGACAAATTCATTTTTTAATCCTCATCCTAGAGTTGGGTTGGTTGAGATGTGGTTGAGATATATTAGATCTCTCCGCCGCCACGATAGCCAGATTGTTCTAGGATTGAAAAGATAACAATGTATTTGGTAAATCTATTTTTCAGCGTGACTGCTGTGATAAAACATGTAGATGCAGAACACATAACAAAGTAAGTTACAAACTTAGCTTTGAAAGTAAATGTGAGATCTCAGGAGTGCAAGAGAAAAAATTATGGTTACTAAGCTTTTGCGTAACACAAAAAACCCAAACATTTTTAGTTAAAAAAACAACACTGGCATATTTCTTTTCTCAGTTGACGTTATGCTAGGTTAACGTAGAAGAAAAGGGATTTCATCTTCAGCAACATATATTCTATCTTTCCATTACATAGAAGACGATGATGATCTTTTTTAACTTTTTTTCACTGCAAATTCATATAGGTACAAATCTTCACGAACTGTATATATGCAACTTTCATCTTTGTTCCCTGTTACTTCTCTGAGCTTGTGCATTGTTCTGACAAGGGAATGTACTCTGGATTATCTGTCTTACACGTACATAATATTTGAATATTTGTTTACCTTGGCGAAAATGCTGTCAACACATATTTAAGTCCTTATTAAAGCTTATAATCACGGTTTTATAATGTATGAAAAACACGCACGAGTATGCTTGATCGTGCTAGAGTGAGTCACTGTTGCTGTCACACGTGCAAGAACCCCCCCCCCCCCTCTCTTATATCAAACTGAAATTCGAACATCTATATATTAAACTGATTTTTCTCTGAATCAGATTGACAGAGACAAATTCAGTTGGACATATATTGATATATATCTGTATGTTGCAGATGTTATCATATTGTCTGATTATTTGCTCGATTCATAACTCTTGTTGTTTTACCTCTCTTTTTCTTTTCTTTTTTAACCTTTTCTTTTCATCCAATTTGACATCGATATAGTTTATGTGCATGCTAATGATAGTCATCTCGTCTGTCATATAGAAAAGCTGTCCCACTTCTTAGCTATGGAAGATTTTTTGACTTGCTAAAGATTTGGTTGCGTCACTGACACCAAACTTGTAGCAGATAAATTTAAACGCGATCTATATTTTGAGACCAAAGAGCCCATTAAATCTTAAGCTGCTTGTTGAATTCGCTTCATAAAATAAATTATCTTACAGGGTAAAAGCTTTGAGACCATTCTTCATCTGCTTGGAGATGTTATGCAATAAATAATCATTAAAGTGCCATGATATTTACATAATCATGAAAGAGTTATTGAATATTGACAGCCGAGTACGATAACATTAACTTTAAACGAGAGATAACCTATCTGTTAACTGTCGGTTTTTAAACTAGAGTTATGTACCTTTAATTTTTGAAGCGTAAACAAAATTTTATCGAAGAGAGAGAGAGAGAGAATCCCGCATGGATCATATCAGCTTGGTGCTCGTCGTGATACAACTAGCACGGTGACCTTTTTTCAGCTTCTCCAACTTAATACTAGTAAATAGTTCGATCTGCATTTTTCTTTTATTGTTTGAAAGTACTTGCCCCATTCACAAGTGGAGTTTTTTTTATTGGTTTTTTAAAGTACTCGTCAGGTTTCAAAGGTCTGTTTTTCTTAAAAAATGTAAGTCATAAAACACAAAACCATTTTCTTCCTTCAAATGTTTCTAGCCCTATTGTTTATAAATTATACCAAGTATACATTTATGTAGCTCATTAGCCCCATTGTTTCTAGTCCTATTGTCTCTAACCCTATTGCTTCTAACCCTATTGTTTTTAGCCCTATGGTTTTTAGCCCTATGGTTTTTAGCCCTATCGTTTCTAGCCATATTGCATCTAACCCTATTGTTTTTATCCCTATGGTTTTTAGCCCTATTATTTTTAGCCCTATTGTTTCTTACCCTATTGTTTCTAACCTATACCAAGTATACATTTATGTAGCTCGTTAGCTTTGTATGAAAGCACATTAAGATGGCTGGTCTGCAAGATGAGGTCGGGAACAGTTTAGGAAAGTTTCATCGCATTTATGTAAACAAAATATGGAATCGTCTGGAAAATGGTTGGAAATCATTTTCTGCACATGTAACAAATGCCAGAGTTTACTGCTTTTGCTTGCGGAGACATGTACCACAAATAGAATCGAGCAAATATTTTAGGTACAAGACAAGCTTGTATTCCCCCGTGAACGTTTTTGTACCTTTATAAGTTCCTACTTCTGTGAAAATTTATTTTGGTGTGTAACCCGAGTGAATTCTTGTTGACGTAATATCGTCTTCAGGCAAATTGGCATGCTGACTAAAACATTTACTCGCCCATATTTATCAACAGTGGATCATTGGGGAGTGTCTTGGAGCTCCTACCAAAGGTGTCTGTGCTGATCCAGAATGAATAAAAAAGAAACAAAGTCTTCTTCACACGCGAAAAAGGCGTAAAATGAACATAGATGGCGCCCTCCTATCAGCATACTTGCTTTAGTACAGAAATTCTGACTAAATATTGCGCTCCCCCTCCCCAGTGTCTGCTGTCTTGTAAAGTTAGCCTCGGTTTTACTTTGTTTGCAACAATTAACTCCGACGACCACAACTAAGATCACGATAATGGTCGACCAATGATCAAGAACGTGTCCCTAATCAGAGAGAGAGAGAGAGAGAGAGAGCAGTAACAAATCACAGCCCATGTCTGTATAGACATGTAGCCTGCTACCTAATTCTGGATTTGAGTCCAACTTAGTTCATACAGCAGTGTTTATGGAGGAGTTGTGTAGCTTCATCTGTAAACGAAGATGAAGTGAAATAATCATTATGGGGTTTTTTTTTAATGTAGGTCGCTATGACCGATTCATTTACCTTAGCTAAGCTTTGTTTAGTCTACACTATTTATGGTTAAGTTTTGAGCCCGTGGAAGATGAAAGGAGTACGAGATATTCCTAATAGATGTAATTACCGCAAAGAAGCCATTGCCTCAAACTCTAATAACAGATCCATCTGGAATCATCTAAGAAAATCAACTTCTGCTAAACCAGTATTTCAAAGTCCATGTGATGTTATAGTTAATGGCCTTAGTTACACCGACGATCACGATATTGCAAATTAACTCAACCGAAGTTTTATTAACATTTCCTAAAAACGGGATAGTATAATTTTACTGAGCCTAACATGATAAACGTATTGCCTTCATGAACGAAAGGGTAGCCTAGCATATTACTTTCAATATATCCCTAATTACATTAACTCATACTATTAATATTATTACAAAATAACACTTACAAATCGGCGGGTCTTGATGGAATTCACCCCAAATTTCTGTAAATTGTGACTTTGTCAATCTCTGATTTATTGAAAGATGTAATTAGCTATAGTATCACCACTGATTTTTTTTAGAGTCATTGAAATTAGCCAAGGTATTTGCAATTCTTAAGGGAAATAAAAAAAATTACCCATCTAACTATCGACCCATATCTGTTCTGCCTGTACTTTCCAAATTATTGAAAAATATGTCAGCAAGCATCTTTTCAGATATCTTAACAACTACAAAAACATTCATGACAAAGTGGCTTGAGGAAACGTATAGACCAGTAGCTACTATCGATTACATTCAGCGAACTTACTGGCGCGATCTTCGTGGATTTAAAAAAAAGAAGAAAAGATTACAGGTTCTTGGTACGTGTAAGATCACTTCTGAGTCAGGACAGATTCTAAGTGGTGTTCCGCAAGGCTCTATATTAGGGCCTCTTCTAATTCTACTGTTTATCAGTGACTTAGCTTTGTATCCAGTGCACTCTAACAGTGATCTCTTCGCTGACAATCCTACACTACAAACATCTGGTAAATCTCTCAACTCCATTGAAGACAAACTTCAAATAGACCTGATAAATAGATCTACTTGGTGTAAACAAAACAAAATGCATATCAATGCATCTAAAACGAAATGTATGACAATCGGAACAACGCAGCGCCTGTCCAATGAGACGGAACTACTTCTCACTCAAAATGGCTCAAACGTATATTGTATTAAAAAAATGTCTACATTGATCAACACTTCGGTTGGAACTCACATTTCGATCACCTAAGTGCAATGGTTGTAAAAAGAATTACTCTTCTAAAGTTACTGTCGAAATGTCTACCTACCAGTTGCGTGAACTTTATTTCTCTGGATGCATAGTACCATTGATCATCAAATTCTGAGCGTAATATCAGATCTACCAATAATAACGAACTCCAGATCCCCAAGTCGAGAACTAACACTTTCAAACACTGTTTTACTGTATCAGCACCTATCTTTTGGAATTCCATACCCATGTCGATATGTACTTATAATTCCCATGCTTCATTTAAAACCTCGTTAAAGAAATTCCTTCTTGACCAACTGAAATGATATATTAAAGTCTGCCAGTGCAGAATTGTATCATTGTACCCAGAGTTAATATGAGAGTGTGCTAGTGTGCAGGTGAACTTAATGCACGTGTGTTCCAAAACATTTAAAGTCATTTGTGGGTGTTTATATATATATATATATATATATATATATATATATATATATATATATATATATATATATATATATATATATATGTATAATCGGTGTGAGAGTGCGTGTGGGAGTATATCTGAGTGTGTGTAAGTGATTTTATCATAACATAACATGTTAATTCGTTGAGGGTAACGGAAGTGATGGGTCTTCTTGATCAAATGTGTTATCCTCGTTAAATAAAGATTATTATTATTCTTAATATTATTATTATACTGTATGTCACACTGACCCACGTCTTACCTTCGACTTAGTTGCCCTCTTCTATGTTAATAAGACAAACTCAAGCAAATTTAAGCTCCCTTGAAAGCAGACAATAGTTCTGCATGTTCTGTTACCTAATGTAGTCTGTTTTCCAAGGGACCTACAGTTCATCGAGACCGCAATAAATAACGTTCAATTTGGTAACCATCCTGACAGAAAGCAATTCCAGAGAAGGGCCTGTATTGTTTGTGTTATAAGAGGCTAAGTAGATTTTATGTGATTTTTTTTTTTTTGGGGGGGGGGGAGGTTGGGGAGATAATATATTTAATTAAAACAGCTTTGCATTAGATGTGCAGATCTACCATTTATCAATTAATTCAACCTGTTGAGAGCAAACAAGAAATCTAATTGCGTAAAATTCAACAAACAGCTCGTGAAGGTGAAAAATAATTGGCACATTTCAGGAAAACTTTGTAATTTTCTCAAGATTTTTAATCTAGGGTTTAGCAACTGATTCCCGTCTTGCATATTTCAACAGAATGGAAAAATCAGGTCTTAAACATTCTTATATCTTGCATATTTCAACAGAATGGAAAAATCAGGTCTTAAACATTCTTATATCTTGCATATTTCAACAGAATGGAAAAATCAGGTCTTAAACATTCTTTTATCTTGCATATTTCAACAGAATGGAAAAATCAGGTCTTAAACATTCTTATATCTTGCATATTTCAACAGGATGGAAAAATCGTGTCTTAAACATTCTTATATCTTGCATATTTCAACAGAATGGAAAAATCGGGTCTTAAACATTCTTATATCTTGCATATTTCAACAGAATGGAAAAATTGGGTCTTAAACATTCTTATATCTTGAATATTTCAACAGAATGGAAAAATCAGGTCTTAAACATTCTTATATCTTGCATATTTCAACAGAATGGAAAAATCGGGTCTTAAACATTCTTATATCTTGCATATTTCAACAGAATGGAAAAATCAGGTCTTAAACATTCTTATATCTTGCATATTTCAACAGAATGGAAAAATCAGGTCTTAAACATTCTTATATCTTGCATATTTCAACAGAATGGAAAAATCAGGTCTTAAACATTCTTATATCTTGCATATTTCAACAGAATGGAAAAATCAGGTCTTAAACATTCTTATATCTTGCATATTTCAACAGAATGGAAAAATCAGGTCTTAAACATTCTTATATCTTGCATATTTCAACAGAATGGAAAAATCAGGTCTTAAACATTCTTATATCTTGCACATTTCAACAGAATGGAAAAATCAGGTCTTAAACATTCTTATATCTTGCACATTTCAACAGAATGGAAAAATCAGGTCTTAAACATTCTTATATCTTGCACATTTCAACAGAATGGAAAAATCAGGTCTTAAACATTCTTATATCTTGCACATTTCAACAGAATGGAAAAATCAGGTCTTAAACATTCTTTTATCTTGCATATTTCAACAGAATGGAAAAATCAGGTCTTAAACATTCTTATATCTTCAAAGTCTACTCAATTATCTCACCATCCGCAATCTGTTGTACATAATTACAATCGGAAAATACAAAATCGATGTCTAATATAATTTTAAACTGAATTTTGACTACTTCAGTATAGGCTCAACCTTCGTAGTTACCATTTCAAATTGGAAGTAGTAATATTGATGTCCCCACTACTGAGCTTGGAAAAGTCGTCAATCATCCAAAGGAATAAATTATTCCAGGAAGTTTTTCGTTTCATTTTCTATAAATGATCAATCAAGTGAGGCTATGCTTTTGATGTTGATTTGTAAGAATTCTTCCCCATTTAGATATTGCATTGTCGGATTGCTGTCGCATAATTTGTAAACTGAAGTTTTCAAATTCCTAGGAACATATCCATAAGTAAGATCCATTAAGCTACGTTAGATGCCTCTGCTGGGAATTTTAACGATTACACGAAGTTAAACCGCTCTCCGTCCTTCCGTTCCTCAACTTATTCTCGCCGTGAAGCTTTTCACTTTAGAGAGCATTGCAAAACCTAATGAAAATAATTGTATCGACATGCCCATGTTGCTAGTTAAGCTGATATGATTAAAGTTGCAATTAGTTTTCCTTATACTCGCAACGGTTTTTCAAATGTCTACATTCAGCCCAATTAAAATGGCACGTTGATGCAGATTACCTGCAATTTCTCGCCTGAGGACGAACCTAATGTTTGAGGTCATAGGATCCTACTCTATGCTGTGTAATTGATATGTATTGATAAAATATGTTTTAAATATTTAATAAATGCATTTTACGAATCGGTGGACTTAAAACCGCTATGATCATGTTACACTGAAATCTCTCAACACTGAAATCCCGTGGGACGAAGTTACAGTTTCCGTTTATTGAGGTTCTCAATTTCGACCTAAAATGAGATGTAATCAGTAATGTTCCCTTAGGCATAACAGAATGTGTATGTTGACTAACACCTCCT
This sequence comes from Margaritifera margaritifera, assembly GCA_029931535.1. NCBI lineage: Eukaryota > Metazoa > Mollusca > Bivalvia > Unionida > Margaritiferidae > Margaritifera > Margaritifera margaritifera. The sequence continues at coordinate 515,310 of JAQPZY010001569.1, forward strand.
TCATGTTTTATTACTATAATGATATCGCTGCTGTTGACATTTATACTGCAAGTGTAGGTCAACCTCATAACTCTGATGTGGCACCTAACTGAGCAATTTTGGAGTAAGTTTGTGTCTTCCATGAGGTTCATTTCAGTGTCAAAATGTAAGCTGGGGCCGAATTTTTATTTCAGTTTTCGGAGCAGCGGGGCTTCGGTTTACTTAACAATTCTTTATGGAAATTAAAGAAGGAAACTTTTGGGACAATACTAATGTTTCGGTTTCTGGAAGATTTCGGTTTAGTGAGATTTCAGTCATTACAGTTAAGATTTCTAAAGAAATCTTGATCTTTCTACTTATAATAGTTATCGAATTGATATTGGCGTGTATCTGTATCGTTTACTAGACGTTTTAAGGCAGGGTCATATTTATGCTTACAATGCAGGTTAAAATTTTGATTCACATTTACAAATTATGCATGCCTTATTTCCACTGGGAATGAGTATCTGGATAAAACGAGAAAACATCACTTTAAATTATTGTCCTACTGAAAACAATAGTCGATCATTGGAAGATTTATTTTTCTTTAACCTGAATGTGAGGTTAACTTAGCTCACGCATCACTCCGTTTTCTTCGTAAGTTGTCTCGCGCGCTTATCAACATTTACTATTTCACCTTCTCAAGAAACGACAGACGAGATCATCAAGGCAGCAAGTCCCTTTAACTTTGTACAAATGATGCAACGTACCATCATCTACAGCCTCCATTACAAAAGCCCCAAAACTCTTCTGGGAAAACCTACTCAAACATTGTGACCATTTTATAAAAATCATTGTGGGAATAAAAGATACCGCTCCATATTCATTATACCCACATTACTGTAAACAGTAATTATCAGAATATCACGTTATCCCAGGTATTATGAAAGTAAAGGATACATTAAAATTGTCAAAGTAACCCTGATCAACCCAATTTCACTTCTGGAGCGTAATCCGATTCCAACAAACATATAATGTTGGAGTTTAATAAACCATGTAAACAATTAACATGTAATCGCCTAAGCTTCATGAAACGGTTATATAATTTTATAAAGTTGCAAAAAGAAAATCACTGTAATAAATATATAGAACGTCAACTGTATCATTTTCGACGACAAAATCATTTTTCTCCACGATATCGCTTCATTTCCATTGACATGCTCATGTTAGAATTTCTAATCTCTTTGAATGAATGCAGTCTTAAGATAGACCAAATAGTACCAAATAAAGGTTGATGTGATCTATATTTCACGCTTCCCAGAAATTTCGGAATCATATCTTTAGGAAGAGTTGTGAATTGTGGTGGAGAAGAGGAAACTTTCCTCTTGCCATAAGCGCTTGATTGACGTTAGTGTGAGCGAGCTTTGTCAAGTCTCAGACAGTTCATATTAAATTAAAATATTCTCTGGTGATGCACATAGTAACCTATGTGAATACAAATCCTTTATTGATAATTGTAGAAAAACAGTTCTGGCCGATCTGCCGCGCACAGAAATAGCTCTGACTTGTGTATGCGTATTTTAGAAATAACAGCCGACACTATAAACTTGGAAACACAGTATAGTACGGATTTTTATATAAATTGAAGTATATGTATAGATAGCCGTCGAAAGGTCTGGTGTCTCACATGATTAGCCAATCTATCCTGACATTCGGGCTTTGATAAAACAGTTAGGAGCTTTCAGACCTTAAATGATAGATCGTGTAACGACCAAACTTCCGATGTAAACACAACTGAATAGTTACAGGAAGTTGAAGGTTATGACACATCTGAAGCCGTTCACACTAGAACTGGGTGCAAAAATGGTAGCGAATCCGACTTTTTCCTTAATAAGCCGACGAACTAAAATATTCAGCATGGCTTAGGACCCGGTCCTAGCCTGGGCTTTTGCTAAAAAATGCACGCATATGGTCTCACATGAAAAAAAAAAACAAATCATTCTAGTGTTTTCAAGAATAGCCTACCAATGAGGAGGCTGTATATTGATGTTAACATATATATTGGTTTTAAACAATTCTTCTAATTGAAGAAATCATATAGCATCACAATGGATTTGAAAGCTATCTTGGAATCATTTGTGAAAGTACATCAGGTGAAACAGAGGACTTACGAATGGTATTCAGTGATGTGTGCGACATTGGGTGGTTCAGAGTTGGCTACAGTTCTTGGAATTTGTCCTTTTGCAACAGCTGAGGATACAGCTAGAAAGAAAACTTAACATACAACTATCATATACAGCTCTGCCTTGCTTTTGGGGAACATTCTTTGAGCCAGACATTAGAAGATACATTGAGATCACCACAAACGAAAAAGTGATATGCAGCGATATTTGCATTCAAACTTTAGATGGCTTTAGATATAGTCCAGATGGGTACATTGTTGAAAACAATACAATTTTGCTGTTAGAATTTAAGTGCCCCTTTAGCAGAGATGTCAGCAAGTTGCCAAAATAATATTTACCACCAGTATTATCAGGTTTAGACGTTTCAGTTGTTGCTTCATACGGTCTGCTTGCGGATAAAATTGTTCGTAAATGTTCTTTGAATCAGTTGGGATTTAACCCAGAATACGTCAAAAAATTTCATAGTAGAGATCAAGGCAGATATGATAAGGATCCAGTCGCAGTAGGCACCATATGATATTTTGTTAACTATGACGACTTTATTGATCTTGGCGAATCTACTGAAGCAGAATTGTCCTTATTTCTAAAGAAAGACATAGAGAATATGATTACATAATTGCAGACATTCAGAAACAGCCTGAATGCATTTGTGAAGCTTGTTGCGGTGTTACCATTGAAAATATTCAAAATGACCTACAACTATATTGTCCGCAAACCTAGCTACAGCAAAATAATCAAGACAGCCATATCAAAACTGCAACAGATTGTACTTGGAATAGAGATACAAAAATAGTATATATAATGTTTAACTTTAACTCAAAACGAATAATGGCTGCCTATTAGGTCGCTGATGATGCCGTAGTAACTTTTCCCCCATTGCTGGAATACAGAAGATGTCCAATTAATTAGTTCAAATTTGTCAAGGACGCTCTGAAGATGATTTATCAAACATCCAAAGAAAATACGAAATGGTTTGACTCTTACGCATATATCGCCATAGAATTGGAAAGATCCAGACGACTATTAGGAGAAGAATACAACAAATTTGGTGGTAAAAGATCTTTGTACGATTTTGTCAAAACCAGGTTTGATGGCAGTTTGGTTTGAAGACCATCGTTCACTTTTATGTTAGTGATTGATATAATGTAGATACTTACAAAGAAGCTCTTTACTAAATTTTTATGCTCTCAGAAAGCTAATGACAATTAATAACGCCTATGGATTTGTTAGCGACGCGCTTGACATCATCTGGAATAAAATGGAAAAAATAGTGACCACTTTGACTGCTATGCTAAAATATTCATAGAGTTGAAACGAGCTTTGATTTGTTTTGACAATGAATACGACAGACTTGGTGATGAGGCGTTGTTTACCTTGATCAAACTTTAATGCACATTGGACTAAAATCTACCACGTTGTTGTCTAAGATTCTAAATTCTTTCACTAAATCAGCCATATTAAACACAGCACCTCGTAAGAAGGTCTTAATTTGATTCAGAATGTTTGTGTACGTGATGTAAGCTTATTTACACATTGCCCGCTTGTTTTGAATTTTTGGTTCCAGCTTTCTTAAAGCGGCTTGTGATGCAATTCCAACGCCAGAAAAAAATAATCAGCAGAAAGGGATTAAAAAGGCGCCAGTGCCAGGTACACCTGCAACGCTTAATGTTAGCGGAATAGCAGACAGCGAAACCAACAAACGCTTGTAATATCTGGAAGACCGCTTGAAACAATAGGCTCGTTTGTGATAACTGTAGTAATATGCAATAAGTTCTTAGCCCTGTTCTTTTTCGAGATGGCTGCGGATTTAATTGAACTTTATGATATCTTTCATCGTATATAAACTAATGTTATTTTATTTACACCAGCCCCCAATTTTTGTCTATTTTTCTAATTATATGAAAGTAAACCGCAGGTAGTTTTATCTTCAGCATGTAATAGTACAATTGTATCATGGAGGTGTCGTGTTTTTTTTAAAAGCTTTCTTGTATTTCTTCTGTTTGATGTGGCAGGTTGCGAAGTGGTCCGTAAGATATATAAGTTTGTTCTGAGGAATAATAAGCACTTATCATTCCAATTCCGCCATCTAGTTTTGATTAATATGAGCAATCGTAGCTGCAAGAGATTTTGCTCCATATTTATGAATTGTTTCTACGTCATCATATTCCAAACCAAGCTCTCTGCAAAAATATCAGACTTGATTGTACATGCATGCGTAGTCAGCATCTAGATCTTTTCTTTCTTTTTTGTTCAATTTTCGGTGTTTTATTTTTATGTTTAGATACACTAATTGTAAGGTATCAAAACCCAACTCTTAAAATTATGTTTTTAAAGAGAGCTCCTATGTTTCTAGCAGGGCTGGTCGATTCCTTGTCATTGCAGAACTTTTTTAACTTGTCATATTTGTCCCGCAACTATGGCGCTCTCATATGATTTACCAAAAAAAAAAGATTGAGGATGATATCATCTATCAACCAAAAACTTTTTATACAGTTGTTTTCTTTCACCAATTTCATCATAATACGTCTTAGTTCTCACGTCATCAAAAACCAGGTCATGCTTTTCTTCAAGCAACAGCGTGTTCAATTCTTGCTAATTCTACGAAAATATGAAAATAAGTCGGACCGGGATTGACTGGCATCGCAGCAATGCAATACAATATGTAGAGGCGATATTTTTGTCGTTCTAGGGCTTGCAATATCAAACGTAGCCAGAGCTGACCCTATCCGTACTTGTGTAAAGCGTGGTCCAGTTAGCGCTGTAATTGCACGCTTCTAGATGGCAATGGTTTATGTATTCAGTTTCAACTGATCTGCCTGTAAGATGAAAGCGCCAAATAGTAACCGCCACAGGACACTCTATTCTGATCCAAAAATTATTATAAACGCCCGCTGTTGCCCATTCGCTATTTGACGCAGTAGATATGTGGTCAGCAAAAAGCCAAATGCTGTCTAAAGGCTGCTGAATTTTCCGATGATGCAGAGGCTACAAATCCGTTGCGATTATCAGAATTGGTATTTTTTATTCACTTGGAATCCACATACAATTTTGTGGTCGCATCTTTATTATCTGTAGGAACACCTAGATTTGTAATTTGTGCTCAAGTTCAATCAGTTCCAGCAACTTCAAACATATCTGAGTTTACATGGTTAGTAATTCTTAAACCTTCTGGCGCTTGAATTATGATTGGACAATAAGATGCTTTAGATGACCTTTCAACAAAAATCCACCTTGTCTGCGAACCACAAACAAAACACAGCGATTTACCCACTGGCAAATCCGCAGTCATTCCAATATATCTGCTGCTTACTGTAGTTGGAAACCTAACCGAAATGTTGCCATTTGCACTAAGTTTTGCATCTGTATACTCTTTGGTGGTCGCGTCTTTTTCAGTTTCTAACGCGGCTAAGTTGTCATTTTTTTTAGAATTTATGTCGATATCGCCAGTCTAGCTCCACCAGCTAGCGGCAAAACATATGGCGCTGACACTAACATTTCATTGCCAAGGATTACCGAAGCCAAGTTTTGTCCTAGAGAAAGTAAGCGTCCTCGAGGAATTTGTATTGGCGTATGTTAACAACAGCCTAGCATTTGCACACTTATCTGCATACTGTTTATTGGTCGCATCTGCGTTATCTGCTGGTGTAGGCACATTTGTAATCTTTTGCGAATAGAAAGAAAACGAATATTGTTTTTATTAAACCTATTTACTGAGGTCTTGCTATTTTAGATTTGTCAAAGTTGCTAATGTATAATTTACATTACGGACACATTAGATCTAAATATGGTGATAAAGTCAAATTGCTTTTTACCGATACTAATTTATTATGCTATGAAATCGAGACAAATGAATGTATATGAAGACATGCTTGCTTCAAAATAATTATTTGACATTTCCGAATATCCCGAAATTAATCAATAGTATAATGAAGACAACAGAACGGTGATAGGCAAATTCAAAGATGAAACCAAGTCAGTACAAACAGCAGAATTTATTGGCCTCAGAGCTAAAATGTATTCAGTAAAGCTTGCTAATAAAAGTGCTGAAAAGAAAGCAAAATGTATAAAAAAAGGAGTTGTTAAAATGTTATTACACATAGAAATTATGTAGAAGCACTCGATGGTGAAAAACAATATGCAACCATGAATACTTTCAGATCTAATCACCATGTTCTACATACTGTAATGCTAAACAAAATATGACTTTCTTAGCCCATTTAGGTTATTTCAAAAGCAAAAGAAAAACAAAACTCAGATATTTTCACAGAATTAAATGTAATATAAACTACAAAATAATACAAATCTAGCGTGTGTATCTTATGGTTTTTTTTATAGCATTTTACAACTTTTTATGCTATCTAATATATTATAAGAATAACATTTAAAAAATAGAATTCATTTTATCAAAATTAGTCAAAATACTTTAACAGTAGTATATTAAAAGGAGAGATATGGGCGCACATTCAGGGGTGATCAGGGGTGATTCGTTGCTTGATATGACAATACCAGTGAGAAAAATATTACAACCCCCTTTAATTATTTTTGAAGTAGAAAAGAATTTAAACGGAATCATTACGAAGAGTCAGAGATATTCGTTTAAGGGAAATGTAAATAGTACCGATTTGATGGCTGTAACAGTCAACATTTAGTATGAATTTTGTTTCAAGACAGTGAACCATATTTAAAGAAGCTCATCACTCACAAAATACTACAATTTGCTTCTTTGAAAACTCAAGTAGACTTAACGATCAGACCTATGAAACAAACAAAGCAGAGCCTGTATAACGCACAATAAAGAAGGCGGAAAAAATGGAGTTTATACATTTTTACCACAGAGAAAGGCATCTAGATATACTGAATAAGAGGCGAAATTCAAGCTGCAAAATAAAACCTATTTGAAACACTTTACATACAATTTAAACAGTGAATATTCGCAAGTACTAGACGGATGTTTGACAGCATATAGTATACAACATTTCACATGAATATGTATAACTCGACCAGTTTAATCTCATACATAGATTTATCTCAATGTTTAAAAAAGAAAAAGTCTTGAACCAATGTAAAACTAGATTTTTTTTTCTAAACTGTGCAATCAATTTTAAATATATTGAAATCAAAATCCACATATGCCATCAAAATACAGTATAGCTAGACACAGTCACTGTTTCATAAATGTCAGGCAAAATAGATGATATTTGAAAATTAGTTTGATATATATTTAGATGTTTATCAAATAACGAAAGGATCTTACCTAAAACCGGTTAGAAAAACCGAAACAGAGAAAGACAGGTTGACATGTAAATTATATTTCAATGTGGTGGTGCTAATGACTACAGAGATGTACGGTATCAGCATCAAGATTGTGGTGATCCCAATGACAACAATTTTGTAATATATAACCATCACGATTGTGGTGGTTCTAATGACTACAAAGATGGAATGTATCACCATGAAGATTGTGGTGGTCCTAATGACTACAAAGATGTAACGTATTACCATCAAGATTGTGGTGGTCCTAATGACTACAAAGATGTATTGTATCACCATGAAGATTGTGGTGGTCCTAATGACTACAAAGATGTAAGGTATTACCATCAAGATTGTGGTGGTAATGACTACAATGATGTAAGGTATTACTATCAATATTAGTATCATCATAAATAAACAGTGGCATGGACAAATATATCTTTGTAATAAAAATGTTTTAATTTTCTTTCAATACACCAGAAAAATTATCATAGTACAACATTAAATTTTTGCAATATAGACAATTCGATGGATATAACGCCAGAAAAAGCTTCAGTTCTAATATTTATAAGCTATAAGTAACAGTTAAAAGTTCCGCCATTTCTTATTGTAATTTTGAAAGTATCGTCGTGCTAGAGACAATGTATACCGTAGGTGTGCCTACGGAAAACGTACACCCATGTCTGGTACAATTATTCCTGCAAACAGTGAACTTGACACATAGCATATAATTTAGCAATGATTACATAGTTGATGTGTTGATGAAACAAGGAAAAGAAATATTGGTTAAATGGATAACCAGGTTTGTAAATAGTTTTAGATTCATGGGACAGTCAATACAATATCTGGCTAAACATTAAAGTTATGTAAAATTTACAGAAACACAGCAACGTCAAATCTTATAACAGCCTAAATAAACAGGCTATGATCCAGTACATGCACTTTAGATAAACAAGTGATGACCAAATTAGATAGATAGTAGAAAATCTGTTGAAAATAGCAGACGAATATGATACGAGTTGTATTTTATAAGTAGATTTGGAGATTGCATTACAACTGCACGACCATCGTAAGGACTACCCATTAACTAAAAGAAATTAATTCACATTGCAAATGTATTTATCAGAGTTTCGGAAGATGTTGATAAATAATTACAAGGGTACAAAAACACTAATACCAAAGCAGCTATATACAGCTATGTACATCGAACAACAAAGAGACATATGCCATTCACAACCGGAACTTAAAGCTTTGCATGCATTTGGGTTTACAACTGAACACGATAGACAGACAACTGAATACAAATTTGAGACAAAAAGCAGCCAACTAGTTTTAGATATACTTTTTTTCAAAGTGAAGATAACAGTGTATTTGGTAAACAGATAGAAAATATCATAAAAAAGAGTAAGAGTTAAAATATGTAAAAAATAAAAATAAACGTTTAAAATATCAGAATAATCGATCATTTGTAACATCAATTATTGACGATGACTTAGTGTTAGTCAGTTTGAAAAACAAAAAAAATCAAGTTAACAAAACAAAGTTACCGTGGATTGAAGAGGCTGATGTACGAATGGTTTACAACAAGGTGAAAAATATACAGTGATAGAATGAAACTAGTAATATCTTATACAGATTTAGTCTATCCGTGTTGAGAAAGAAAACGTTTAAATTGACACGCAGAATAATATTGAATTTTCTGACACTAGTGAAAATCCTAAGTACAGCATATTTAATTCCCACATATTAGTACGAAAGATCCAAGACTTTTCAAAGACGAGCTGAATGGTGTTCCAGTTAGAGAGTTTTGTGGGTTAAAGTAAATTTATTTTAATCGGGACTGGTAAAAACGAAAAGAAAGTTTTTAAAGGAATCAAATGTGTGTAATAAAAAGAATTTTAAATTAGAAATGTACAACGATTGCTTATTTAATAACAAGGAAAATTGTCAGGTAATAAATTTACTCAGATGTTATAATCATGAAATTATAACACCAAAATGAATAAAATAGCATTGTTAGTGTATGACGATAAGCGCTTTTAGGTTGACAACATAATACATTATCTTACGGACACATAGATACTCCATAGGTTTGCGGTTTAGGTGTTGTCTTTGCCGAGATCATTCCTATGTGGATACTAAAAACCCATTAAAAGTATATTTCTTTTGTTCGGTTTCAAAGTTTCTACTACTTCGCATTTCATTTATAGAATTACATGGTATTCTACAAACACAGTTTCCATTGCTCTTTTGTCCTTACTGTAAAACACACCCACGTAGGTCCTTTATAACAGATTTGCGTGTTTGTACGATCACTCAATCAGATACTTCAAAATGTCTACCACAAAAGGTTCGCTTGGCTAGGGCAGCTACTTTCCTTTTCAGGTCATCAAACGTTCCACAGTCATTAATCACAAGCAAAAAAATTGGCTCCATGTTAATCATCGACAAGCAACGCTAACCATTTATCTAATTCGTCTTCGGGATTTACTAGGATCACCTTTTCATCCATGACTTATCAATTTCTGTTTTAAGTCTTGTTGAACAGAAGAGATAGACAGACGAAAATGATGTAATCGAAAAGTTTTTCTATTCAGTCTTTATCAGATCTAAAGCAAATTAATTTACCGCAATTAGTCATTCCACAAATTATCGTCTGTTATTTCAGACACATTTATCCGTAGCTAAAAGCCATGCTATTTATTTAAAACATAATTGAGTTTAGCTGTTAGGTGTGAATGTTTACTTGAGTATCATACACAATATATACATTTTGTGAGCATCTTCGTTTTCTTTTCTGTTGATCATAGTTGGATGCCTTGCTGAATGTTACGTAATTTATGACCATTACTATCCAATCTGTTATCAGATATACTACAAAAATGAAGCCGGATAGAATGGTTGTCATTGTGACAATTCTTAATGTTTGTGTTACTAATGTGTGCCTTTGTTATTCATCAGAGAAATACTTTGTAGATTCGTTAACTCTTCTCTCGATTGGAAACCCAGAGAATGAACCATATGTTATAAGTAATTAGCCTATTATGTATGTTTAACCTTGTCCATGACTGTAAATCGCACTTTAAAGTTCTGGTCAATTGGTAAACACCTTGATGACTAATACTGAGTTCAAGGCCAGTCTTTTTGACAATTATTCACAATTAGTTTGAGTTTTTTCCACAAGAACGACGCACGTTCTGTTGCATTGTGGGTTATTAGAATATGTGTACATAATAGGACTTGATACGCATTTATACATTCATGTTTTAAACTCAGTCCTTGGGAATCTGTTTATGATCAGAGTTTATAGTTGTGTTGTAGACATAATTCGAAAGGAATTATTTATTTGAACATTCATGGGATTTACCATAAAGTGCTCATTAACCGTTTGATTTATCTATATAACTTTTGGATATTTGTAGACATTCACAGCGATATTCTGGATTGTATCGTTGTGGGATATCAGGACATTCAAGACAATTCATTCATTCGGAACATTCATTCGGAATATTCTATAATCTCTGACTTGTGTTTGGGACATTTAGGATTATTTGGAATTTAATTCACAAATTGTAAAGGTCTTTTGAATTTTCATTTTAATTACAGAGAAATAAAAAAAATTTGATTTTACATACATTGTTTGTTTCACTTTCTTTCTACAAAAGAAAGGTAGGTACAACAGTTTTTATACAAACATACAACGACACAGACAAATGGGGCAGGGTATGGTATTTTTTTAATGCAAACACACATACACACATACAAATATGGTAGGGTATGATATTATTTCATCCAAACACAATTTCAGATGCTAAAGGGAATAGGGTATGATATTTGTTTTATGCAGACACACAATCACTCAATTAGGGTGTTGTATAATTTTTTTCATACCAATCATTGTTGGGGGTATTTTTTACGTACAAACACTCATTTACACATACAAATGGCAATAGGGTATTATATTTTTTTATACCAGGCATTTTCTTCATACAAACACACAATTACACAATGACACACAGACAAACACAAACAGAGAAGATGCAAATAATGAGGGGTATGACGCATTCAATTTTATCTTTTTGCGCGCAAAGTATTGCATTTATAAGTGCAAGTATTGTATTCCCATCTTAAGATATTACATTTTAAACAAGCTTTAAACAGCTGTTGTTTCGTAGAAAAATAGAACGCTTTTAAGTGTTTTGAAGGCGCAACATTTCTGAAGAATTGGATGACTTACATAGATCTGCTTCAGTAGAGCAAGTTGTTTCTAGAGAAAGTTGTGATAGATATATCATGTAATGACATCATGTAAAGTTGCTGTGACCTTGTACCAGACAATAATTTATACTTTGTCTCTTTCTTTCTTCCTTTTTAATATGATCAGCTAAATCTCTGCAATTATTATCGGTATTTTGAATGAATGATGAATGAATGAATGAATATATATATATATATATATATATATATATATATATATATATATATATATATATATATTGAACCACACAACACATACTCTCTCTCTCTCTCGATTTACTTATTTATTTAACGGAAATACTAATACTACAAAACCAAAACATGAACTATATTTTCCCAGCCACTTAACTCGCAAACAGTTGATATAATTTATTTGCTTAAAAAAATACATAAATATATAAATAAGTATTTTTATTATTTCTTCGTATATCTGCATCTATGTCACCTTTTGGGTTAGTCCAATTCCATTTGGGTCCTTTAAGTTCCATATACCTCTCAATATGATTACATCTGGATCCGAATATTTGCATTTAGTTCTCCATTAAATGATATTGGGATTTCAATTTTTGTTAATTATATTCCATTTGGGTCCAAATAGGTCTCCACTACTTGAGGCTGTCTGGGTCTGTTTAATTTCATTTGGGTCTGTTTAGTTCCGTTTGGGACCGTTGTTTCATTTTGGGTCTCTTTTTCCATCTAAGTCTCCATTTGGATGCATCTGAGTCTCCAGCTGGTTCTTCATATTGGTCCGTTTGGGTCCATTTTTGTTAACTAAAGTTCAATAACCCTAATTGTTTTGAGTATCTAATAACAGGCCCACGGGGTGCTTGTATCTCTTATCAGTTGAACCTGCATCTCTTAATTTCATACCTTGATCAATGCCATCTGAATAAAAACAATCTACATCTGAGAATAAGATTATTTTTTTCATCAACCTTTTTTTTATTATCAATTTCCTTTTTTAATTCATCGATTCTAGCACCCCTTTAAAGACTACTTATGCACATATTTGTGTTCAATTCGTAATTGAATGTCTCGATATTTTCGGCTGTTTCCGTTTAAACTATATTAATTCTACCATTTAATGCGAGAGTCTTTTATCTATTTCAGTTTAGATTTAAAGGGTACCTGTTCTAAGCACTTTTAAATCAATTAAATTTTTCCACATATTTTCCTTTTTCAAAAAAAGATTTCGTCAATACTACATGCACCACATCGATATTATTAACCAGGTCTCAATCAATATATTTTTGTGTATCAAGTTTTGATTGTTTAATCTCAGCATGTATGCACCATCTCTTGTCGTAATGATCTTAGCTCTTAAGTCTGTAATAGATAAATCGTAAGTCGTTTTCATAGTTTTTACGATGTTTTTGTTGATATTTATATTATTATTGCTGTCTTAAATATTTGAGGCTATCTCTGTCAAATCATTCTTCTTCTGCAACTATAACGCATTATTAGTGTTGGCAATTATCCTGCTCTTTAAAACAGTAATTTCTATGTTACAAAAATGCGCTGGCTTTTTAATCTCTTGATCGTTTATATTTATTTCATCATTCAAGTCTTTCTTTAACTGTTCTATCCCTGATGGTAAAGAACTATAATCTTCCAGTGATTTTTGTATTTTCTCCATGTAACGTTTTAAAGCATCTATCTCACTGTTAATATTTCATTTATATGGTTGTAAATACTGCTGACTGTTAGGCATCTCACCAGCTCTTTCTCATGCTGTTAGTAGGGCTGGCATAGCAGTATAAATAGCTCTTTCAGTCAGTCATGTGTATCTAAAATCTTGTTTCTCTTTTCTTCAATTTGTTTTTGTAATTTCGAGATTTTGTTAGTTCTTTCATTACAATTCTATTCAATACCAGGTAATTTGTCACATTTTCCCCCCAGTGTTTAAAAATCTTGAAAATCTTTTATCCACCAAAGTCTTTTGTATTTGAGTATCAATACATCTTTGAACACCGATTAGTATCTGTATCGGTTAATTTAACAGAATAGCGTCAATTTGTGATACTGCTGTTGTTATGATTTTCGTCAATTTTAATTTTCTGTCGCACTTCTCTCTCTGGTTTTGTTTGTCAGTGTTTATAAGTAATTGTACTTTGCTAGAATCCAGAAATGTTAAAACTTTAAATGTTACTTTGTATGTCTTCTAACACCTCTACAGTGTGCAATCTATGTGACCAACTAGTTTGTAATCTTGTACATGCAGTCAGGTAAATCACGTGTACCAAAGAAGGTACTGTCCTTTAGTCTAGAAGTACTCATTTATTATGTAGAAAGCACAATCAAGGTTGCACCTTCGGTGCAATCACTGACCTACTGCTTTTCCTAAACATTAATTCAGGAACAATTATATCAGGTAAAAGCCCATGTGGTATCAGGTTATGGATTGTGAACTGACAAAAAAAAAATGGAGTTATTAGCTCTAACATTTTTACAATTTTCAAGTACTGAGGCAAAACTTAAAATCAGAAACGACTTTGAAAATGTTAGGTGTTCCATTTATTGACCTATACCGTAGATGGATAAACTTCACTAAATCTGAATGTACAAGCAATGACGATTGATTGTGTTATTCAATGTGCCTCTTTTGACCTTTTTGATTTAGAACAACAGAGAAATGTTTTTGTTCGTCAAATACTAATTAAATGAAAGCCATTGAAAACAGGTCCAAAAATGCAAAGATGCCATCCAAAAAGAGATAGAAGAACACACGAATCTTTCACGATCAATGATGAGTCTTTGAATAACATTATTTTATCTGTTTTATATCATTTTTTTTTTTCTTTTTTGGGTCAGATATGTTTTTCATCAGCAACTTAATTTTATGATTGGCAGTTATTCCCAGTTATTAAGTATGTTTTCCGTATTGTGATTTGCGTCGACTTCGGCGATGTATGCCTTTGGTATTCAACAGTCTTTGTTGCTGTATATATTTAGTGCCCAGAAGGAACTATAACGTTTACTATTACCTCAATACTTTTGGTTTTTGGTCGCCTTTTTGAAGCTTATATGTTTGAGAGTTTAAACAAGCACTCAGTTCAGGTAGAGATTATCCCAGCTTAAATGAGACCAATTAAATGAAGCATCTAATTCCATTTGAAGTCATGTAATTACATTTCAGTTCATTCAACAAACAGCGTACATTATCTATTGGAAAAGATCTACTTATCAGTTATGCCACACAATAAATTACAACATCTGACAACGATTTGGAAACTTTAACAGCTGTAGCATTTACAAGGATTGGATGTCTTCTTGATTTTATTTTATTTTTTTATTTTTTTCAAACTCTTTTTAATTGAAATGTTACCTGTTATATCTTTGTGAGTTTGCAATAACTTTGTTCAATTCTTGTTTGTACTATTGTGCCGAAGGCATAGATGCAGAGTACGATTCTGAAGAAACTTGTCTTTGATACATCCTAGTTATTTTTTGCAGTTGGAATTTATCCATTAAAATGAATGAGAAGATGGAGTGCAGCTTTGGTATACCGTTACAGCTAGATAAATGTCGGAAAGTGATGAAGGTTATGGATCAGGTAGTAAAAATTCTGTAAAATCTCGCACATGATTTTAGTCAAACAGCGCCACTGAAACTTCTAGACTAGCTCAATAAGCAAATGA
Source organism: Margaritifera margaritifera (assembly GCA_029931535.1). NCBI lineage: Eukaryota > Metazoa > Mollusca > Bivalvia > Unionida > Margaritiferidae > Margaritifera > Margaritifera margaritifera. Next base: position 530,596 of record JAQPZY010001569.1, read on the forward strand.
AAAGGACCTGACACGTCTGAAACATAATACATAATGGAAGGTGATAATATCAGAGTTTTAAAAAACTACCCCCCCCCCCACACTCTATTACTAAAACCTGGTAGTAAGACAATTCAAATTTCGAGAAAAGGTAATATCAAGTTAATGGTAGCACCGAGCACTATAGCATTTCAGAGTGGAAAGGGGTTTTAGAAAACAATAGGTTGGACAAAACAAAGTGACAAATCACAATGGTTACGTTCTGTTGAGCATAAAAACCTAGAGCAAAAGTTGTCAAGTAATCAAAAAGGTTTATCCACAGTTTAATATATGTTTACTTCCTAGCTTGCTTTAACCGGAGTAATGTTTATTGTTCTTTGATGAGTGTTACTGTATCCATCGATTAGCGATACTAACATGTAAACCCATTTTCTGGTTGTATTCGGTGTAAAATACTTCTACATTGTCTTCTCTAAGAACACTTTAAACCTTTCCACTACAGATGCTTTTTGCCCGAGTAAAAGTTATTAGTGTTTTAATTTCGAAAAGACTTTTAACTTTCTTGTAGTACAGTTTTACCTTCGCAAACTATATGTTTTTTAGGCTTACTCTCTTTATCTCTTTAACGATTTATCAAAAGGCACTGTGTATGTCACCTCCCTTTTCGTTGTTACTTTATTCAGCCCAAACTTATTTCGAAAATATGTCTATGCTATCAATGGATTTGTATTCAATTGTTTTATGATTTATATGATTGCATGTCATCTATATCTGTCTGCCAATGGTTATCCACTTAACAGATATTGACTCTGATATATGGAAATCTTTTTTTCCGTTTGCTTGTGTAACATATCGGTAGATTGTTCTGTTAACCATTCTTTCGGTTTACTGTATTTTTTGTTTGTTTGTTTGTTTGTTTAATTTGTTACCACACATGATTCATGTTTGTGCAAGTAACTGGACAGCAAGGATCATAGCAAAGATGCCTTAAATAATGTTTTTAGTCAGTTATTTTAAATGGCATTAAAAGCATCCAAAGAATACCTTATGGTTGCTACATTGTCTTTCTGTGTTATCAGCAAGCCAACTGGTCGACCGTCTAAAACTGGTATTTTTCATTTCTGCGATTTGCAACGTTTTTCTCAACCCTAGCAAACGTGAGTGATATCAGATTTGTATAAATAATTGGCATTCTTATGATTGATTCTACTACAGCTATTTGACGTGTTGAATCACCATGTGCTATTTTAAATAGAACATTGTCCTATATTAGTTATATCAATGTTGCTGTTGAATGATTTCGAGATCTTTAGTTTGTACTGTAAATTTAGCCGAATACAAATATTTGTATTTACCCATATAAAACATATATGTAATTTATTACTTCCACGTATTGTATTGTTTTACCCATCTTGCTGTAAAATGCACATTTTACAGATTGCATTTAATGATGAAAGCATGGAAATAAGAAGCATCAGCCCGATGCTTCTTATTTCCATGCTATCATCATTAAATGCAATCTGTAAAATTAGCATTTTTGTTTTCTAAGTAATTACCGTATATCTTTCTTGATGTTTGAAATAACAAATAATTACAACTTGTATTCTCTTTAATGTTATTCTACGACACAACTAAGTACACTTTTATCCCGTCCAAACTTGTAAACAGATAGGCATTATATTTAGATACCGACATTTTTGCTTTCATGTTATGCTCGTGACATATTTCTATCATCCCTCTGAAACGGTTGAGTTCAATACCACGTAGCTTTGTGCCACAATTTATGGTGCGTAAAATAAATTGGATTTATAATTTTGTTTTCGCTACACTAATTGTCTTCATAGACTTACTGGTCTAGCTATTTCTAGAGTATTATATATTTTGTAAATACCGGAATTGGAATTTCTCTAATTTCTGATATTGGCAAACGATGCATAACAATCAAATCAAAATAATCTTTTACGAATTATCCACAAGAGGAGCTTTACAAAACTGCCCAAAATGTGTTTTGAAAGGACACGTTTAATTCTTATATTTGAATAGCGCCGACGTCACAAAATCGTACGCGTTATGCAAACTCTAACTGTCCTGATCATATTAACTTGTAGTCCTATTACTATAGTCCATTGTATTTGCTTTCCACCATCAATTTAACTGATGCTTACTGGTACAGCTAAAATAACAATTACAGGGTTATTGCTGGATAAAATATGTGGTGAGGAGCAACAACAACAAAAAAACATTTAAAAAAATCACTGTTACAGAACAAGACAGGGCTTGATGAAATTCGTCTCTGATATATGTCAATGCATCACTGGTCGCATCCGACTATCCAATATGACGCTCTATCATCTATTTAATGTCTGTTTACGTGATTTTGTTATTTCCGTGTGATAGCTGAAAGGCTGAATTGTGACAGATTGGCTTATAGCTGGAATATAAAAAAAGAAACCTTTGATGGGATTCTAACCTTAGACCTCTAAGATACTGTACATATCAATTACCCACTGTGCTAATTGAAACACTACGTTTAGTATGCTAAATTTGCTGGATAACCCTAAGCCAGTGTAAGTTTGAAATCGCATTCTACATTTTGTTTAAAACGCATTACGAGTAGAGCACAGCCGGATAGAGCAGAAATTCGAAGAGGTACTCCCTGTGCTTTGTAGCAAATATTGTTTTAAAGTTGGGAAAATTCATGTAAATAACAATAATTGAACATTATGACCCATTTTCTTCTTAATTTGAGTTGAAATATTAAAGCTACAGTTTCCCATATTTGTAGCTGGTCGATGCAAACTATCTCCCAAATATTAAATAGTTTCGAAATGATATATATTGGTTCACAAACCGACATTGGGGACAAATTTCTTACGATTATTTCGGTCTGCAACAAGGATCTCGACCCCATTTGTTCATGTGGAAAAATAAAATACATTTAAACTAAAGGAGATATGCTATGGAACAATGGCGAAATAATCGTCTTAGTTCTGTCTCGCCAGCAATAATAGATATTCGAATTGTTTTCCGGAGGCGCAGGCTTGCCGGCTACATATAGACGATATATTGTATCTGGTAAAACAGCATCCTCTGTTTCTAATATACCCACTTCTGTTTTCTTCACAATACATTTCGCATCATGCTTTACCAGATATTTGGCGCAACGTTCATTTTAATTCTTTCTGTACATGTTTGTACCGTATTTACAAGTTTCTACAAAGAATATATATATAATTTTCACGCCTTGAGTGTGCGTAATGACTACATTTACTACTTAAATATAGTAATTATGCACGTATTTCACGACAGAATTCTATCCACAGTTACAACATGCGCCTTTGTATTAAATTTGAATATTTACCTTTATTCTTTGATCTGTTCTATTTAGTTGCATCTGCGGAGATCGTGAACTCTTAAACCGGTATTTAGATTATTTCAGAGCTTAAGTTGTGTTCTTTTTCAGTTATTGATTGAAGCTTCAGCACAAATACAAGGATATACTGTACAACGGGAGATTTTCTCGCAGGATAATTTTCCCGCTCGAGTAATAAAAAATGTTTGTACACAGTGCTGCACTAGGATTTCCTCAAGAAATGCTAAAAACAATATCGGTGTTTATGGAAATACTCGCTATCATGTTAAATATGTGCTAGATCAGTGGCCACGAAAATTGCGTAAAAAAACGCAAACGTTTCCCTGTATGCTGTAATTGTTGCCAAGTATTAGCGACATCGAAAGCATTGGAGATTTGTCAGCCCGGGTTTCAAGACATTATCTTAATAGCAACTTCTCGTGCAAAACTATGCATTGCGTGTGTGGACGAGGCGACCTATGTGATATGTATATGAGAGTATATGACCACTTGTAAAAATTTTAATTAGTTACACCTTTTTTCACAATTAACAAAATGTCACATTGATAAATTATAATTAACGAATTCACATGTACATACCACATGTTGTACTGGCTATGTGTATGAGAGTGCGAGACTATTTGTAAATTTTAAATTAAAACTAATACCATTTCATGTAGAGGTACAAGGATGTTGCCTCACAACAAGTCTTTAACTGAAGGTGCAACAAGAATATATCGAGGTCACTTGTAAATTTTAAATTAGTTACATCTTTTACCACGAAAATGAACTAAAACAACAGCAGGTGCAAAGTGTGCGTTTGACACAAGGAGGCAGTTTCCGGCACAGCACAAAATAATTTGAAATTTGTTACACAACATAAATAATTGAATAAATCTATATTGTAATACTCTAAACAGATTTTAGAAAAGTGATGTAAATATCACATGGGTTTAACATAAAAGCAACAATCAAAGTATCAAGAAATAGTGTCTATTTGTTTACAACTTTGGCTGGGATAAAAGAATTGTTTAAAGCTAGTTGCTTTAACAAAATAAAATTTAAGAGAATAAAACGTTGATTTTTCGGTTTCAAAGATTTAAGAAAAGATGCAAATTTGCAGAATACATTCAATGGTCATAACATAAAGATAAGCAGCATAAGTCCTCATATCAAGTTTGATCAAAACAGTGCTGTACTACGAAGAACGAATAAATTGTTTATAATTGAGGATAAATATGTAAATTTGTATTTGGGTAAATTCACATTACAACTCGTAAACATTACGAAATCAATGTACAATAATTCAGCACAAACAGAGACTGGAAAACAATGTTGTATTTAAAACCTTATATTGTTGCTCAGTATATAAAGTTGCTGTATTTTAATCAACCGTAGTAACGGGGTCTATGCAGGTCACATAGATGGCAGGAAGCATATGCAAATACAACATATATACAAAGTCATCTAAATACTAGTATATATCGTCTCCAAATAAGCTCGGACTGAGAAAGTAAAAACGAAATGGGAGATGACATACACAACGCTTTCAGAGAACCCTTAAAAGAGAGAAAGACTGAAAAGGTACAGTTTAATGAGGGAAAAGAGTTTTACAGCAAAAAAGTTCAGGATTTGTTGGAAAAAGAAAACATTGAGTAATTTCGAACTTGGACCCAAAAAAAAAGCGCTTGTAGTGGATGTGTTCAACAGCCCCCTGCAGATTAGAGTGTAGAAGTATCTCGCTCAAAACCAAAGCAGAAAATAGGTCGACGTTTTATCAAAGCTACATGAGGGATACAATAACAATCATCAGAAACCAATACACGTGGCTTCATTTAAAGGGAGTAAGGAAGAAAACAGATCAAACTTGTGGATCAGTCTACTCGGTTACTTGCCCACTGATATGTTTGAAACTCTAAAATTCACAACTGGTGAAACTGTCACAATATAAAAATACAAAACAATATTTGCAAAGAGCTACCTTAATAACAACAGAGAGGAAATTTTTAAAATAAATCAGTTAATTGTCGATGATCTGTTAGTTTGTAAAGTGTAAGACTTGAAATGCGACGATTCAGAAGGTATATTTTACTAATAAGGGTTATCAATGTATGACAAACAAGATAACGGCAATAGCAGAGAGAGAAATATTTTAAATGCATTCAAGAAGCTCAAGGTAGGCATAGATAAAGTCATGAGCAGGGATCCAACAATATAGTTTATACCGTTAAACAACATCCTCTGTCTCTAATATACCCACGTCTCTTTTCTGCACAATATATTTCACATCATGTCTTGCCAGATATTTGCCGCGACGATGATAGTAATACTTATTTTGCATGTTTGTACGGTATGTACTTGTTTATGAAACGTAAATCATGCACAAAACCTTTTGATTTTTCTAAACTAAGTTACCTTATCATTCAGCGAAAGGGAAAAGTATGCCCAGTTGAATTGAAAGTAAAATATTATATATAAAACAAAGCGAGTCGACCCCCGATATGCAAGACTCTAAAAGTACAAGTTCATTGCCAGGCAATAAATGTGATCGCAATGTTTTTAATATATTGTTTTCCTATTTTTTCTACATTTGGGATTACCAGTTTTTATCTATGACAAATATGACAAATCAAGCATTAGATTTGAACCTTAGAAAATTAAAGCATGTTATATTACAAGAAGGACGCACACAATATGATAGCATAAGGGAAATGAAAACAGCTCCCCGTGGTAATTATTACCTACACATGTCTTGCCATTTAACTCAGTAATAAAGCTGTTGATACATTCAAATTTACTATCTTTTGCGCATTATAATTCATTTCAGTGCATTGTATTCTACTCATTGCACTCAAGTACTCTTAATAACAACCCCTGTGCAACAAGCCAGCGTGTCGATAGATTTCATATTCACTAATGTCTTCAAGCTATGGTCAATTCATTTTTTAATACTGAATGAAAGTGAACGACAAAGATAAACATGAGTTTCAAAAAAACAAAGATACAAAATATATAATATTCCTTATTAGATTCCCTTAGGATAATCCAATTTAGAAAAAAAATATCTTGAATATAGAAGGCAAGCGTTGTAGATATTGCTTATTTCCACTGAATGGACATAAGATACCACTTACAATCAATTCTTGAGACTGTGTGGAACATGCATGTATTACATAACACTCTTCACAAACAATCAGCTGCGTTATCTCCATACATAACTTTGAATTGTAAAAGGCTATTAAAAAATGCAGAGTATATACATCTCAAAGATTGAACTGAGTGAAACAATGCCCTTGCTTATTTTGCCTTCATCTGAAATAGCTGTTATTTTTATTCATATAAAGCTAACACAGAAGTTTATAACTCGATCCTATTTGAATATTATCAAGTCATGCACCAATTACCTCTGGACAAATATTCCATTCAAAAGTAATAACTTCAAAAAGTACCACTAGTCCATAACCAAAATGGATTTTTCTCGTTCCGTTTGTTTTCAGCGTTTAAATAATATTCACACCTCAATAGTGCATAATGAGTATTTTCTTTATTGAATTAAGATCTCCAACTTACAATGTCCCTATGAATCACTCATTTCACAATAATTCCAGACACAGTTACAACATGCGCCTATTTCGTCAATTTAATCCTTAACCTTTATCCTTTGCTCTGCTTTATTTACGTGAACGAACGTAAGTCGTGAAATTAAAAACCAGTATTTAGATTAATTCAGATCTTGAACAATTTTTTCTCAGTTATTGATTGAATCTTCAGCACAAATAAAAGGCTAATCTGTATGACAGGACATTTTTTTGTAACACAATAACTTTCTCGCTCGAGTCAAAAGATAAAACTTTTTTGCGCAGTTTTCAATTCGCCCTCAATAGATGTTAGAGATAATGCGAATTTATATGGAAATACTCGCGGTTATTTTAAATATTTGCTAAACCGATGACCACAAAAATAACGTTAAAAAAACCCGCAAAAAGTTTCCCTGCACACAGTAAGTGTTGTCAATTATTAGCCACATCGAAAGCATTTAGCCCGAATTTCAACTGCAATTGCAACTTCTCGCGCAAAAACATGCCTCGCGTGTGTGCACGAGGTGACCTTAGTAGTATGTATATGGGACACATGCATGTAATACATAGATCTTGGGACAATGTTTCAACCATTTTTCTATAAATAAAAAAAAACAAAAATGTATGCAGTTCTTGACAATTAGTTTGCGTTACTGTAATATGAAAGAAAAGAAGCTGAGAAAAGAGAGATAAAATAGAATAGAAAGGAAATACTGTTTACATATATATATATATATATATATATATATATATATATATATATATATATATATATATACATACACACATCACACCCATACACACACACTCAAACATACACACATATATATATATATATATATATATATATATATATATATATATATATATATATATATATAAGTATGTATGCATACACATACTTCATGACTCTATTAACTGTTGGGCAAGCCAAACCTTTCCCATTTACAGTTTCTATAAGCGCTATATTTTTCTACATTACAACTAAAAGCAACAATCTTTGCAACTGAGACAAAATTGACCTATCCTTATTAAATCTAAATTTATAGATATATTATTTTCCAGATAGAATTATTAAAATAATTACATCATCAGCCTAAGTTTTGTCCTAATTCCAAGGATAATATTTACGTTTGCGAATTACATTGTAAAATATCATTAAAAAAGTGTCAGTTATGTCATAACCCCAAAAGATGCGTGAAATTTTCTCTGCATGTAGCATACAAAAAGAACAGAGTTCGTTTGAAATAATTCGGATTCTTATAAGAGATGCATTCATAGGCAAAATTCTATGTAATATTTACAGCTGCAACAATCTAAAATTTGAATATTTTAAAGTTTTTTATGGTAGCAAGAAAAAATTCTGCAATCGTTATCTTCTAAATTACCAAATTCAAAATTCCATTTTCTTCCAGAAGTTGGTACTTCATTTATTTCCCCAATCAATTTTTCATATATACCTCTACATCCTTTTTTTATTCTTATAATTGATATACACGGCAATATTTAGAAAAGATTGTTGCAGATTTGAATAATAATTGGCACTAAATTTATTTTATATGACTTTATAGTTGCAAGTGTACTTTGAAAATCTATGAGGTTAGTGCTAATATAAAGTATATTTTAAAACTAGTAATACGTATCCAGAAACCATCCTCATTAATCAAATCATTCACAAATCTAATGCCTTTCTGAAACCATGATTTATAATACCCACTTTTCCCATCTATTGTCGTATACGGTTTAAACCATATTTGTGTTTCTAATAAATGTTCATCTGTGACCATTTTGAATGATCCAGTTAGTTCTAAGTATGCTTCAAAGATGTTTATCCAAAAAAGATTAAGGTCCTTTTTCACCGAATTAAGAAAATATGTTCCAAATTTTAAACACACACACACACATATATATATATATATATATATATATATATATATATATATATATATATATATATATATACGAGTTTATCAACATTTTATACTGCAAATTGTATCAAACTTTACCATTTAGACTCATCAGACAACATTCTTCAAAGCCATGTAATTTTCAAAGCATTCACAAATATAAATATATTAATCATATTTAATCCCATCTCGTGATAATCCTTCACAGCAATATTTCTTTGATTTTTTCCTTTGAACCATGACACACAAACTTGTAAAAGAGTGCATTTAGTTCATTAAGAACCTGTTTAAATAGATTTGGTAATGCCAATAACAGAATATTAATTCTATAGAAATCTAATGTTTTTTTAAATCACAGTTATCCTTCCAAGTGGAGTTAAAAACCTAGTATTCCACTGAATTAGCAGGTTCTTAATTTCCCAAATTTTTGAAGGATAATTAAGAGTTGTACTTTTTATAGTTAGTTGAAAACTTTACACCTAAGATAACAGACTCTGAGTAACCCCAATTAAATTTATATTCTGAACAGTATTTCTTGTTGCTACCTGCTCTGCTTCCGATCCAAACTACCTTTGTTTTTTCAATATTTGTACAAAGAACAGAAAATTTTGAACATTGATATAAAAGCTGTAAATCAGACGTTAGAGATTTCTCTGAACCATCAAGAGCAAGTGATCTATTAATAGCATATCTAGAAAGAACATAGGTTATATTACTTATGTTTATTCCTCTGGTATTTTTTTTTCTTATCATATGGGATAAAATCTCTGCACACAGGATAAAAATATATGGGAAGGGTGGATCGCCCTGTTATACCCTATAAAACAATCAGAGACTTCACCATTAAAAAAAGACACAAGATTTGATATTTTGAAAAAGTTTTATCCAATTTATCATTGGTTCTTCAAAATTACAAAATAAATACATAACTTTATCAATAAATGGCCATGCAACTGAGTTAAATGCTTTTTCGAAATCACTCAAAAGAATCCGTCCAGGAATTTTGTGTTTTTTTTGGAGTAAAACAATAAACCATATAAGTGTTTTATTTTCTCTCCAATAAATTGTCCCTTTAAAAACCCTGTTTCAGCCGTATGTGTAATTGTGAGGATCATAATTTTAATTCTACTTGCAATACATGCAGAAGAAACTTTGTATGATACATTTTAGAAGTGAAATGGGTCTCCAAATTTAAATATAATGCTTAGGTTTATCACCTTTTGTATATACAATAACTCCTTCTTTCTGTGTGGAAGATAATTCACCAAGTTCATAACCAAAGTAAATAGCCCTCACTAGAAAGTGTCCAATACCTTTTCAAAACAATTTATAAAACTATTCCCTGAATCCATCAGATTATGGGCTTTTTCATTAGGCATATGTCTTAGAACATTCGCAGCTTCTGTATACGACATAGGACCATTTAAGGAATATTTCTGTTAATCATTCAATCTAGGAATGTCTATATTAAGTAGCATTTCAAGATCGACAGTATCAACTTCACGCTTTTTATATAAATTCACATAAAATAGTTTTGCTTCATCCAAAAGTTCTTGCTGACTGTCTGTTAAAGTAACATTTTAACAAGAGGCGGCATCATTATACTTATATAATTTCTATTTTCTAAATTACAGAAATATTTGGTCGTTTCTCTCCTTCAATCCATATAGCTCCTAACCCTCACTCCATCTTTCTTTTTCTACTTAATATCTTCTTACTCTTTCTTTTTTCCTCCAGTTTTGGTACTTCAATGACACTGTTTCTCTCTTCTAAATTACTTATATTTGCAATCAGTTGATTTTCCTGTCGATCTTGAGTATTTTTCGTACAAGAAGCATATACAATTGTTGTTTCTCTAATTTCTAATACAAGCATTTCAAAGGGAAAGTTGATCATTTAATACAAATTTAAAATCAGATAGAGGTATACTCTCAATAGTATCTAATTGTTCAGCACATACATATTGATGTTTAACTTTAAAAATAGTTTCTTTTACTCTTCTAACATATTCCGGATCTTTAAATAATGAATTTTTAAATTTCCATAATTTTGTTGAAAACTATCTTTTTTTTTACAAGAGACTGATCTGTCCTCTATCCTGGTTCAACATTTACAAGGGCCCTGGGTGACCGGGTGGTCTAAGGCGCTCGCCTTTACAGATCACTCACACAACTCACCTCTGCCCACGTGAGTTCGACCAACGTGGGTACTTGAGAAAGCTTGCCAGTTGCTTTCCGTGTGTCGGTGGTTCTTCCCTGGGTCTTTCCGCATTCTTCCTCTACCAAATATACTGGCCGCTATGTATAACCGAACATGTGCTTAAAAATGGGGTTAAACCCCACAAAACCAAACCAGTCAGCATTTACATTTTTGATAATTGTAAATAAATTTCCTGAAACCAGAAAAGTCCACTCTGGCTTATTTTACTGGACTGCTTTTTTCCAGGTATACCAATAGATCCCTATATTATGTTCTCATCCTTACATCTACTAAATTATATTCTGTACATATATCTACGAGAACTTCTCTTGCTATTGGATTATTTACATTATTATTAGAACTGTCTATGTGTGGATCCATCACAAGATTGAAATCTCCCCAAATTATAACATAATCATTTTTAAAATGCAATTTTTTTTTATCTCAAGATACAAACAAAGCCTTTACTTACGAGAACCTCATACCATGCTACTTTATGAGTGAATAATTGTTGGAAAACATTGTTTGAATTAAAGCTGATAGATACTGAATACAAAGACTTCTTCGAGTACATCGTTATCATCTGTCCAACTTTGATGAGTAACATGACTTAAAAAAGAAATTGGTTTACTGAAAGATAACAAAGTGATTGTGATAGATCCCAACGATAACTTAGATAAGTGGTTATTGCTACTGGTTGGTATGTATCAAAGTGCAAGTACTTTGTTTATGATTGATGATTGTGTCATTTTTGATGACGTAAAAACAAAAGCAACTGACCGAAATAGAGTAGTTGTCATTGGTAGACATTTTGAAATATGAATATAGGCATTCGTACAAAAGTACATAAGTTTTAATTCTGTTCTTTTCTCTAATTTTCCATCTGTTTACCGAATACATTGTTACTCATAAATTTTAAAAAGTCTTTTTCAAAATCGCGGTTAGCCTTATGTTGCAGATTGTTATTTAACTGGATGTATGTTTATAACCATGGTTTCCGTTTAAACAAGACAATTATGTGTACCTTTTTCAGTTATAAACCCAACTGCACGTAAAGCTTTAAGTTTCAATAATGTATCGTATACTTGTTTTTAGTTTTCGATGTGCATAAATTTCGATACAGTTGGTTTTGTACCCTTGTAACCATGTATCAATTTCTTTTGAAAGGAAGACAAATCATTTATGTTTGGTATAAGTTTTTCCGATCCTGAAAGGAAGTACTGTACAACGAGCAGAGGAAGTTATGATCTATATACAATGTAAATAATCCCAGCATCTTCATGACAAGCAAATATTTGTGGTTAGCTGTTTTGGTTAGGATAAATATGGTTGAACCAGGCACCATGAATAATAAATTTCCGAAAAGGTACACATGCATTAAATGCGCAAAATACGATACTGAAGCCATGCACAATTTTGGTTATGGGAAGAAGTTTAGAATACCACCCGACTTTCTAATCAACACTAAATCCTCGACTATTATTATTCTCCTGCCAAATGATAGATCTTTTTGTCATTTGAAAGATTTATTTTCATCTGTACATATTTTACTGTTGTTCTTCTTCTCCAATTAACCATTTCTTTGCCGAATACACTGTTATTCACTGATTATTTAGAAAGTCTTTCTTGGCTTTTTTTAGCTGTATATATCGACATAAACAATACAATTACAACAAAGAATTAGAATTGATGACGTAGATAAGCAATGAAAAAATTGCTCCATCTATATGGTTGTCGACAACTGTCCAGTTAAAATTTTATCCCATTTACAGTATTTTGTTGAACTGGCGATTACTTAAAACTAGTACAAGTTTTGTTAAAAAGTGGTATTATAAAGGTGTTTTGTGACTAACTTAAACATAAAACATATATGCATTTTTTATGCTTGAAATTTATTTTACGGTAGAATAGAAGTTGAGATCACGGGTTTTAGAAAGAGAATTAGTGGCAAGAAAATCTGGATTTGGTAACTTGGAAATTTCTTGTTATCTCTGCGCGGGAAATTGCCCGTTTGAATTCTTCTTGACTGAAGCTGGGTTTGGGCGTTTCTTTGGATTTCCCATTGTATGTTCTCCATTTTGAGTTATTGGAGATTCCAGTCAGGATTACATTATCGAACGTGTGGTCGGGGGAAGAGAAAAATGTTCCGCCACGGGACTTCTTTCCATTTTATATATATATATATATATATATAAGTTTGAAAGCGCGCGTTAATTTGAACAATTATGATTGGCTACTTGAAGACGCACTGGGAGTCCTATGGTGAAAATGATATGCGATGGCGAGTGAGTATTAATCTAGAAAACCCACACGAGTTAATTTTTTCAATGTTTTTTTTAATTTTTTTTAAATTTTTTTTTGGCAAGGTATGAATTTTTTTTATCAAGTATGCTATAAAATAAATATGTATCATATTCATCAAATGTCACCTGTCGCAGATAAGCACCGCTTTTGTGAAATCAACTGGTAGGCCATTGGGGATTAGTCCCCACTCCATTGGATTCAGATACCCCTTTCATCTCACAAAACCGGTGTTTATCTGGGACAACCGACACCTGATGGATATTATTTAGTTATTAAGTGCTTCCATGCAGGAAACGCCGGTTTTGAAAAGACATTTCTTCACGTACGTAAACACATATACATTTCATTTTGTTTATTCAACTTACTAATATGAAGGCTGTGAACCTGGCAGGATTTTCCATTCTGGAGTAAGATGCTGTGGAAATAATCTGACGCCAAAATGGTTGATTCTGAAAGGGGGAGTGTTCATACTCCACAGAAAAGGAAAACAGAGGAGATAAATACAAGATAATCAAAGACAACACTGTAGTAAATGAGTTCAGCCTTGCAATTATAAGAGTTTAGTTTCATTTCTTCTACGTTTATCGTGGTATCAATTGTGAGTAGACCAACAAGTTGTTATCTGCCCCTTTTTTAAACTGTTGTCTGCAATTACTGACAGTAGCGGAGAACAACTGTACAACAGCAGATTCAGTGGAAGACAATCCGACATTTAGAAATTATGGACTTCTGGCGGCTCGCAACAAATGAATTCAATTATGCAAACCAACAGTTGTACCCAGAAGGCATGTCGAATCCCGTTTCAATCTATCTACTGCATCGATAGTTTCCACACACTCACTGTTTATTACCAATCCCTCTCCGAATCGACCATCTATCAGTCAACTCGCTTTTGTACTCCTATACGAAACTTCTAAGGCGTGCTCACAGACTCCCACTCTTGTGTTTGTCGCTTTATAGTTGTTGTCCGCCACGGCCAGTAATGTCAGAAAATAACATACCAGTAGCAGATAACAACTTATTGGTCTATGTCCTCCACTGTCTTGTGAAGTACCCAGTCAGTCAACGCAGTATGAATGTCTGGTGAAGCAACCAGTCAGTCAACGCAATATGGCTGTATGCAGTGTAGAAACATATGGTAGTGCTATTCTCTTGCTTCTCCTAGGTTTTCCCTATTTCATTTAAGTATATTTATCTCACGACATGCTCAAACATATATTTAGGTCTTCAACGGCAAAATAAAGGTAATACTCAGATCAAATTGCCAGATATCCTACTTGGTACATATGCGGCGACCAGTGATCATTGTCGGAAACTGATGCAATGAAGTTACCTCACGCTGAAGAAAGAACGAAAGGAAATCTTTCCATCAGTACCCACTCCGTGTTATCTTAGCTTCAAAAAACTCTGGGTCTTTAGGTACCTTTAATAATTAAAAATTGTTTTGCTTTTTTAATTCCGAGAAAATTGCCGTAGTAGGGCAATTCGACTCGTTCTTTTGCCCTGCTCGCAGATTGCAATTTCAAGATTCATGTAAACATTTTAAGAATTTTACAATGACGCATTTTCAAAGCAAAATTAGACGCACATCACGGCAATCTACAACTCTGCCAATTCTATATATAATTACCACTGACAAGTTTATCTTCCGTTATGCGTGGCATATTAAGGTCAATTGTTTCCTGCCTTTATAAAAGTGTTTATAACATCGTTGTAATGGCAAGCTCTTTTACACTGAAAGAGATCTTCAACACACAGATTAGAAGCTACAGGTGGAATGAAAAGAGTTTATAACATCGTTGTAATGGCAAGCTCTTTTACACTGAAAGAGATCTTCAACACACAGATTAGAAGCTACAGGTGGAATGAAAAGAGTTTATAACATCGTTGTAATGGCAAGCTCTTTTACACTGAAAGAGATCTTCAACACACAGATTAGAAGCTACAGGTGGAATGAAAAGAGTTTATAACATCGTTGTAATGGCAAGCTCTTTTACACTGAAAGAGATCTTCAACACACAGATTAGAAGCTACAGGTGGAATGAAAAGAGTTTATAACATCGTTGTAATGGCAAGCTCTTTTACACTGAAAGAGATCTTCAACACACAGATTAGAAGCTACAGGTGGAATGAAAAGAGTTTATAACATCGTTGTAATGGCAAGCTCTTTTACACTGAAAGAGATCTTCAACACACAGATTAGAAGCTACAGGTGGAATGAAAAGAGTTTATAACATCGTTGTAATGGCAAGCTCTTTTACACTGAAAGAGATCTTCAACACATAGATTAGAAGCTACAGGTGGAATGAAAAGAGTTTATAACATCGTTGTAATGGCAAGCTCTTTTACACTGGAAGAGATCTTCAACACACAGATTACAAGCTACAGGTGGAATGAAAAGAGTTTATAACATCGTTGTAATGGCAAGCTCTTTTACACTGAAAGAGATCTTCAACACACAGATTACAAGCTACAGGTGGAATGAAAAGAGTTTATAACATCGTTGTAATGGCAAGCTCTTTTACACTGAAAGAGATCTTCAACACACAGATTAGAAGCTACAGGTGGAATGAAAAGAGTTTATAACATCGTTGTAATGGCAAGCTCTTTTACACTTAAAGAGATCTTCAACACACAGATTAGAAGCTACAGGTGGAATGAAAAGAGTTTATAACATCGTTGTAATGGCAAGCTCTTTTACACTGAAAGAGATCTTCAACACACAGATTACAAGCTACAGGTGGAATGAAAAGAGTTCGCGATCAAAGTTGCAATAATAACGCAATATAATATCACACAAAATATATTTTCTTACGCTTGCAATGAATAAATCGATGGGAATTAACCTCTAATCATTTTCAATCTCACAGATCTTAAAATAGATGTCGATTACGCGTTTAATATGAGGCGAATAAGAAAGCCGAGGAGCTTTAAAACTAAGCAGGTTATTTTTATTTATATTTTTTGTTTTGTGGAGAATACTGCACATTCAGGAATACATGATTTTGTGGAGATATATATTGAAAATCATTACACAGCATGCCAAGGCCTTTAAGATTCAGTTTCTTTGAAGGTACGGGTATGTTTTAAACATATAATGTAAGTTGTACATGTATTCTTCGTGATTGCCTTTAGACACAAGTTTCCCAGTCTTATCAACTCTTTATATCCTCTGATAGTGCCACAGTTAAAGAGAGAAATCGTATTCTAAGTAATAATAATAATAATAATAATAATAATAATAATAATAACTTTATTTTCTGAGGATAATACGTTTGGTTCTGAATCAATCAACCACTCTTACATGTAGTCTTCAATAATATATTATTAAAAATATAAATGCCACGTATATATACAAATAAAACTATTAAGTACTATAATGTCTGACAACCTCACCTATAATCATAAAATATACATACACATACATACATACACACATTAGCTTAAAACATAAAAAATATATAGGTTTGGGAGATGGGAAAGCAGTGGGAGTATCCAAGTTAGGTATCTCGATTTGTTTGAGCTATGGCATAATCAGAAAGAAAAATTTTGTGGAAACGCGTTCTTTAAAGAAGAGAGTGTTGCTGTTTGTTTAATATCACTGGGAAATGATATTCCACAACACTGTTGCGGAATATGTAAAAGATGTTTTGCACAGGGTCGTTTTGAATTTAGGCAAACGAAGATTAGAGCACGAAAAAGACCGTATATTGTGTGAATGGATATTGAAAGCTGGAATTAGGAGACTATTGATATATTGTGGAACCATGTTATGAAAAGATTTATGTGTCAAAATAGCTTTAAAGTACCTTAACTCTATAATTAAAAGGTAACCACTGTAAATGAGAGGATAGATAGTCTTTTCATGTAATAGTTATAGCAACTCGTATTTTGGAGTTTAATTATGTGATTAAGATTAGTAGCATTACAATTCCCCCATATGGAGCAGACATATAGCCAAAAGGTGACTGTACTAGACCTACGTCATACTCAGAGGGCTACCAAGTGACTACCAAAAGAGGACTTTTAATTAGCTGTGGCAATCACAAACTTCGTGGCAATATAGTGGATTGCAAACCAGAATCCGGTACTTGTCTTAGCGCTACGTTAATGAACATGGTTTGAGGTAAATTACATCTTAAATTGCTCGCCGTTCTTTCTTTATGGCATCAACCTAAAATATGAGCATTCGTCTATTGCAGGATTTTTTTACGTACACAAGTACAAAAACAACCGTGTTCGCAGTAGTAATTTTGCTAGCGGAAGCAAAACAAACGACCCCCTTGCAGATCACGATTCGAAGAGATTTATCGATGTTTTGCACCAACAAAGACTGTAACGAGGTTACAAGGATTAAGAAATTGGCAAAGACTGATAAACTAGAGCCATGTTGACTGTTCTAACACGAATATGCATGCTAACACTTAGGGTTTACTTATCAAACTCCAACATGCAAGAATTGCTAACAACCGATTTTCGCCTAACCGATTGAAAAAGCTGCACTTCGTCAAAACAAGAAGATTTCAAGTAATGACAAGTCTAATTAACAATAATTGCCACCAAAGAAAAAATCGGAGTCTTTTTATACATATAATTGTTGTCGATGGATATTTTACTACAGTATATTTCGTGTAATAAATTGGAGCCCGTGCAAAAAAGTCTATAGAAGTTTAATACATTTTTAGGACATCTACACATATGACTGTTTTCGCTAATTGCGGAAACTTCGTTACGTTGCCGGATTAGCAGCAGGCGTTTCAGGCTGATCACATGATCGTATTTTAAAACGTTAAACTGATTTTCGTCACGGTTGCTTATATGCGGACTCATAATCCAAAAGTGCGATTTTTCAAAGATCGAAATTACTTTGTTTCTTTCGAATTCATGCAAAGACCACTTGTTAATTTATTAATTTTTTTTTATTCGAAAATTTCTCTGGAAACTGAGAAAAAAAGCAAATTGAGGACTGAATTACGGAAAATTACCACAAAATTATCTGGAATTTTGTATTAATTTTTTATTGTGATTATGTTTCTGTAGAGTTCCTCATTGATATCCTGTCAGTGAGAAATATATTCTATAGATGCAGCAAAATAATTATGGTGACTGTGGGGTGGGTTGGATCTATGTGGTCACCCCGTTCTTTGTTTTTAACAAAACATAACTTAAAAATTGTACTGTCTTATTTCTATTGACAGAAACGTTCATTTTTTTTCTCGCCTGCGAAGCATAGGGATCACTAGTGCATACCAAATATCTGCATCCTTTATACTGCCAATAACTGCTGCTGGAGGATTTAAATCTACAGCAACTTTCACTTTGAGATACACGTATAAAGACACTTTAATCTGAGTAAACTGGGTGGTTGTGTATAGGGCTTTTTATGCTTGTCTCCTCTGTGGATTAAATATTAATTTTGTTTGTATATATATTATCAAATCCACAGAATTATACTTATTATATATCTATACTAGCCTAAAAACTTGGCAAAATCAAACGGCACATAGGACTTTATTCAAAACGCAAATTCTACATTTTTCGACTTGTGTGATATACAGCTTTGCATGCATATGTATCAGCATATACTGTCTTGAGTAAAGTCTCAACCTTTGACACGCTGTCCGCGCGCTCTTACCACTGAGATATTGAAAACACGACATGGGCACAGAAAGTTTGGTGCTTAAAAATTCTATAGCCAACAAGTCTCAAACCGCAATTAAAATTTCAATGAAAAAGTCATACTTTATCGATAAAATGTGGTACACGTATTCTTCATCGAGTATCTACGTTGAATGCTGGCTAAAATAAAGTGATATTTTATGATAAAAGTCTATGGATATTGCAATTATTGGTTTAAAATCATGAAAATCGCCTAGAAATTGTATAAATTAAAACAAAATGACTCATTGGATGCTTTATTTTAGTTTAAATTTTCAAAAAAGCGGGAACAAATATTGCAGAATATTTTTAAATATTTTGTCTTCTAGACATAATTTTAGGCTGTAAAAACCGTCCTTTTTGGGGAAGCCTTGTCCACTTCATTCATGAAAATCAAGTTAGTCTGAAAAGAGCATTTGCCTCAATGTTAACAAATTTGTACATTTTATAATTTACTTCATTTGAGTGCCTAAATACATCGGCAATCAGTACTGACTATTGACTTCTTCCACATCAGGTAAAACGCAGGTTTATGAGAGCTGGGGATGGAGAACGTTTGTTCTTTTTATGAATCTTCGAAATCAATTTATCAAATTAGGCCGAGACATGAGAAAAAAAAAGCCATTCCAGTGTAAACTCAAACGCACGACTTCCAGTTGGAGAGCTTAAACCTCTAGACCACTCGGTCGTGGGCGCTTACACATCACGTGATGTGTGTTTTGTCTGGTTTGGTTTGGTGTTTTACACAAGTTCGTTATTTAGTGCAGAGGCAATTGAAATAAAGTACCTTGTCCAAGGAGGATTCAAACCCGCACCTTTTCGGCCGCGAGTCTGGCACAATAACCACTAAGCCACTAAGGCTTCTTCGCTGGATGTAGAGTTTGGTACTATTAACGTAGCCTCAGGTACTGCATGTTATGTTCGTACATGTTATCCTTCTTTCAAGGACGAGGTCACTCTATAATAGGGAGTGCGTAACCCGTTTCCTTCAGTCTAAATTCAGCTGTCATCGAGAAAACTTGCTCCTTCTCGTGAGCTGATGGACCGTTGGACATTGGGAACGACCTGACACAGTGGCTGATTGACGGGTGAAGCTAAACACATTATTGAGCTATCGGTCAATGTTAATTGGCTGTATGGGAAGGCTAAATAGGCAAGCAGTCGATACACCACGAGACTGACCGATAGGTGTTTTCTTATTCATAACTTGTTTGATTCGCTTAGATAACTAAATATTACATCTACTCGACCAATCATAATACAGAATATGCTTATGGTACGGCCATACTTGAGGGGAGCAAGTGCATATAACGTATGGAACTGGTTTTTAAATTTGATTTATGCAGCTGAGAGATTTAGGTCAAGCGGATGCAAAATCTGACTCTCGTGTTTTTTTTTTTACATTTAATTCCAGTAGTCTGCAACTTGTCAGAACTGATTGTTCGCTTAGTCGTAAAACAAAGAACTACAACTTATGAAACAGAAGTCGGCTACAGCACATTATGTCATGTGTTTAAACTGAACAACATGGAAAGTTCATTGTTTGGAAAGTTATTGTTGTGGAAACCATGTAAACGCTTTAAGAAAAAAAGATTTGACAAACTCAGTGCTTATTATATAATATATCTTCTCACATTGTTGATCTCTTAGCACTCATTGTATAAGCCTATGGTCCCAATTCTCTTGTTTTAAATTACGAAAATTATTTTTTTGCACAGCCCTGAAGCTCAGCTCAGCTTAGCGATGAAAGTCATTTCTGATTTTCGTCAATATTACATTGCTGGAATCGACATACAACACACGCAATTTAAAACGTCAATATTACATTGCTGGTATCGACGTACAACACACGTACTTCAAAACGTCAATATTGCATTGGTGGAATGGACATACAACACACGTAATTTTAAACGTCGTATGCGTGTCAATCAAATTTTGAAATCCTAAGTAAAGCTTTTTTGTATTCATGAAAATAAAAAATAAAAAAAAGAGAGCATGAAATTACATATGCATTGAGAGACCAAAGTCTCGATTGCTTATCATTCTTTACATATTATTTGTTTCTATTACAGATGCATAGAGTATCTACGTTATCTGCTGGATAGAATCAAGTGAAATTTTTTTAAACTTTTCGCTAACTGTTACGTAGGACAGTGGCATCCAATATCGACGATCCCGTGAGTCCACAGGGTGAATCATCTTATTTGCTACATACAATCGCTAGAGAACCAGACCGTTGTCTCGCGTCCGAATGGCGAGACATCGCTATCACTTTTCTGGCGGCGACGGCATCAACGTCAGCAATCTTAAAGTGCATAGTTAAAGCTTGTGAAAGTCTCAAATCAGTGCTCAACTGAACTTACTTAGAATATTACTGCGTATACCGATATGCAAGGGGTTCTTGTCTCGCCTGCCTAAGCAGAATAGGATAACGCCGTTAACAGGCATGTCGTCGAGTGCCGGTGGAAAAAAATGTTAAATTCTGATAAAAGTTTTAAATATTTGCTTTGTGGAATGAAGAAGGATAAGGGCTGATAGATCTATAGGTTGAATGAATATATTTGACTAATGCACTTTTTTAGCATGCCTTATATACTTGTTTTTCTTATCTCTACTCATGCATTGGGTTAGTCATTGTAAAACGAACCTACATAAATTTGTGTACACGCGAAAAAGAGATTTAACACAGATATCCAAACTTTTATTTCCGGTTATACAGTATAGATCATATCTGGTAATAATTTAGGCCACACCTCATAAATGCACAGAACTGGCCGCAGGATTTTCAAGGTGGGCCTTTCCAGATCTGAAATTAGTGTTTTCAAAAAAGCCATTTAGGGTGGCACCACGCCATGCCGTTCTTATCTCGTGCCATGCCGTTTAGCACTTCATGCCAGACCTTTTTTCCAAGAATCTTCCCCTTTTTCTCGATAGCCAAATATCCCTTTTCGCTTCTCGCGAATGTAAACAGTCGCTTAAGTGCTCAATTTAATTTTACATTGTTTTATGATCGAAAGCAGCAGTATACAAGTGCCCAAGGTGTAATGCAATATATTGTTTAGCAGATCACCACTGACTATTACCAAGCGGGTGATGCATTGCGGTCTTTGTTTATTGAAACTGACAATGTGTGCACTCACTGGACAACGTTTTGACACGCAGCTGACTAAATATAATTAAGGGATTTTCTTAGCAGCCCGATGGCTGGGTATGGTCAATTTATGACATAATAATTGTCCATTCATCCAAGAAGCTAATACTAACTTGAGGTTATATATGCATTGCATTTCAGCCTATCAGAAAAACTGTTTTGACAAATAGTTTTGACAGGTTTTTATAGTTGTCAGCTAATAGTTTAATGACACTTGTGTAGTTTACTGGTCCAAACTGAAGTTGAAAATCGAAAACGAAAATTTAGCAGTACTACACCATTCTCCAAAATCCAAGTGTACACCAAAATGCTACCGACTAGTTATAGACATTGTTTTATAAAAAGGTATATCTAAATAACTGTTAAAGACACAGATCCTGCCCTTCAATAAAGTAAATCATAGTTCATCCAAGAAATTTAATGGATGCATGAAAGAAGAAAGAAATATAAGGCCTAATGAAACTAGGAAATTTGTTATTTGTCACCTATATTCACAGTAATTAATGATTAATATTGTCATTATTGTTATTGGTAAGAGTTTTACTTTGTGCATGTAACAAACCATACATTAGATTTCCTTAGAATACATGACTGCCATATGTATCTTTTGCTAAGGAAGGATGAAAAAAAAATAATAATACTAAGAAAGGTTGTGTAAAGAACTGGGTCGACTACATATGAAACATGGAAGTTTTATAACTTGACAAGTCAAACTACTCCGCTTGCATATTTCTTAATTTTACAACAACAAAAACAACAATACAACAAAAGAAAGAACAATTCATGATAAAAAGGTGCCCTTTTGATCATAAGATATGCGTTTAAAGTGCCCTTTTTGGAGGATAATTACCATGCCCTTTTAGATCCTGGGTGGAACACTAGAAATTGTCAGCAATTTCCCGCGGGGATCGCGGGCCTTGGCTGTCAGTCCGACCATGCTAGATTTGATACTTTACTATGCAAAAATCCCCCTGCTTTTTGGCAGTTTCAAACGGTTTCGTTTGGCTTTTAAAAAGTGGTCGATTTCAAGTATCGTGATTCTTCATCCCTGTTTTCTCATGAAAAGTAAAACAAATAGCATGTTGTAGTGTCGAAGATAGTCACGTGATAGTTTCCCCAACAGAGAATGTGGAAAATTTTGTATAGTGCGTGCAAGATGCTATAGCAGGGCATGGTAAGGACTAATTGAATCATTACTCAATGACATTGGAATGGAAGATTTGTTTATTTCAGTTTGGCCAGACGCTACTTTTGTGTGATTTAGCAGCTCAACCAAAGGGAATATCAATAATTGCTCGCCTATGACAGCAATATTTAGTGTCAAATGAAAGAACATCCTATATCAATACGACTCTTCGTGGTATATAATAACGGTGTTATCACATGGTTCGTGGAATGTAAAGAACATAACTCTCAGAGTTTGAATAAACTGTTTTGTTTTTGATCATTTGACAGTGTCGGAAAATTGTCGGTTTAGCTTTGGCAATTTACAGCTATGACTAATAAAAAAAAGTCGATACCACAGTATTATTATTTATTTATTTTAGTTTTTTTTTTTACTTTATCCTGTGGTCTCTGATTTATAAGAACTGATTCATGTGTAAAAAGATGAAAGTGCCTCACTTTTATGTGATACAAGTACGCACATGTGTAGAAATTTGACTATGTGATAAAATGATAAAATCCACGGAATATACAACTTAAAAGTATAAAAGGTAAAGTCCTGTACAAAAATTAAAAGGAAGTTCATTTCAATTTTAATATGATGGCCGCTGTGCTTAAATTTACAGACATCTGAAGAAACAAAATCCCCTGATTTATAATGTAACACAATTTAATTACAACTTGGAAGTGACATTATTATTCTTAAATGCTTAATATGTTGTTTTTGTAATGTGTTACTTTTCTTAGACATTCATACATTTGCATTATCTACATTGCGTATATAAACAGACCCTTGTATTAGAGTTGTGCATGTACTTGTAATCTGTTGTTTTTAATACATAAAATTGTACAATACAATTCTTTGCGGAGGGATACTCTTCAGTTTTTGAAAACAGTTTTAGTATACTCAGGTACCGATAGGTAGGACTGCCGAAGTCAAGTCGTACTGTACTTAAATCTAGTGTACAATTTAGCATTCACCAACAATATGACCAATGGCGCCTCTACTTTGCCACAGAGAACAGTTTTTATGTCATTTGCCAACCCCCAATCCCGCCCCCCCCCCCCCCCAGGTAAGCCCTAAAACCGGGAGCTTAGACGGCGGGGGTGTGGGGGGGGGGGGGGGTTTGGTTGAGTTGGCAAAATAAATAAAAAACCGACAACGCCCCCCTCGCCGGCGCCCCATGGAAATTGCCCACCTCCAACCCCCCTCGCACCGCCACTGAATACGGTAGAGGAACTTAATTGTTGGTAATTATACATTTTTGGTGCTGCGCTTAAATTCTGAAATATTTTCTTTAGCCGCAAACATTTAGAATAGACATTCAAGAGCTAAAACCCATAACTCGAAAACTTCCGTTTCTCGAAACATCAATAACATCGACCATACAGTGATGTCTAAATACGGAAATGATTAGTGTTACATGTCATGTCTAAGTGTTTCGTCAGTTTAGTACAATTTGGTAAGTCGAATTAAATTCGACGGCAACACCATAAATACTGGCACATGTCAACATAAACAACTGGGTAACTGTCCTACCTTACACGCGCGACACATGGCGGCCAGGCTAGGGAGGATAATTTTTCACGGATAATTACGGTATCTGAAAATAAGCGTATTGTCCATGCACACATTTATTGGATGTGAAGTTTTTTAGGTACATTTATGTAGCCTGGTATATATCGCTATGACATTCCTGGCATTCCACATTGTATAGTTTATAATTAGCACGACATGCCTTGAAATCCAGAAGAAACAGAGGAAAATGATTTTTATCGTTAATGGAGCTATTACTACCAGTTTCAGACACACGAGATTTAAAATATCCGATACCTATAAATCAAAATTTGAAAATTTAGGTGCAGCCTCATTTTGTATTCATGAAAATCAAATTAAGAAAAGTTCAAAAAAGGGCGTTTGGCATTTTGAGCAATGGAAAAGTCATACAATTATCACATCTTTACGATGCATTTCTCTAGACAACCACATATACGTCAGAAATGTGCCTCGATGGCAGGTCAGTGCCCAGCTTTGTGCTGGCAGACTTTACATTGAAAATATGTGAACGCCATTAGAACCATTCCTGTTACTAGATATAATCTTCCTTTTCTAGAGATCAAGCATTTTTTCAGCTGAGTCTGAGCTTAAGCATTTTGTCAACTAATCAACCTCAACTTTTTTCTTTAAAAAGTAAATTTTTAATTGCTAAAAGTGAAAGCTCAATCTCGCCTGATTTAATATTAGCAGCTTTTAATTTTGAATCTGATGTAATATGAGAGTGGGAGACATGGATATCATTCTGCGATCACGGCTGCGTCGGCGTCATCAATACAATGATTGTGTACAAAAAAGAGTCATACAACATAAATACACATCATACTGCTGTTCACAAGTAAGTATGTTGTTATCACGTATTTTAATAGTGGTGAGGGCATATAGTGTTACCCTTGTCCGTCCGTTGGTAGGTATGTCCGTCCGCACATCAGTATGTATGTCCGTCATACCTTGTTTAAATTTTGCGTGCTTTAACATTTAGGTCAGTTTTCAGGCACTGGTAGGGGCATTAGTGTTCCATGAACACATTTCTAATTTTTAAGGAAGTGATCGATGTACGTAATATAAGAGGCAAGATGAAAGTTGGGCGCGTAAGAAAAAAGAAAAAGACTTTGGGAAGGAATAAAAATGGTTGCCTGTGGCCAATTTATTCCATTTGAAATAACGTTTTAAAACTCTTGTTGTAAATCTGACCATTTAAATCTAATTTGTTTTGGATTGTACACTTGACGTGTGCGTTGGGACAGTCAGGCTTCAGATCCATATATCTAAAGCTTCTAAGCACCTAGATAAGAGCTGCTATTAATAATTTCAAAAATCCACGATACAAATTACCAGGAAACATTTCTACGAATATTCAATTTAAGTTGAAAAGTGTTATATACAATAAAAGATTTGTGTCTGCAGGAGAGTTTTGAACTTAAAACGTTTATGAGTTCCCGGTCTGGTTTCAAGAAACTTTGTTCCGGAAGAAATAAAAAAGAGTACTTGCAAATCTTCCGGTGCGTAAGTGGCAGACTGCAAGCTATTAATCACGTTAAGCTAGACTCTCGAAACACTTTTCGACTCTCATTTGTAGATCAGGAAATCAAGTTCGCCATTGCTCTCTCTCTCTCTCTCTCTCTCTCTCTCTCTCTCTCTCTCTCTCTCTCATGTTACTGTGATGTAGACGTTCCATTAAATTTCTATAAAATTAAATTCTTACTCGTGAACATAGTCAGAACGAGTACATATATATATATATATATATATATATATATATATATATATATATATATATATATATATATATAAGACAGTATTTTACTATTTTATCATATTTAAATTCGTGATCTCCAGTGTAGAAGACAGGTAGGGAATTTCACTATCTTACATCACGTGACTGTTATGTTACATCGCATGAACAATATCGTCTAACGGCCAGATGTCGTCGCCTCCTTCAATCGTGCGCCATGTTTCTCGCAATCTAACGCGCTTGTTGCGAGATAAGGACATCATCAGCTGTGTCATCAGCGTTCTTAAAGAGCGACATAATTTAATTATACAGTAAAATCAAACAAAATGAGATTAAAAAAGGTAATTGCATGTAATTTAAAAAAATCATAATGAAAATAGATGTTTTCACTAATGCCTTTTTTGTGTCAGACATTTTGGCCTTGAATTTTCTATTATATGCAGATAGCGCCGCCGATCACATGTTGACTTGTTTACATATTTTGAACAGGAAAACCAACTCTGGGAATTAATACAACAGGATAGCCAATATAAATATTTGGTTTTAATCATGCGGGGTTCTTATACAACGTAAAAAAATTTACACTCGAAATGTATATTCACTACGGACTTTTTCGTTTCAGTATTATTTCATAATAAACATATATTCTACATCAAAAGACATTGAATCTATTAAAATAAAATGTGTATCTATTCACCAGTGTCTATTTTTAAATTTCTCTCTCCCTCTGTCTCTCTGTCTGTCTGTCTCTCAGTCTATTGAGTCATGTATCTATATGGTAAAGAACAAGCAAACAATAATGTAAGTGCACAAACTGCATATAGAATTAAGGGAAAAAAATTATTCATTTTTTAATTTTTTTTTTTTTTATTTCAAAAACACGTAGACGCTATAAGCTAATAATATCCATACCTTGGTCTAACTGGCACGGTCCGGTCATATGCCACGTGACTTTTTAGTGAGTGTCACGAACCATTGATGTCACTTCCGGAAATAAGTAAAATTACACACGCTCGGAAAAACGGTAACTATGAACTAATGTACATGAGTGCCAAAAAAAATTCACGCTGATTAAATGAAGTAGATATAGTTGAACATTTTTTATAGTTTATTTGAATAGATTATCATCATATTATAACGAACGCGTTAAATTTCACGTTAAGTGAACGAAAGGTGGTTACTCGAGGCTACCTGAATCACAGAGCAAATAAACTGACGAACACTCCATCTGTTCCTTCATTGTTGGAATACTTTCTAATACTTATGTCAAAATTGACACGAATCACAACACATTCAGACCTAAAATCGTGCATGTTTATTTGATTCTTTCTCCAACAGTGATTGAAACCGATTTCTGAGGACCGGACCATTTGCACTGATTGACCTCACTACATGCGTAAATATTCTAATTGAAAGTTGCGTTACTTGTTATTTCTCGAACAGTTCATCTTCACGTTATTGTTTATGAAAGCAAACTCAACTCTAAATAGGGGAGTATATCGCCATATTTTACGTATTTCGTATTACAGTGTGAACAATGATTCTTGACCTGTGCACATTTTTATCACTACTTAACTCAACTTCTGATACGAGCATTGCGGCAATTACCTCGACGGTTTTATTATATATATATCTATATCTATATATATATATATATATATATATATATATATATATATATATATATATATATCTATATATATATATATATATATATATATATATGCCCAACCGGTGTGAGTGAAACCAGCCAATGCGATTTTGGAATCTACCGATTCCTTTTTCAATGGTACAAAGCCACAAAAGACGATTACACAAATGAAACAAGAACAAAACACGAAAAAACGTAATTACTATACTGAATCTACATGATGTTTGCGGCAGATATTTACATAATCGAGAAAGAATGAAGTATTATATAAAACGAGCAAGGTTGAACAGGGTTAAACATTATTATGTTTTAAGATGCATCCTGATAAAATACTCGTAAGGCGGAAATGGCTAGAACAAAGGATTCTTAAGCAAGTAGGGCGGCAATGAAATCTTAGCGCCATCTACAGTTGTCCAATTACTTTTTTTAAATCCGGGATCTAGTATTTGGTTGAAATGGCAATGTTCTTAAAACTTGTAGAAGTAATATTCTAAAGTATTATTACATAATAGAGTTGATACTAATTAATAGCTTACAATTTTTAAAAAAAATTATATGCGTATTCTTTTCTTTTACATTTGACTTTTTTTTTTCTTTCTATTTTTTTTTAAAGAAGAATGGTAGTTAAGATCATGGGTTTGAGAAAGCGAATTAATGGCAGGAAAATGTCATTTTGGCAGCTTGGTAATTTCTTGTTACCGATGCACGGAAAAATGCCAGTTTGGATTCATTTTTTTTTAAGCCGCTGGGTCTGAGTGTTCGCAGCCAGCGAATCCAATAGATTTCTTTGGATTTCCTATTTTCTGTGCTCGATATTTGGTTAGGATTACATCATTGAAAGTATGGCCACAGTAAGAGAAATGTTCCACTACTGGGTTCCTTTCCACTTTATTGGCTTGCCAGTCTGATTTGAGGAGATTAATTCTAATATTTAATTTCTGCGTTTCTCCAACATATTGGGTGCTGCATACCTTGCATGTGATGAGGTAGATCACATTTTCAGTGCTGCATGTTATAGTATGATTGTGAATAAAGCAACTCTCAAATAAAAAAAATAGATGGGAAATCGAAGCCTTGTGGAAACAAAAGATGCAAGATGTACCAACACATAAAGGAAACGAGCACATTTTCTAGCACAGTCATGCAAGGTATGTTATTTGCCGTGTTATACATATATATATATATATATATATATATATATATATATATATATATATATATATATATATATATATAAAGCCCTTTGCAATTGGTAGACACAAAATCTCAAACTCAAGCTTAAAAGTTGTATGATCTTTAAAGCTGGCTTTTAACGTTCCCTGAATTATACGGGGAAAAATATCATATGTACAGACACCCGATTTGTTTATTTTTGTACATAAAATATTGTATGTATTCGGGTGTGCACGGAATTTTCCTATTCAACGCAGATGTGTGATGAAGGATAATATCTCATATTACCGAACGAAAACAGTGGGTTCAAGTAAAAAAAATGACTTATTGTCAGTGAGAAACATTACATCAAAACAACTAAATCATCCATTTAATTTTTTTTTTGATCTGTAGAAAGACCATGCAAAGTTAGCTCGACACTGTTTAAGTCAGTTTAAATTTATATATATATATATATATATATATATATATATATATATATATATATATATATATATATATATATATATATATATATATATATATATATATATTACGCTTTAGAAAGGTCGCCTTTGATTGACTGAGCGCAATGTTTTCTGACCTTCAAGCCAGTTGGGCTGCGTTGTGTGGCCCTTGGCTAACATGTTTTGCGTGGTTACATTGTCCACCTCACTTGCAATAAGGTTTAATCTACGGGTACCTGAATTTAAACAGTGGACTACTGTAATTGAGTGTCGTCTGATTCCAGATTGTATGTAATAGACAATCTCAACATTGTCTGTGCGCATGCTCGTGCTCCTTCAAGTGTCGGTAAATACCGCGAGATCTTTCAAGGTTCCTTGGGAGGGATGATGGTGGTTCAAACCTATGAACGAATCAATAGGCCATAAAGAAATTGTTAGTAAATAACAGTAACACTCTGCAACATCTTAAACTAGGTTTTAAACACTACCACTTATTACTTCATGCAAAAAGTATAATATGGATTCAAAATTTATCACAGTTAAACAAGTTTTGTTTTACCGACGGTATCTTTAACCAAGACGGTAATTTATTATGTCACATGAGAATTGTCAGAGATTTAGTTTGAATTGTGTTGCTATGATTATGCGAATGTTTACAAATAACACACAAGGATAAAATAAACACTATATGTACTAGAATAAATAAAAAAAGATGTGCTTTATTGTATCTAAGTTCTATATTAAGATAGAGATTAGTGGCTTGTCAGCTATGTTGAAAGTTTACATGGTGTACACCTGAGGGTTACCAGCTATGCAGATAATTGTTTTATTGCTTGGTCATTCTATATAAAAAACAAAACAAAATAAAACCCCCATTCAAAAGTAACATCCGTTCATTTTCGTAATTTACACCCAGCAAATGCAATCACCATATTTGAAATGTCTTTTTGCGAGATGAAGTGTGATTTTGTGAATAAAACAAGTAAGTTTTATATGTGATCTTCTAATCTCACACTCTTTGAATGACCATTTATTTATCCGCCTATAATTAATAACTTCGCAATTCTCCTATTTTTCTCTCTAATCTTACAATGTTTTATTGCTCAATTGTTCGTTTTGTTTGTTCATTCATTCATTCTTACTCTTTCACTTACCCATTTATATGCATCTACGTATATTTGTACGTCCGTTTCTTTGCGTATTCCTCTTAATTATAACACTGATTAGAGAAATCGCAAACTGAATTATTTAGATTATTAATTGCAATCTAAATAATAGTTATTTGGGGGGAAAAATCGTCAGAAAACAATCTTAAGTCACAGGGTTATAATTAAATTTATACACCCGTCGTGGAAGATTGCTGAAGATTATTTGAATATTTTTCGTGGGAACAATATACTCAGAGAATTAGACGATCCCACACTTAAAAAAAAAGAAGTAATAATTCGTCGTTAAAATTGTTCTTTTTCTCTTGATGAAGTACGCTTTTCACAATGAAAGATAACTTCTCGTGAAATTTCTGGATCGTTTTGAAAGTAATCAAGAATGTTTAGAAGGCCTTACACCAGTTTATTATGTACGCCTGCGAAACTTGGACTATGAGGAAGCGAGACAGAGACAGGTTATTGACTTTTGAAAAGAGGTGCTACAGACAAATTCTACATGATTATGGAACGAAAATTTAATTTGTTCGGCCATATCTGCAGAATGTAGAACAAACGGACGATTAAAAGTGTAGTATTTGGAATGATGGATGGAACTGCCGTAAGAGGAAGAGCAAGCAGAGAATGACTCAACTATCTTAAAGAATAGTGTCATATGGACATACAGTACATACTCTCAGCAGGATAGCAAAGGACAGTGTATCAAGCGCATTAGAGACCAGCTGGTGTTGAGCCCATGGAGTAATGATGATGATGATGTTTTATATGAAATAATGAATAACACAGAACACGAACTTTATTTAACATTAAATTGCAAAAGCAATTGATAGCTACAGACGATTATTTGTGTGTGTCTTTTGCAACACACGCAATAATCTTTGGTTTGGTTGGGCTGAGCCCTGTTTAAAGTTTTTTAACCTACATGGCTTTTGGTTTCGGTTGACTCATGGAATGGCCTATCGCATATGGATTAAAAGGCGAGTTCGTTGTGAAAAGAAACCAAATGATGCAAACATGTATTACTTCTGAGGATACGTAACATAATTCTGCTGGGTAATAATAAATATAATATAGGTATTATTTAATGAAGCACAAAAACCTCCATAAAATTGACATAAAATGAAACACTAAATAATAATTAATTATATTAGTCTTCGAATATAATCATTAAATACTTATAAAAAAAATAGTTATTTTTCAGACCATTTCTCATTGCGCAGATTATAGAATTTTCCACAATGCAATTAGGATTCCTTTTGAATATGCAGATATAATGGCTTTACATTTTTCTATATTCTATGATAGTGACGATAAGGAAAGCGGCATTCGTTGCAACATTTCCTTACGAGAAGTTATATCGTTCATCAGATGAATGATCAATTATATGGTTGACATGAGATGAAAAATAATTTTCCTCAGTGCGTTAAAGCTATGTAAATGAAAGTATAAAAATCTGTACTTGTTAAAAGTGATCAAGTATTTCTATCATTTTCATCGCATAGTAGCAGGTTAAAAATTTAATTTCTCTTCAACACCATACACCATTATGCCTATTTCTATTTCTTTGCAAGTTTATTGATTAAAAACCCAACATTTTAAAAAATTTCCTATGAAAAATATATTCATTTATTTATTTATTTATTTTGCACGTTTACTCAACGGGATTTACTGAAACAATGTCCCCCTCATTGTCAAATCATGCATTATTGTGCAAGAAGTAAAGAGTAGCGGCAAAAGTGAGATAAGAAAGTCTATTGGCTAGAAAAAAGTGGAACGTGCACTGGAATAAGAGTGTCCATACATGCATACATACATACATACATACATACATACATACATACATACATACATACATACATACATACATACATACATACATACATACATACATACATACATACATACATACATACATACATACATACATACAGAGTAATCATGTCGGTGGATTTTACTCGGTTCACATGAGCTCCAATTAATACTGATTAAGCAGTTTTTCTAGGTTGGTCTATTCATTTGATACCAAGTTACTAATTTGAGGAGGGAAACATTTATATTCATTTTTTTGGGATCGAGGGTAGCGTTTTTTGAGTGACATCAATCCTTGTCGTCAGACAAGTGTTAATTAACGAAATAATTAAACGAATAATATTTAAATAAAAAAATTCAGAGCGATTATATGGTAAACCACTGTCGACTGATTTGACAATGCTTCAGATCAAACCTATCGAGGGGAATCACCGACATAATTATATGCATATAATTTGTATTAATATACGATGCATATTACATTTTGCAGCATTCTGTGTTGCATTTGTTATGTAGGATGTACATTATGAGTTGCATATTTACCTCTGCCAATGTTTCTTTACAAATTGGAAATTGTGATATTGGAATACTGATATAGTCCTCTACAGCTATGCAGAGTGAATACCTATGACCCCTAGATGGCGACAACATCGATTAGGTACTGGGTAGTTCCGGTTTACTGCCTGCTGAAAACATGCAGCTGTTTAATGTATTGAATCGAAGGTGATCCTGAAAGATTTCGACATCTGCAAACTTATATTATGTACTTGCTTGCTACATCTATTTAATCCCGAACGATTCAAAATTCAAATCATTTACTTATATTGTTTTCAAAGCGTCATAGCAAAGAGCAA
This sequence comes from Margaritifera margaritifera, assembly GCA_029931535.1. NCBI lineage: Eukaryota > Metazoa > Mollusca > Bivalvia > Unionida > Margaritiferidae > Margaritifera > Margaritifera margaritifera. The sequence goes on from JAQPZY010001569.1 coordinate 564,274, forward strand.
GGTTTGACCAAAAAGATTACGTAGGCTACTATAATTTGTATGAAATGTCAGTGTGAGACAGTTTCTTTTAAGAGATACATACATTATTTCTATAAAATGCATTTGTACTAAATGTTCTCCAGAATTTAGACTAGAATCCATAAAAGTTCGGAAACCGGTATCAGTAGTATCTCCACATTCGAGGTGTACATCCTTCAGCAATATGTACATAGTTTCATTGTTCGTCTCACTTTTTCATGTTAGTGTGAGTGGTGGTACATTGACAGTCTGATTTTAATTGATTTTAATTACATTGTAGTGAATGACGTTGTGTATTGTTTTATGGTTTTACTTGGCTTCAGATCACAGTTATTTTTCTTCTATTTTATGTATAAGCATTCAACACTATGCCACTTTTACCATAACTGATAGACCTCTATCGCTGTTTGCTACACATTAACCCACCGTCGTTCAATAAATTCTGCAAGGTTTCATCCTAGGTTGACCAGCTCCATTTTGCATATTATTAATGCAGGCAAACTGATGTAGAGGAAGTAACCATGAAGCGTTTGCATGACCCAAAAAGCAGGGTATTTGACATCCGACTGTTTTCTGTAAACAACAAACAAATGCAACTTTCTATACAATTTCATAGAGTTTCAGGTCTACCCTTTCATAAGTATTACAATAAGTAACTTTACCACATAAGTCACTTGCAAACAGACCATGCAAACAAGGCACTATTTCTTCCTAATATCTTCCTGATTTTGGTCAACCTCAAAGGGGAGAGGGGGAATAATTGTGGTCTGAGACCTGTCAGTTTACACTTTTTGCAGCAAATCCCAGTCAAACTAATATATCTTCAAGAAAGGCATATTTTAAACTTATTCAGTAAATATTATCAAATTTCATGCACTACTAAGAAATTTGTAGCCATTTGAAATTATGTACTGTTGCTGTTCGGCAATGTGCAATTTGAGACCTGATGTGCCTACAAGTGAGAAATGCAATTTGTAATAACTTATTTATTTATTGGAAATTTTTCATGCACTAAATAATCACTATCAGTAAATTTGATTCAAATGGGCTCATGACAGAAAATTTAATTTTTGTGTTCAAATTAAAAAGTTGGTAAACTTTATAAAACAAATTAAATTGCAATTTTTAATTATAATAAAAATCAAAAGCCAGAAACTGCTAAATTTTGAATAGCAAAGCTGACACACATCTGCTGAGCACAACAAGTGGTGACTCATGCACAGGTTAGACAGGGTATTCAATTTAGTGGCAGTGGGACAGGACAGCTCCCTGCAGAATGCCAGAGAAAACACAATACACCTAAATCACTAGGTACTGGACTCGGCAATAAACAAATACTGACACTTGCCATGTGGTAGTTGCAAGGTGTCAGGGATGTGCATAGTTGTCAGGGTAGCTGACAGGATACCAAAAATTATATATAAATATGGGAGCTGCACCAAGGTTTATCAGATCAATCCAAAGTGTAGTACTGAAGGCAATACTTAAAGAGAAGAAAAACACAGTTCCAGGGAGTTCATTCTCCTTGGAATAAGGGCATTACTCTATGCAAGCTGAGGTTCCCTAGTAGTAAAATCAAATGCTGATGGAGCCTCTATATCAACACCAGACTTGTGAGGGTGCATCCAAGCCACTTCAGCTGCTGCGGCCTGTTCCGGGTACCAAGTCATACCTGTAAAAGACAACATAATGTCAGGGCTTTGGCGGAATGAGACTAGTAGAAAATGTAACAGTGGTGCACGCATGGAATATATCTTTAAAGTATCATCACCAAGCATCCCCCTGTTGCAAAGACCCCGAAATGCAGATTGCAGAGGAGACAAATTGGAAAATAATACTAAAGTATGTAAAGTGTAACTTTCAAGGGCCTGAATGTAAACTTTAAAAGGAAGTAACGACAAGCAAGCAAAAAACCAAACCCTGCTACACCAAATATTGGACTTGCAGTCGGTCTTCAGCACACGCCTGTAGGTAATACAAAAGTATGACTTATTATGGCTAACATGGATATACCACCCCAGCCAGAAGCAGCATGCAAAGGACATCTAATATTGTGGCCAAGAATGTGTCAGAGTTAAATAAAAGGGATATGGCTGAAAAATTAGAATTATTGAAAGATATTAATGTCAAGCATGGAAATGAACCCTGAGTATTATAAACATTGTGAAACTATGACTAGAAGTTTATCATAAGTGGTTGCTTCCAATATAAACTTTGCTGGACTGGAGCTTGGCTGAATGGACAATGAATAGACGTGCAATGTCCTGGTGGTTATCCAGAGTGTACAGCAAACCTTTCACCCTCCGAGCTCTTGATCCCATGTGGAAAGTGCAGCGGCAAGCTGGCCCAGTTCATTTGGGACAAGCTCAATTTGACATTGTAACAAGGCAAATTTTAACTCGCACATGTTTCCTGGCACAACTCTTGCAGAAAAACAGGAAGCACAGAAGGACCTAAGCCAGGATGTAAAATCTAGAAGTAATATGATTCTTAAGTAGCTGATGAAACAGCATGTCAGTGATATGACTACTCTTAGTAAACACTTACCAAAAGTTCTTGAATCCACTCTGCTGTGCTATAGTGGAGACTGTTCAGGATGTACAAGATACTCTGTCGTGTGTGGTGGAGGAGTGACCAATAACTGGTGGCATCGTTCCAAGTATCTCAGACCACACAAAATCACTGACCTAAACATGTATGAAAGTGACAAAGTGTTACTTCTTTAAATTTTGAAAATGAAATTCAATGCATTAATACACATGGATAATGAAGAATTCATCATTTTAGTAAAGGGAAAGAGCGGAAACAAATTAAGAAAAGTTAATACACAATAAGTGTAAACCAACTAGTTTAAAGAAGAGAAAGGGAGGGAGAGAATGGGGGGATATACAAAAATTCCGTGGTAGGTGTTGGAAGGAGATCATGCCAATAGGTAGTTTGTCTTGGACGATTATTTAGATCTTTTTGTATCTTTAATATAAGTCTGGAAGATTTAAAAGATGCGCGTGTTTAGGTCATTTGACAGCTCAGATGATCCAAACAGCAAGACATTAGTACTAACAGGGATGACTAAGTGGTTTAAACAATGCATTAGTCTCAGTCTTGGTACTGTATATCTTTTACAATTAAAAATATAATCGTCCTCTTTACATGTGCACAATTGTCTATCAGTAAGAAAATTTGAAAATAAATCAATATTTAAAACACTGCAGTTGTTTCTTATCCTAGTATGAATAATTGTTGATTTCCGGTTACCAGTGCAATACTATAGCAGGACACAATTGGGTGTGGGTGAAATGGTACGTTTAAATGTAAGATAATCTGTCTTATGTTTTACTGGATCTGGCAGAGTGTTCCAAACCTTTATTGTGAAAGCTATATAGGAATTTCTGGAGATTTCTAGTCTAGCATGTATTTGTTGAAAATTATTTCTATTTCGCAAATTATATTGTGTTGTATGTCCAACTAACGGAGGTACTAGATCTTGGAGGTAAGAGAGAGAAGAACCATATAAATGTTGTGAAAGGTACAGAGTTTATGAAATTTCCTTCTTTCCGATAATGGGAACCAACCGGTTTCTCTGTAAATATTATTAGTAGAAGCGTTACGTGTAAGTCCGGTTACAATTCCTCCCGCTTCAAGTTGGAGTCTTTCGAGTCTTAATGAGCCAGCGGAAGAGCAATTATTCAATATTATATCAGCATACTATAGGAGTGGGCGTATATAAGAGAGATACATTCTTTCTAATGTTTTCCGACCTAGATTGTATTTAATGGACCTCAAAACATTCAGCATTTTGGATGCATGTAACCAGATATTATCAATATGTTTCGAAAAGCTACCAGAGTTAGTGAATGTTAGACCAAGGTGTTTATGATGCACAACAAAATGGTGAAGCTCATTTTGAAACTCAAGCTCGGGAAGAACTGGGTCCGATTTGTTTGACAAAAATATAACTTCGGTCTTGAAGGGTCAAAACTTACTAGCCATTGTTTGGACCATTGGTCTATAGTTTTAAAATCCGAGTTAAGCACATATTCATTGTCGTTGGTATTAGATGAGGAGTAAGCTAGTGAACTATCATCAGCACAAAGTCTTGGGACACTTATCAGATTATCAGAAATGTCATGTATATGTACAAGATATAATAGACCTAGAACAGATCCTTGGGGGCACTCCAGCAAGCACATGTTTATTCATTGAATCAGGGGTATTAACAAATACATTTTGAAGTCGGCCAGAAAGATGGTTGCTTAGTCAATTAATTAAATGAGAGTCTATTCCGTACGTTTTCAATGAAAAGAGCAAACCTTTATGCCAGACGATATAAAAAAACCTTTGAAACATCTCAAAATACTATACACACATCCTCGCGTTTGTCCAAAGCAGTGCAATACTATGGTAAATATCTATTAAAATATCATTATAAAGTGATCTGTACATTATGGTTAGGCGTATAATAAAAATATCATTATAAAGTGTTCTGTACATTATGACTTGTTCATGTACTCGTTCATGATATGTTGAAAAACATGTATTAGATTCGACGCCATCGGCATCTCATTCACTACAGGTTTTACAACACAACATAGATTCAAACAATTAAAATCCATAATGTACAGATCACTTTATAATAACCTCTTAATATATATATATATATATATATATATATATATATATATATATATATATATATAATCTTCGTTCTTATATTTGTAATGTGTAATGATTTGATGGGAAGTAATAGAAATAGTTTCAATAAAAAGACCGTTCATGTCTACTCAGATATGAAGTGTGAGCATTATAAAAGTTAATAGTGTAATAGTGTCTCAAGCCAAAATTAGTAACGATGCCTTTTTTTAATATTACACACCTCAACAATCTAATAAATCGCATGACTTCAACTCTAACTATACTCTTGCATTCTGACACTCTAACTATACTCTTGCATTCTGACACTCTAACTATACTCTTGCATTCTGACACTCTAACTATACTCTTGCATTCTGACAATTCATTTGATAACATATGTTAATTACGTAATCGTCAAAATAACATCATGAAAGTTACAATGTAGCACAGTGAAAGTTTCAAGTAGTAAGATGTTTGCTAATGCGAGTTGGAGTAGAATAATCATTGCCAGGAGTTTCAGTACAGGAACATTATATTACCCTAGTGACAACAGATGGCGTTATCACATCTCACAATGAAATCGACAACTGTTCAATATCCAGTGCACACCATATTCTAAGCATGGAAGACATATCCACCCCAAGCCCCGGTTGATTAACCGTATCTCGCAAAAACAAACAAACAAAAAATATTTTTAAAAAAAAGAAAAAGAGAGCAATACAAAAGGTGGGGGGAGGGGTCGAGTGGTCTGAGGCGCTCGCCTTCACAGATCACTGACATCACATCTCTGTCCGCGTGGGATTGAGACTCGGTTCGGTCCAACGTGGGTCTGTATGAAAGCTTGCCAGTAGCTTCCCGTGGGTCGGTGGTTCTTCTCGGGGTCTTTCTGGGTTCTTCCTCCACCAAATATACTGGCCGCCATGTATATCCTATCATGTGCTGAAAATGGTGTTGAACCCACAAAACTACAAAAACAATTTTAAAAAATTAAACAGTACCTGTACTATGGTTATGTTTAAAAGCAGATAACACAACGGTACGTGTAAGCTCCAAAAATCCTCGGTATACAGTTTTATTTTCTTCTGGCCTATTATCGATCAAGTATATGTTGTTTTTGTTTTTTGTCCCGAGAGGTATCTCCAGTCGTGTTGTGGTGGAATTATAAAATGGTTGCAGATCAAATTAAGTTCTTTCATATCTACATGTATGCTGTTCTTATTTGATTTCACTGTATCATCGTCAGGTATGGATATTTTAGATTCGGTTTAGCAGGAAATAAACACGAAATTTGTATACTGATTTTGACTAATTCTGGTATATTTTTATTTATTAAATGCCAGTATGAAATCCCACAATAAGATGTTGCCATCCATATTATCCAGTTTAACTGATTTCATGAAACACTGCTCTGTATCTGTTCATAGAGTCATCATTGCCAAAATTTTAAAATTAAGTTTTAAAATGTTTAGAGGATTGTATCTGAAAAATTAGTTTCAGTGTAGTAAATTTTTTATCTCGCTAAATGCATTTTCTATATTAACTTGGTTAATGTGAGTTAACTACCGTATTGTATTAAATTGAATCGCAAGGCAAGGGTAAGGTACAACGCAAGTTATTTTGCTTTCGGTTTTTCTTTTTTCTAATTCCATCGTGTCAGACACAACGCGTGCTTATCTCCCTTCGGGGAACCTCTCATCCAGAGATGATGACGGAGACACAATCACTTTTAAAGCAGAATCTACTACATTAGGACTCAAGTCCTCCAATGTTGTTGCTGTAGAAACCGCTACACGCTCTTTTTCTAGGGTCTGCAAAAGCAATATAGCGTCTACGTCTAAAAGTGAACCTATTTAAGTCCGTTATTTGGACTTCAAAAAACAAAGAAACGTGAAATTGGGATTTCTCGTGTACTATTTACTTCACATATACTCTATAGTTGCTGTTTTGTTTTCACCACACTCACACGAAATTCCCTCCCTCCCTCTTTTTCTCATATTTTCATTTGCACCACTGTAAGTAATACTATCTTTGTTTCGTTGAGTTTACATACCCTTTACATCTATTTAGTATTTTGTTTGTTAATTCTTCCATCAGTTTTACTCTATTGCATTTGTAACATTTTACAACCGAGTGTCTCTCAGATATTGATTTTACCAGTTATTTGTGTAGTTTAATTGCAATCACTACTGGATGCCAAATAAAAGTTCTGGAAATAATGCATCTTTAAACTCTGTATATCTGCACATTGTTAAAGGTGTACTGGATTTTACGTCATCCATGTGGTTTAAGAACTCCCCCTGTTTCAAATGAGTTTGGTCAATTTTGTGATAATACTTTTATAACAGAAGGTTTTATTGATGCAGTTTAATTGACCATGGTTAAAATGTTGTCCAGGAGAAATGCATAGTTGATTGTGTAATTCCCATACCTTCTTTGTAACATATAAGATAGAAGTTTAAATGTCGCCATGATTGCATCAACATCTATGTGATTTTCATTATCTCTGATTTTGTTCAAAATCTCAAAGACTAGTCTTATATATTGTATTTGATTTTTAGCATTTTTGATATATAGTTTGTATCAGCTTCATATTTTTGAATGTTATTTCTTTTCCTTTCTTCTGTGATGTCATGTATTACCTTGATAGAATATAGACATAGACCTTAGTCGCCTTATCGTGCTTTTAATGTGTACAGGTTTGTAATTTACCTGTGATGTATTTCGATGTACTCTTTTCGTTTGTTATTTCACATATAAAGCATGTTTTAACTCCTTAGTTTTCAATAGTACCGTTTTTTCCACATCGGTCATATTTTATAAACTCGCTATCTTTAAAAAATGTAGTTTCCATGCTCCTTAATAGTGCTATTTATGTATTGTGCCACCTCCGTATTCGATGGTAGTGTGTCTTTAACACTAGGTCTTTGGAAGAAAGGTGTACTTTTGGTACATCATTTATTTAATGCTGTAATATTTTCAGCTGGTTCATTCATATCCTTTCCATTTCACAAGAACATACTTTTATCGTTAATTCTTTTCTTTTTCTTTTTTCCGTTTATTTGTTTTGGTCATCAAGAATTTGTTTATATATGCCATTTTTTTGTAGTGTAGAGATAACTCTTGTTCGTAAACATACCTTCAATCATTATTTCTTTGAAGATTTATGTAACAGCATCGTGTATGTCATCTCCCTTTTTCGTTTTTACTTTGAAGCCCAAGCTTGTTTTGAGAAGATAGTTATCACTGTCGAAATGTACTTGTATCTATTGTAGTCTTTTTTCATGCCATTGCATGTGAACAGTATCTGCCTGACACAGGTCCTTCGCGCGACTAACATAGGTCCTTATGGGTAGACTGTTCTGTCAACTATTCTTTCAATTCAGTGTATTTCATTTTCCGTTTGTTCCGTTTAATTGGTTTATACAGTTGATTGATATATGTGTAAGCAACTGAATTGTCAGGATCGTAGTAAGACGTATTCAAATTTGTTCTTAATTAGTAATTTGAAAGAAAATAAATATATCAACAACAAAAAACTTCATACCTGATAAAATGTATTTTGATGTTATCAAAACGCCAACGAGACGACCATCTAAAACAGAGAGTTTCTAGGTCGAACCATTTCGGAGATGTCTTATAAAACGTATAAATGATTTAAGATTAATGTAATGTTTTGTAATGCCTATGGTTGACGTCGTGGACTCTGCAATACAGGACACTGCTACAGCTACTACATATACTGAGTCACTATGTCATTTTTTAAATTTGTTGTCGCCTTTGAAATCTATGTTTTTTGTTGAATCATTGCAAACAGGCCTTGTAAAGTTTACTAGATCTTCAAAATGTACTGTAAACTTAATCAAATACTAATCTGTGTAGTTGTCAACATCATATAACATCATAACATCATATAAATTATTTATTTCATATTCATACTGTACTGTTTTAGTTACCTTTGTACCAGGTCTAATGCTACTTATTTCAATGTTATCATCACTGAAAGTAATCTGTAAGTTTGCATCTTTCATCAAACATTGGATAATATTTTACGTTTGTTTTTAATATTAATCAATAACACTCTTATTTTCTTGAATGCAATTTTTTTAAACACAAATAGCTCTAACCACACTTTTATCTCGTCCACACATCGAGGCAACCGATCTGGGCTGGCCTGGGCGGGTATCAAACCAGCGACCCTTGGATTACGAGTCCGACGCTCTACTGAGTTACTGTGGTTCTCTCCAAACTTGTAAATAAATAGGTATTGTCTCTAGATACCGAGATTGTTGCTGTCATGTTAAACTCGGGAAATATTTGTATCACCTCCCTGAAAACTCGTGAATTTAATACAATGCTGATTTGTATCATTGTTCATGACCTGTCACAAATTTGGAATTAGTGTTCGCTAATTGTCTTCATATTCTTACTGCGTTGGTAATATGTCGCCTTGATTCTTGCTGTTTTCGTATCCCTCGAGGTTTGAAACACAAAATTATGTCGCCAGCTTCAGTATATATTTACCGGACTTTTTATTTTAGTGTTCTGATACACAAAAAATATCACTCGCCAGTCCCGCCCACCTATAATACTAATAGTAAGTTTTAATATTAAATTGATAGATTGGTGCTTAGAACTAAAGTGATGTTGGATATGATTAGCTGTTCACAAAGTCGATTCCTACATTAACTTATGGGCTTTAGGTACTTCAGGTACTACTTCATTAACATACGGGCTTTAGGTACTACTTCATTAACATACGGGCTTCAGGTACTGCTCCAAGTATTGCAGATTCTGAATTTCTTTTTTTTTTTTTTCTTTGTTTTAAAAAAACTTTCTTATTTCACCTCCATACTCTTTATTTATAATACAGCATGTTAGAGTGATGACATGTATGAAATTAAATCCATGTCCAAAAACCGTTATTATTTCATAATTCAAAATATATGTAGGACTGAAAGATAACAAGATGTATTGTTTTCTTACGTAGTTTGTCTTTTTTTCTGATATTGATCTATTTTATTTTTTAAATGAGACATGCAGTTTACTTTCCCTAAGTGATCATGATAACGTAGGAATTGTTTGTCGAATTTTGAACGAAAAGGAGCATATAATTTCAAATACGTCTTCCACAAAAGTGGATGGAGCTATGTTGCTGATTTTCTGTCGCATAATATAATTTGCAAAAGATGACAAATTTAAACAAGAAGTTAGAATTATACGAAATACTATAAAAACTCACACCGTTCGTGTGGCAAATAGAACACTCAGATGAGATTGGCTATATAGTGGTTTGCTTTTGTGAAGCTATCCTCATAATCAGTGCACTTGTCATGTTGACCATTTATTTCATCTAAGACTTATCTTGCTAATGTCGGTCTCTGATGTCACACACAAGTACATCGAAATGCCACAATATGCAAGTATGAGAGAGAGAGAGAGAGAGAGAGAGAGAGAGAGAGAGAGAGAGAGAGAGAGAGAGAGAGAGAGAGAGAGAGAGAGAGAGAGAGAGACTGGTAGGTTTATCACCTGGGGGGATTTGGGGTGGGGGAGTGTTGAACTTTTAAAAAAGTACTTTTTTGTTTTTAAAAATTTCGAGGCCCCTTATTTAGAAAAATGAATAAGAAAACCTGGGATGCAGCTATGCTATAACTACGAATGAATGGTGAAAGTGAACAATCGTTTATTCACCTGTAGAGGAAGTATCCATTTAAATAAAAAAGAATACAGTAGAAGTATGGCGGTGATTCCCCCACCCTCACCCAACCCGTTTCATTCTTATTCCGTCCTTAGTTGAGAAATTAATGATTTAGAGCACGATTCTGGCTTCTGGTACTTACAACAGTTGTCAGTTTCTGTTTAAATGAAAAGGAGAAAAACGATGCACCGCATGCCTGATTTTGATCTCTGGGCTCGGAAGTTTGCCAGTATTGATATCGAAATCCGGAACTGAATTTGGGCGATTACTCAAAGTGCTCCACATACTTCTTTATCTTTCTATAAGCGACTGGCTTCTCTAGGCTAAACAGGTTTCCATAACAGGTTGTACAAATTCGCGGAGGGGGGGGGGGGTCGAATTAAAACATAGCAAAATATCGTTTTGAAGTAGCCTGGTTTCCAGCCGATTTGTAACTAATGCTTTAACCGAAAAGAACGACAGGGGACCAGTCTACATTTAGAGCGTGAACGACAATTCGATCTCCATAGATCAATCATTTTGTCTTTAATCAATGGTTTGAAATCATCTATTCATATTTTGTTAATGTTTAAATTACATCGCTTTGCTCAGCCAGTCTAGACGCGCTGGGTTGTATATTTAAGTGTGATTGTATGCTACACTTACATTTACGATAATGTAACAAATGATGACACTGGAAACTGTTATGTCTTCCGCCGCTTTGGAAAAACAAAAAACATCTGTAGCCTTGGCCTGCGATTTGTTAAAAATAAAATGTCAAGAAATCAGTGCTTGCAGTATGAAGGAGGCGTTTAAAAATGTCTTATAGTTGGGTTTTGAGTTTTGGATTATTATCTATAAATACTGTTTCAAGACTTATATCGTGGCAGTAATTTTTGACAATTCCATTTGCTTAAAAAATTAAAATAACTCTGATAAGACTAAAAATCCATTAAAAACTAATTGCGGAATTTTCTGACTTTAAAAGTAGCAAACATTACAAGGATAAAGTCAGATTGCGTATAATTGTTTCTAGTTGCTTAGAAAAAAGGTCACATCGATATGAATCTAACTTGAAAGCACTTTGATTCTTGCGACCGCTAAGTCACATCCGATGTGACAGCATAAGAACGGAAGTCAACTGTGAGGTGTAAATACTCTGATAAGAAATCGTCCATACCATTCCGGAGGTGGTAATGGATTATGTATGTAAACATGAATTTGAAGAAATAGTATTCGATTATTATTAGTAGTATTAAATATATATATATATATATATATATATATATATATATATATATATATATATATATATATATATATGTCTCTAACAATATTCTGTTTTGCTGCATCAAGGAGGTGACTTTTAATTAGAAATTCAGTAGTCTAGAAGAATATTTGTTAAAAATGTATATAAAGTTTTCAAATTTAATTTTTTAAATGCTTGACTTGGCACATTATATTCATGGACATTATCTAAGGCCCTGGGACTGTATGCGTAATTGATTTTGTTTGGCTTGTTTGATTTTAGTTGTCCCTAAAACAAATGACATGAGGAAAATATACCATTAGCCGAAATATCAAGCGCTGACTCACCCTATATTTATATCTGCACCCTGACTCCTATAATACTTTCAAATGTCAACAGGCATTTTTCTATGCAAAAAAATAAAACGTTTAAGGGAAAACTGTCGTCTCTTATACGATGAGGTTCTGATATTCAGACGTTATGCCTTTTAATCATAAATTATTTCAGGAACGCATCCATACTTTATTCCTTTTGACGCCTTCGTATCATCGTCATGATGCATCCATACTCTATTCCTTTTGACACCTTCGTATCATCGTCATGATGCATCCATACTTTATTCCTTTTGACACCTTCGTATCATCGTCATGATGCATCCATACTTTATTCCTTTTGACACCTTCGTATCATCGTCATGATGCATCCATACTTTATTCCTTCTGACACCTTCGTATCATCGTCATGAGTGCTCTTCAGTAGGTACACTATACTTTGAAAATAATATTTTTCATTTTTAACTTTTTTTTATCTGGTACCAAAATTCTTTTGAAGTATAATTTACCTGCCTGAAGAGCATCCACGACGATGATGCGAATCGTTAGAAGGAATAAAGCATGGATATATTCCTCATTTATTCTCGAATTAATATATATATATATATATATATATATATATATATATATATATATATATATATATATATATATATATATATATATATATATATCTTTTCACACCTTATTTTGCAATCTCTGAACGTAAAAAAGATCAACTCCTGATATGTTCGGGGAATATATATTTATCAGTTATCACAGATGTGGTCAACTTTAACCCCGTGCTGGTTAATTGGGCTTAATGTATGGAATAATTCTTTGGAACGATTGCAGGAGTATAATCCGAAGTGAACTGCAAACTACTTACGAGTACAGTGAAATAATAATATAGATCTTATTCATTTTTAAAAACATGCTAATTTTAAATTCCAGTTAAATTATATCTGGAATAAATGCAAGTCCTAAATCTGCAATAGCTCGTCTAGACGTTTTTAAGACAAATTTACTTGAGTAAAATATCTGGTTTATACAAAAACATAAATATCAGATATCAGATTTGTGGACAGAGCCCATTGCTAACTTGATATACGGGATTTTCCAGGCAATTATATTCAGTTCTAGTTTAACGGCTTTATTTCTGATGATAAATAGGTCACAGCAACCTAAACAGATACAACTCTTTCCTACAAGGAGCATTGTCCCATACACAGATTTTTTTTCAAGTCATTTTAGCTTGCCTGCACTAAGTGCATGAGATCTTATGCTATACCACTGGTGTCTTCGTTGTCTTCTGAGGCGTCTTTTGAGTTGGCATTAACAAATGTACACATTTTATGTTTTAGTAAATATATGTGCGTGTGAGCTTTGCTGTCTTCTGACAGCTCCGTTTCTTGTTTTTATTTCGTCTTTCTGTTCTGTGTTATAATACTTAAACTTTAAGGAAATCCATATCATTATTTTTTTTTTTTTTTTTTAAAGATGTGTTTATCGATATTTGTTTCCTTAGCATATATCTTAATCAAATGCATCATTGACAAACAATTTTAGTCAGCAGAAGAGTGAGATCTTTTTCAATTACGTATTATAACTATTTTTTTAGGTGGGGAGGGGGGGGGGTAGAGAGAGTTTAATAATAATGATGTTAAAACTGATAAAAATAAACAGTCAGCTAAAGAAAATGTGTAACAATCAACAGCATGTCCAGAATTTTGGTTTTTAAAAAGTGTATTAGGGCATAAAATCTGTTTAACTGAGAAACGCGTACCTCAGGGAAAAATTCAGCATGTTTTTCTCATTCGTAGGATAACTCACTCCACCACCGGGGAAGTATTAATTCACGAATCAACTGGAGCAAGGCAGAAAATAAATGAACTATACAGAGGTTAATACCCAAATGGATACCCAAAATTAGTTTTGATGACCATAAATCTCACACTGTTGGTTCCTTACTCCACAATAAATTCTGTTTTTTTTTTTACTTAGAAATTACAAATAGATGAACTAAACATATTGTCAGTCCCCTTGCAATGATGGGATTTCATACTCCATATTGACGCAGTACGTTCTTCCATGGTTCTATTAGGTAAATTAGTGTCAATTGAGACTGTCACAGATGTACGTCTTTTTACTCTCCCTTTCTTGTTTCTCAAACTAGAACTCTGTGTGTTGATAAGTTAGTAAAAATTTAGGCCAGCGCTCAAGGAGTTCAATTGCTTGAAGTTACATGATATTTCGTATATTGTGCCAAAATTTAAAAGAGGAAAAATTTTCAACGTTTTTTGCAGAGCTTCTAATGGATAATTTGTTGCATATTGTCAAAGTTACTGCGCTAAATTTCCGAGCTTGCAGTTCTATCACATATGAATACAGTATGGCAAAGAAAGAATAAAATTGCATATTATAACTACATTGCACTTCTTGTTTGAAATCTAGACTTTTGTGTTGTACATAATGCCCTTTTCAATCTCATATTCAGTTTAGAGAGGTTTATAGAGATATAAGTTAAAGAAGTAGAGATCACGCATTCATTATGATTTCTACTAATTTTGCACCATATTCCTCCCGTGAGTTCCTCGCTTGGGTAGGATTACACCACTGCCACAAAGCTGTAAATCAGGTGGTAAAATTCCACATGGAGAAAACCGTGCACTTTGATGACTGCATCACATCCAATTTAGATTGCATCTGCTGTAATATTTTCTCAGCAATGGCTTTAGTGCAGAATGGGAAGATTTTGCTAAATACTTAGGAGGAAAAATGTGAAGAATTCTTAATTTGCAGTAATGAAGCACAGGATTGACGATGTTACTAGGTAGCACGCGGTAGACGTCACATTATACTGATGACGTCGCAATGTCCTAGTAGTCTAAATCGTTGTCTTGATTCTTGTCGTTTTCATATCCATCGAGACGTAAAAACAGAAAAATTATAAGTTGAACATTTCGCGTGTACTTACAAGCGTTTGTTATTTTAGTGTTCTAGTATCCATAACCGAGACGTAAAAACACAAAAAGACAAAAAGTATTATATGCTAGTCCCGCCCATCTAGACTATTAATATTAGTGTTTTACGTTAAGTTTGTAGATTGGTACTTAGAATTTAAGTTATGCTGGATAGTATTTGCTCTGTACAAAGTGGATTCCTAGAGTAAAGGGGAACCTGAGTGCTGTACACAACAATCATGAATCTTAATTTGTTAGGCATTTCACAGAAATACGAACCACTTTCTTAGTCCTTAAGCAGTAATAACGGTACATACTGTCGACTACAACAAGTAATGCACAACTTTGAGCCAGCTAGATTTTGACGCAATAGGGCCCACTGGATGTGTAGTTTTGTGTACTGTAATAGGGATCTGACTTCAGTGGACAGGATGCTAGATTCATATCCCGCTTTGGAAATTTATATTACATGAAGCCATTTGACTTGTAGCGAAGTATTTAACAGCTCCAATTGTAGCCCAACAATAAATATTAGAAGTTTGATAATTGGACAATTGATAAATTGATAATTTCATATGCCGGCTTGGGAAAGGTATCATTTATATTACACGAAGCCATCTGACTTGCAACTTCTTATTTAATAACCCCAATTTTAGTCCAGCACTTAACAGCGAACTTTTTATAATTGTTTGATAACTGTCCGTAAAAACTGAATTGAATTTATTTGCTGAAAGGAATAATAATGTGGGAAGATTTTCATGGTTCAAAAAAAAAATTGTCTCTCTCTTTATCCAGGGACTGGGGCGGGATGTGTGTGTGTGTGTGTGTGTGTGTGTGTGTGTGTGTGTGTGTGTGTGTGCGTGCGTGCGTGTGCGTGTGTGCGTGTGTGTGTGTGTGATATACACCACCAGTCCAACTATGCCTTGAATTCACGTGTAACTGTAGTCGTCTGTCTTTGGCAATTCTGCATTCTCTCTCTCTCTCTCCAAGGAATGTGGGGAATAGGTACATTGATTTTCAGTTGACTTTTAGCTTATAATGAAATTGATAGTTTTTGATAATCTATTATTCTATTTTCGTGATGTTGAAACTACGCACACTCAGTCGTTTAGCCCCAGACTCTAATCCTTCTCTTGCGCTTTTTGTTCCCTACTTCTCTGTTATTCTAGCTGTTTAATTTTACATCTGTTCCCAATCACTGTTAATTTAAAATAATAAAATTCCCTTTTAGCTGTAAGTTAGTATTGGGCAGCGCATTTTTCAGCGACCGCTCCCCCCCCCCCCTCTCCAGGTTGTCAATTGAACCTACAGTTTATTTTGTTTAAATATTCGTGCAACTGTATGAATACACATTCAATACACATGTAGCTAAGTACATCTTCGCCAACAATGAGGCTTTAACATCGTGCGTCTCCTTCAGACAGACATGCTTTTGAAGATAACCATGTGTAGCCAAAACATGCTTATAAAGAGTACCATGTTTTACCAAGAGAATTTGCAGATTTTAAATAGCGGTTGCACATGAAACTTCCTCATCCATGATATGGTATTGTTTATATATTTATTTATTATTTTCTCTTTTCTTTTTTTTTTTTTTGGGGGGGGGGATTGCATGTATTGTATGTATTGGGAAAATATGAATACGGATTTACATGTCTTGAGCAGTCGTGAGTACAGTCTTACATAGCCTCTCTATGTCTCTGTCTATGTCTATGTCTCTGTCTATGTCTTTGTCTCTGTCTATGTCTCTGTCTCTGTATCTGTCTATGTCTCTGTCTATGTCTATGCCTCTGTCTATGTCTATGTCTCTGTCTCTGTCTATGTCTCTGTCTCTGTCTCTGTCTATGTCTCTAGCAAAAGATTTGATGATTTGATGCATTGTATTTTCATTTGACGTTTAGTTTATACGGATTTGAGAGATATTTGATATGGGGGACTCGGGTCTACGTACCTATAACATACAGGCTTCAGGTTCTACTCCAAATATTGCAGATTCTGAATTTGTTATAAAAAAAAAATTAAAAAAATTTCTCTTGCGTACTCCTTATTTATAATGCAGTGTGTTATTGTGATGAACTCAGTGTCTGAAAAAAGTCCATATTAACATTTATCAAACCATAAATATTTCATAATTAAAAATAAGTGTCGGACTGAAAGATAACAAGATGTATTTTACTAATAACTTTTGCATGACTTTTTTGTTGCAATTGAAACATTATCTTCTCTTCAAAAGTTAATTTTTTCGTTATATTAATCTACTTTTTTTAAAACGAGTCATGCCGTTTACTTTATGAAAGGGTACGCATTTTGTCTCTATTTAAAACGAAAAGGGGCAGATAATTTCGAATACGTCTTCCACTAAAGTGAATGGAGTTATTTTGCTGATTTTCTGTCACATAATATAATTGTAAAAATGAAACATTTAAACAAGAAATTAGGACGATACGAAATAAAAATCTTATTTTATTTTATTTGTTTTCATACCCATGAAGAACAATACAAGGTGTTCATATATTCTCACAAACTTAGTATACATCCTTGTAACACAATGCTTTTTTTTCCAACAATCTGACACGCGCTCCTCTCTTGTGAAGATATTCACGTAATCAGTGCACTTGTCATGTTGACCATTTACTGCATCAGGGACTTATCCTGCTAATGTCGATCCCAGATTTCATATACAAGTACATCGAAATGCCACAATATGTAATTATGAGAGAGACAGACAGACAGAGTGTAGGTGTGTGTGGGGGGGGGAGAGAGAGGTATGTTTATTACCTGGTGGATTGGGGGCAGGGTGAGTGCTGTTTATGTAATTTGAATTCCCATGTTTAAAAAAATGAATAGAAAACCTGAGATGCAGTATGCTGGAACTACTAATGAATGGTGAAAGTCAACAATCGTTTCTTCACCTGTAGAGGAAGTATCGATTTCATTTTTTTAATTCAAAACAAAGAAACTCAAAACAATATGGATATGGTATAAATAAGCATTCGTATGATTCTATTTGAAACTGAATATTTAAATTAGTTATCAAATTCTACATTGTTGACGAGATACGGTTAGCCAACCGCCCTGAGCTTGCGTGTCGCATCAGATCCGCAAATCAGTGCTCCATTATTAGAATCTGAAATATACCCGACCCGCGGTCATTGTGTTCGGTCCGATTGTACACTTCCATCTGTTGTCATACAGGGATATTATATCTTAGCACCTTGCATTATGCTAACAGCTTCCTTGGAACTTTCATCGTGCTACATTGTAACTTTGAGAACGAAAAACTTGTTAACGGAATGAAACTAAACAGTATGACATCCAATGAATCTCTAAAGTGCAATTTAGCAATATTGACATTGGCAACGATGCAACTCAGTATTCTTGTATCACACTTAACAAATTCAGTTAGAAATATTGACATTGGTAACGATGGCAACTCAGTATTCTAGTATCACACTTAACAAATTCAGTAAGAAATATTAACATGGTAACGATGGCAACTCAGAAATTCATCCAACGTATTAATCTTAATCTTGACCGGAACTGCATGCATGTTGGAAACATATTTCGCTTCGATTTTTTTTTCTTCTGAATCCTAAGAGAGCGAAATAAAAAAGATTGCAGAGTAGCAATTATCTAAAAGTATATTGGATTCTTAGAGTATTATATTAGTGGTGGTGATTTTTTATTAGCAAGTTAATCGTCAATAAAATGAACGATCAATTTTGTTAGTAAAATCTTTGTGTTGCTGTTGTTGTTGTTTTTTGTTGCTGTTTCAAATATAACTTTCTGAACATTCTGAAATGTCGTTGGTATGTATTCTACATGTCTGGCTAAATAACCGATTTTATTTACTCTTCAACAGAGCGAGTTTTCTGATTTTCTTAATGTCTGTCTAAATGTATCTGTGATGTCATGTATGTAGTTATCAGTGTATGTATGTTAAAAGATTATTAAGACTATACAGAGTTCCGTGTTTAGTAGAAAACTTGATGATTCAGAGTTGGATTATTTCTTCCCAGGGTTCCAATTGTTGTCAGTTTCAGTTTAGATGACAAAGAGAAAAACGATACACTGCATTTCCTGATGTCAAAGGCGCAATCAGACTGTTTGACTTGATGTCCGGGCTCTGGAAGTTTGCCAGGACTGATATCAAATTAGGAACTGAATTTAGATGATTACACATAGTAGATGCCAAAGTGTTCCGCATACTTTTTTTTCTTTCAATAAACGATTCGCTTCTCGGATAGTCAGGTTTCCATAACAGGTTGTAAAACTTCGCGGAGGTGGTAGGGTTGGGTTGGGGATTAGGGAGTTGGGAATTGAAACAGTAATATATAGGAAATGTACTTTAGTGTCCGTTACATTTTGAGGTAGCCTGGTCTCTAGCCCAACTGTAGATAATGCTTATAACATCAAACGAACGACAGGGGACCAGTCTACAATTAGAGCGAGAACGACAATTGGATCTCCCTTAGATCAATCGTATTTTTTCGAATCAATGTTTTGAAATCATATACAGTATTCATACTTGGATCATTTTTAAATGACATCATTTTGCTCAGTCATATTAGACGCGTTGGTTTGTATGTTTAAGTGTGGTTGTGTACTACACTTACATACAGGATGATGTAATAATTGATGACCCTGGAAACTTATTTCTTCCGCTTGGGAAAAACCAAAACATATGTAGCCTCTGACCGGCGATTTGTTGTACATAATAAATAAAACGTCGATCGATTAGTGTGTGCAGTAGGAAAGATGCGTTTTAAAACATGTCTTATAGTTAGGTTTTCAGTGTTGGCCATTGTCAAGAAATCCTGTTTAGAAAATTGTATCCTCAGAGTAGTTTTGTACAGTTCCATTTGCTTTTAAAATGAAAACAATTCTGACACGATTCAAAATCCATTGGCATCTAATTCTGACCATAAACGTAGCAAACATTCCAAGAGTAAAGTCAGATTGTGCATAATTGTCTCTATTTGTTTAGAAAATGGTCACATCAATATACTGTACCGGTCTTGAAGTCACGTAGACTGTTGCGATCGCTAAGTCTCTTCCGATGAGACTGCGTAACGACGGAAGACACCGGTGAGATGTAAATGCTCTCATGAGAAATCTTCCATACCGTTCCGGAAGTGGTGATGGATTCTTCATGTAAACATGAATTTTAAGAAACAGTGTTGGATTACACACACACACACACACACACACACACACACACACACATATATATATATATATATATATATATATATATATATATATATATATATATATATATATATCGCTTAAAGTTAAAGTGATCAATATGCTCTTTTACCACATCAAGGAGGGAGCTTTAATTTTAAATTCAGAGGTCCAGAAGAATATTTATATGATGTCTGTACATTTTTCAATTCTTTAAATGTTTGTCTTGGCACATTCTGCGCTCTTTTCTTCCCGGACGTTATTTTGGCATTAGGACTGAATGCGTAATTGATTTTGTTTCGCTTGTTTGATTTTATGTGTTTCTGCAACAAATGTCGAGATATAAAAAATATCATTTGCCGAAATAAATCCAGCGCTGCCTCTCTCGATATATACAGAACAAATGTATTATCCATTTTGTTTATACAAGATCTTCACCCCGACTCCTATAATATTTATCAGTTATACAAGCTGTGGCCAAATGAACTCCGTGCTGATTAATTGGGCTTAATAAATGGAATCTTCACTAGGCACGACTGCAGTGGCGGCGCGAGGGTTCGAGGCCCCCGGGGGCATTGTTCTTTAGTAGTGGCCCTACTTACCACAGAGAACAGTTTGTTTTGTTTTTTTTTGCCATCCCCACCCCCTAATAAGCCCCCGTTATACTAAGGTGAGGTGAAATACTATGAAAATGTTAGCTGCAAATAAAGAAAAAAGCTCCCGACGCCCCCCCCCCCCCTTCGCCTGGCGCCTGGGGGCAATTATACCAATATATCTGGAATAAAAGCAAGCCTAAATCTGCAATAGCTCGTCTAGAAGTTGTTAAGACAAATGTAATTGAGTAAAATGAGTAAAGTATATGCTGTATACAAAAAAATTTAATATGAGATATCAGATGTGTAGAGCGGGTGAATATGAGATATCAGACGTGTAGAGCGGGTGAATATGAGATATCAGATGTGTAGAGCGGGTGAATATGAGATATCAGATGCGTAGAGCGGGTGAATATGAGATATCAGATGTGTAGAGCGGGTGAATATGAGATACCAGATGTGTAAAGCGGGTGAATATGAGATATCAGATGTGTAGAGCGGGTGAGCTTTGCTGTCTTCTCACAGCTCCGTTTCTTGTCTTTATTTTTCTTTCTGTTCTTGGCTATAATACTTGACCTTGCAGACTATAATACTTGACCTTACAGGCTATAATGCTTGACCTTAAAGGAAATCAATATAATGCGTTTTGTATGATGCATTTATCAATATTTGTTCCTGTAGCATGTAATTTAGTCAAATGAAATGTTAGTCAATAGAAGAGTTAAATCTTTTTTATTGATTATTAAAACGCTCTGTGTGTGTGCGCGCACGCGCGCGCGCGCGTGTGTTGGGGGAGGAGGCAGATCTTAAAAATAATGAAGTTAGAACTGATAAAACAAACAAACAGTCAGCTAAGAAAATGTGTAACACTGAATAGCATGTCATAATTTTGGTTTGAAAACAGGTGTAGCAGGACATCAAATCTGTTTAAATGAGGATTGCGAGCCCCAGGCGAAAAATCAGCATATTTTTCTCCTTCGTAGGAGTTATCCTTCCATCACTGTGGACAGTATTATTTTGAAAATAAACTAGAACAAGGGAGCAATAAATAAACTATAGAGTTTTCTACCCAAATGGATATTCAACATTAGTTCTGATCACAGTAAATCTCACACTGTTGGTTCCTTACTCCACCATAAATTCTGTTTTATTGACTCTGAAATTACAAATATATGAACTACGCACATTTTCAGTCCCTTACACTGATGGGATTTCAGACTCCATATTGATACAGTACGTTCTTCTATGGTTCTGTTGGATAAATTAGAGTCAATTGAGACTGTCAAAAATGTACTTTATTTTCTCTCAATCTCTTGTTGGGAGCCGCGGTACCTCTGTTGGTAGAACGTCCAACTCGTTATCCAATGGTCGCGGATTCGATACTCGCCCAGGCCAGCTCGGGTCGGGTGCCTCGGTATGTTCTTGGGAAATGCACTTTCCTCAGCATGATACAGCCAATGATGTGTTAAAAGTGCCGTTAAAACCAAACAACAGACTACTCAATCTCTTGTTGGGAAAACGAGAACGGTGTGTGCTGAAATGTAAGTAAAAATGTGGGGCAGCTTTAAGTTACGTGACCTTTCGCATATTTTGCCGTTTCTATAGATGAAAACTTGCAAACTTTGTACAGAGTTTCTGATGGCTAATTTGTTTCAGATTATCATAATTACTAAAGTGCCGAGCTTGCAGATCTGATAACATAGTAGTACATTAAGCTAAAGAATGAATAAAATTGCATATTATAAATACAACGCACTTCTTGTTTGAAATGGAGAATTTTGTGTTGATAATAACGTTCTTTTCAATCTGATATTCAGTTCAGAGAGTTTCATCTAGCTTTAGGTTTAATAAGCAGAGATCATGTGTTCGTTATGATTTCATCAAACTTGGCATCCTACTCATCACAGTGGGCAGGGCCGTCGTAAGGGCGGGCGAACCTGGCAATCGCCCGGGGCGCCAAGCCTGGGGCGGGGGACATTTCGCGGATTTTGCGGTATTTTTCCGGAGTGGGGCCGCCAAAGGCGACGTTCGCCAGGGTACCGTTTCTTCCAGCGCAACGTTGCAGTGGCCCTGACAATGAGTTACCTCACTTATGAAGGATAATACCAGTACCACAACGCTGTCACGCTCCTCATATTTCATACTCTTTCCGGATATATCATTGTGGGAAGACTGCTTTGACCCCAGGGTCGTCTAAACATTAGTACATCGACTCTGCGCATTAATTGACTGGGTCCTACCGTATATCTATTATCACAGTTTTACAAACTTACATCGTTGTGGCTGTAGTATTATCGTTCAAAATAGGTAACCCTTTGTGAGGAGTACACAACGCTGTAAATTGGATGTTACAATGCCACCTGGAGACAACTGTACGCTTTGATAACTCCATCACACTAAAGTTAGATTGCAGTTGCTGTAATCTTCTCTCTTCAATGGCTTTAGTGCATAATGAGAGATTTGCTAAATTTATAGGAGGAAAAGTCAGGAATTTTTTTTTATAGAGCACAGGTCTGACGATGTAACAAGGTAGCACGCAGAAGACGACAAAATAGAAAGATGACGTCGCAATGAAGCGCACCTAAAGGGCCACGCACGGTCTGAACCAGTTTTTTTTCTGATTGGATTTCAACCTGTGGTAGGACAAGTATTGGAGGATCCAGTAAACGTTCTCCTGTACTAAGGTGCCGAGATGAAGCATTAAGGCGTAGATGACCCAAGGGTAAAAACAGCCTTGCGGCAGTGATATATTCTGAAAGTGTATGAGCTGTGACGAGCATGACTTGGCACACACTCCTTCTAACGTGGTCCCAGTGCCAACAGTTGATATCCATCATACGTAACAAATTAATAGAATACTCTCAGGCTAATTCAATTCAGGAAAAATTCCTATATTTCATTAATCCCTTCTCCAAAGTGGAATATTAGTGTTTTCTCATATAGCTATTTTGTTGTACATTTCTTGCCAGGAAGAATCTTCCACCATCTTCTGATCTTTTCTGTACTATTGGAAGGGTATATTTTCAGTCAGTTGTTGTCAAAAATCAACCCCATATTGACTAACTGAGTGTATTATGTTGGATCTAACACAGTAAGCTGGCCCGAATATTATCCGAATTGTACTGTAAGCTGCCCTCCAGTATATTACAAACGCGTAATATTCTAAATCTGCTCACATTGAGTATATCTGATACGCACCGATAAAGGTTTATGTTCTGGTGTCCTTTGGAATTTCCGGTCCAATTAGTATAAGTAACCTATCAGATTAAGCGTTGCATTGCGTGATAGGGAGGGTTTTCGTTAGAAATAATAAGTTCTAAATGACGTTTTTAACTTTCATAAAAGTGAATGCTGTAATTGATTGGTGAATGGAAATGTTCACAGAACATCGTATCGATGTCCTTCAGATCTCCGTCTTGTCAGAGATATCGATTTTAATCACACACACACACACACACACACACACACACACACACACACACACACACACACACCAAGTTTCTATTCTTGTCAAATAGTGTATCGAAAAGAAAACATCCAAATCCGTAGTGGCTTGTTTGGAATTTTTTCATGTAAAGTTTACTATTCTTGTTATCTTTAATACAATTTGAAGTACGTTTTGGATTACGTATTTGTCCACAGCCCTAGGGCTAAAAACATCTATGAGCTTTTCCAAGCAGTTATAATTGGTCGCATTCAAGGCAATCTCTTTCCAGTGGTAAGTAAGTTGTACCGACCTACAGTTAATTGTACTTTTCCTCGAAGTGCAATATCTTGTACAGGGTATATTTAAGACTAGACTCCAGTTACGACAACATTATCTTCATTCAAATTGGCTGACATATTTGTAGTTTCATGCAAACTGAGCCGATGAAAAGTAAGCCATTTTAGTCGATATTCAGCCATTGCTAAGTTTATAAATAAAAATAGAAACTGGTAAACTGAATATCATGCAGTGTTGTTTCTTTCATTATCATCATCAATAATTCAGTTAGTAAATGTTGAAGGTAGTCGCGTAGTAACTTTAGTAATAGTACATTGGTGTACATACACACAGGAAAAAGACACTCACTCACTCACATACAAACAACGTAATCTTTAGAAATTTGAATGAAAATATTAATTATATTCCTTTGAATGAATATAAGAAGGTATGTGTGAATCTGATAGAACAGCGACGCAAGTCCTAGATGTTGTCAAATTATTTATTAATTGAGCTATTAATTGATACGCTGGGATGTTATCTGACTACACATATTTCAGAGCAGCGCGATCAAATATGCCGGTGTAATATCTAAAATCTATAAAAGTAATGCAACCATTGATCTGTGAATCGGATCAATAGCATATAGAGAGACTGTTCAATATACGAATTTACAAACTGTTTACTAATTTAATTACAATATGGCATCCTCATTTTCTAAGTCAAGCAATGTCGGTCTCTAAAATTATTGCATCGAATAGAATTTATATTCTTGTGTTTTTAAGTATCCTTGTGATACTTAAGAAATGACTTTAGGGTTATGAATTATGTACACATTTCAATTTGAGAAAGTAATTATATATGATTGTATGTTGGTGAAGTTTTTAATTATGCACACATTTCAATTTGAGAAAGTAATTATATATAATTGTATGATGGTGAAGTTTTTAATTATGCACACATTTCAATTTGAGAAAGTAATTATATGTGATTGTATGATGGTGAAGTTTTTTTATTATGCACACATTTCAATTTGAGAAAGTAATTATAGATGATTGTATGATAGTGAAGTTTTGTATTGTGCACATATTTCAATTGAGAAAGTAATTATAGATGATTGTATGATGGTGAAGTTTTTTATTATGCACACATTTCTATTTGAGAAAGTAATTATAGATGATATACGATGGTGAAGCGGTAAGACGTTCGGAACTGGAGAAACTTGTTCAAGTTGATCACAAAACAAATGGAAAGAGAAAATTTAATAACATTATTGGCGGTCGTGGTGACAATTTGTGACAATAATCCAAAACAATTTCTTCGTGAATTATTTGGACTCTAAATAAACATCTTCATACCAATGTTTAATCATAGCCTTTAGCCAGCATGCAAATAGAAACCATCAATATTTGCAAAAGGGCCAAAAAGAATTTCTCACATCACTTGAATGATTCCTAAATTATTAACAATCGACTCAGGCGCCATTATTTGTATTGGGGTTCTACTTTTATATAAAGGTTATAAGCGTCTTTAGTGTTTCAAAATTTACTGTAATAGTTTTTGCATGCAATTTAAGATATCTGTGACAATCAAGTAGTATACATGTGTATTTATATATAAGGTTTAACGGCACGTCATCACAATACTGGATATATATATATATATATATATATATATATATATATATATATATATATATATATATATATATGATGGAGAGTGAAGAGTGAGGCGTATATTTGACCTATATGAAATTCGATATTATTGTTAAGTGCATTAAAAAAAACAATTTACTGTGCTTCTACCGTTGCATCCGTTTCTACGAAAGATGAATCTGGCGTAACTCGAGGACCCAGGCTCGATTCCAAGAAGTGGACGCATTACAACACTCTTACCTGTATGATACTATTCTGTCTCTATATATATGTGTGTGTCTGTCTGCCCATCTATCTATTTATCTCTCTCTCTCTCTCTCTCTCTCTCTCTCTCTCTCTCTCTCTCTATATATATATATATATATATATATATATATATATATATACATGTATATATATATATACATGTCTATATATATACATGTATATATATATATATATATATCGAGAGAGAGAGAGAGAGAGAGAGAGAGAGAGAGAGAGAAAGAGAGAGAATTACAAATATACACCAAACAGAGCGGAAAGTGTTATCCCTGGATCCTACAAGAGAATGCTTGATAAAATTAGCAGAATTTTTTAAATCGAATAAATAATATTATCATACAGGTTAGACAATTTTTATTTATACTCTATTCGTACCCGGATCCGCGGGTTACGGCACCCATTGCCTTGCCTGTAAGCACCAACCCCTATATCATCTCGATCATGCACACTTCCCCAAAACATGATGCTACAAAGTCGGTGGTAAAGCATTCGTGCGTAGCAGACACACCCGCATGGTCGAGATGGTATAGGAGTTGGTGCTTACAGGCAAGGCTATGGGTACCGTAACCCACGTATCTTGGTTCGAATCTCCGTAGAGCATTGATCCCTGACGCGGTGCCCGCGGGCGCCATGGCGCCCGCCAAGATTTTTGTGTGCCCGCGAAAGAGATTATAATAAATAATAAAAAATATAAAAAAGTGGGTCAAGTTAATTGGTTGATGCCCGCCACTCTCTCATTAACTCACAAATGTGCCCGTAGGCACAAAAAGGTTGGGGACCCCTGCCGTAGAGTATATATAGTCAACCTCGACTATAACGTACTCGCTTATAAGTAATATCTGGTCTCACCCTGGAACTTTTTCCATTGTTATAACGTATACCATAGACTTTTCACTAATTTCGCACGTGTAATCTCGCTTGATATATGTTGCATATAGTTCAAAGTGCATTGTGCTTTGCATGATAACAATTTCAGAGAAATTATTCATTCTTTTGTGACTGAAACTATTATTCATAAGCTCCTTGGTGTCAAACAATAAAAAGAATAAACTGCGCTACTATTATTCACTTAACAAAAGACAGGTTGAAACAGCATTTATCGATTTTTATTGAATATAATTTATATGCAAAGAGAAATGACGACGTGATCTCAACTTAGATGAGTGTTTTGGCAGGAAAAACAAATATTTATTGGTCGACCTATACTCTATCCGTCCATTTTTTCTATCAATCCGATGTAGAATTATCTGGTATGTTCTAACAGTGACTGTAAACAGGTTTAATATTTATGCACATAAGAAAACTAATTTAAGTCACAAGCTTAAAAGCGAGTAAATACATTCATTTATCTATGTATATATTTATCTGTCTAACTGGGGTTTTTTAAATATTATTTCCTCCTAATTTCTTAAATCATAGCTATGTATAATGAACTATTTTGCTTGTTGTCTTTTGCTTTTTACTTTTTTTGTGAAGGGGGGGGGTCCCGATAAATACACCAATACACAAACGCAAATATAATTTATTCTTTTTTTTATTTTATTAGTTATGATGAGCTTTAAGATGATCTTGACTAAATGACTCTCTCACTCTCTCTCTCCCCACCCTCTCTCTCTCTCTCTCTCTCTCTCTCTCTCTCTCTCTCTCTCTCTCTCTCTCTCTCTCTCTCTCTCTTGGAAATATTTTTTTTCAATATTTCTAAATGTTTGGAAAGTTTCTAAAATTATAAAATTCTTGAATATTTTGTCAATTTAAATTGTTCTTACTGCTTCAGTCTTTTAACTCTATTACTGTGTAACATATTTGATATGTTTACACCATGTACATTTTTATTTTTACAATGTTTTTAACTGTTGAATTTGATTTACAATTTGTTGCATTTTTCAAATAACAAAATATTTTTTTAAAAATTTGTAATTGTAAAATTATACATTTTATTATTTATTTTTCATTTAAGCATTATTTTTACAGTTTTGTAATGTTTTAATTTGTTAAAGATTCAATTTTTTTTAAAAATGCATAAAGTTTTACATTTTGTTTTCAAATTTTTTAAGTGTTACAATTTATTTTTTTTTAATTGTATAAAAACATGTAAGTTGTTTCATTTTGTAATATATATATACAGTATGTAAATTGTTTAATCTTTCATTATGTTTAATTTTTGACACTTTTAATTTTTTTTTCTTCACATTTGTAAACATTTTGAAAATTTTAAAAATCTGCTAATTTTTGAAGGTGTTTTCCTTTTTTTTCGTGTAGCATGTTAAAAATGTCTACAGTTTATAGATCTTTTAATTTTTGTACAGTTGTTCATTTCTGTGCAATTTTTACGATTTGAAAATGTATAATTTTGAAAAAGAAATTTTTTGTTTCATTTATTCAAATTTTTGTAAGTATTACTTTTAGTCTGGGTCTAATGGCCGCCATGTTGGATTTCAAAAGTATCAATAAGACTGTGTGTTGGTCAGTATGTGTAAGTGTTGGTCAGTTTGCTTGGGTGCTGGTCAGTAAGACTGCATTTAATTAACCCTCAGCTATCTCCCATTTTGTCAGTGTGTGAGTTCTGGTCAGTAAGACTCTGTCTTGGTCAGTGTGTGTAGGTGTATTATGTAAATTCAATTAAGAAACATTATGAGAAAATCGTAGACTGGGGGGGGGGGGGGTGCGTTTTATATAGTAAATTTGGACCCTATATTTAAAGGATTTTTAAAAAAAAATCCATATTTTATATTTTATATACCTTGTAAAGAATTGTAACCTCTTTATCTTTTATGTTTTATCTTGTAGTACTACATCTTGACGTTTTATTTGGAAGGACTTGTTTTCTAAAACATTTTATTTAACAATCTTTTATGTTTACCCTTGTACAAATTAACATTCCATAGGAACTATATAGAGAATCTCAAACGGGTAATGATTTAATATTGAATTTATGAAACCCGTGACACGTTGAATAAGTTCCTTTTTGTTTTTGTTTTTTTTTATTTTTTTGTTTTTTACAAATTACAATACAAAGAGAAAATGTCATTCCAATCAATAGAACGTTTGACACGGACATGACTTTTCAACACTGGATCTCCACTGGAAATTCCTGTGTGATGTCACATAGTCCAATCGGTCAGGTCAGTTGGAGTAGTTGAGGCGCCATATACATAGCTATCGATGAGAACATTTCCACGGACAAATGTGTCGATTCCACCATGGATATTCACCACAGATGCAGTATTCGATATAGCAGAAGAAGACTCATTCCAGTTGCTGGTTATTTACCTGAATGGATGATTATTGGATGCAGAAATTATGCTAAATCTAGAGGTGTATCTGAAAATGGTGAGTATATACCGGTGCTAATTTGCATTCATATGCTGTCATGGAATTCACATTCGCAGACTGAACATATTTGTGACCGGATATTTGCATTTTTTTATTTGGAAGAATGCTGTGGTTGAATAACTTTTTATCAGTTGAGAGACCAGCATATGTAAAAATTCTCTTCATAAGATAGGTGAGTGTATGTACTCCTATATGATGTTGATATTTAAGTCACGCTTGTCCTGGTGGTGGGGCGCAAGATTCATACCGCGTGATAGCAGTATTGTTAGGGTGACTGTCTGGATTAAAACAGCAAACACCGTATGTAAAGTGTACCAACTATGTGATAAATATCCTTTATTGTGCTGACATGCCGTTCAACCCTATACGTAGCTGCACATCCTGTCTGCGTTTGACAAAGAGGACCGTATGCGCTCAGCTAGTTCTATATTAGTCAAGGCCTTTTTCGGCTATATACTACGTAAAATCTATATATTTATGCATGGATTAACGTGGAGAATGACATAATAGCCTTATTAGAAAAAGATATCGTGACGTGATTAACTTCAGCTCGGGTATCTCAAAGAAGTCCTGATATTTCTACCACAACAGTAACAACACTGCTAATGAATTTAATCGTATGTCTTTCCGATGGAGGGAGAGGGAAATCACAAACTCCGTACGATGATCTGTAAAATTGATTATTTCTTTTTTCTTTCATTGGGTTTTGTTATAATTCATATGTTTATATTATCAGAAAATTTTAGTTTTGTTGCAAGTGAGGCAGGAACCCGATGGCTTCTATTATTGATCAAAGGAACGCGGCTATTAATTTAATTTTAATTTCATAACCGTAAACTTCGTCGAACTACAAATCTCCTAGATTAACATTCAACATTCCACATCTCTTCATTACTGATTATCCTTAGAATAATATTTGGCAAGTGTCTGTTATTTACATCTTTGTCTTCTGCAGATAACCGTATCGTGCACTTCATCTAAACTTGTGATCGACATCAGCTTGTGTACATATGATTTTCCTTAGTCATATTCGAGCATTTTTGTCTCCTCCTCTGTAATTTTCTTTATATTATGAAATTGTATACCCTCCGATTGATTTCAGTTTATGGGTATGATTCGATCGCATACGATTCACTTATTTTGAATAGTTGTATTTACATTGTTACGGAAATACTGTCAGTAAAAGGGTCTACTGTAACAAGATCGATCTTTTGTACCTATGGCAAAGACCCGGATGTAAACACGTTACGTCAAATCCATATTTTCCTAAAGTGGCCATAGCGGCCTATTAGTGTCTTGGAAACAATATTCCTCTTAAGGATCCCATATAACTGCTGCCTGTTTCATTTTCTCTGGCACTCGCCAATAAGCTAATGCTGATAATAAATAATTTTGTGGAAGCATGTCAGAGTTACGTGGAAAAAGCGATTCCAATATTCTGCAGACAACTTGAAAAATTGCCAACCTTCCATGATGCATTGGATAAGGCAGAAAAGTTTTGACACGGACATTAATTGAAAAGATGCTGCAAAGTTAATATTATCTCAAGGTTGAAAACAGTTCCTTAATCTGTAATGAACATGCCGGTCCAGTAAATCATACTTCTTTTTTATATGGAAGGAGTTTGAGAAAGATTTACGAGCTATATAACAGTTTTTTATGGAGCTGTTTGCTATTTAAGAAGGTATATCTTCATTACAAATTGGAACAAAGCACATCGTTTGATCGATTTTACAGCATCACCCACATTTTTAACATCGCTATAGATTATTTTAAAAATTCTCTCACTCTCCTTTGATAGTGGATTGTATATTAATACAACTTATTTGCACTCAGGTAATAGTGCCTCTTCTGGTTAAGCGTTCAAAGTGTTTTGAGAGAATTAACTCTATACATTTGTACCTACTAGCAGTTATATATATTCATTCAAACTCCAAGTTTCATCTACCTTTAGTAGCATTAAAATAGGAAGGAGGTAGATGGGACTGGGGGTTGGGGGAAGAGGCCTAACGTATTGTACACCTAAATAAAATCCGACAATAGCAAGGCATTTAATACACATGTTTTTGATCAAATCAATCACACTGGCATGTTGTATAAAGATACACAGATGCTGTTGACATCATTAAAATCAATCACACTGGCATGTTGTATAAAGGTACACAGATGCTGTTGACATCATTAAAATCAATCACACTGGCATGTTGTATGAATATGCACAGATGCTGTTGATATCATTAAAATCAATCACACTGGCATGTTGTATAAAGATACACAGATGCTGTTGACATCATTAAAATCAAACACACTGGCATGTTGTATAAAGATAACAGATGCTGTTGACATCACTAAAATCAATCACACTGGCATGTTGTATAAAGTTACACAGATGCTGTTGACATCATTAAAATCAAACACACTGGCATGTTGTATAAAGATACACAAATGCTGTTGACATCACTAAAATCAATCAAACTGGCATGTTGTATAAAGATACACAGATGCTGTTGACATCATTAAAATCAAACACACTGGCATGTTGTATAAAGATACACAGATGCTGTTGACATCATTAAAATCAAACACACAGGCATGTTGTATAAAGATACACAGATGCTGTTGACATCATTAAAATCAGACACACTGGCATGTTGTATAAAGATACACAGATCCTGTTGACATCATTAAAATCAAACACACTGGCATGTTGTATAAAGATACACAGATGCTGTTGACATCATTAAAATCAATCACACTGGTATGTTGTATGAATATGCACAGACGGTGTTGACATAAAACTGGTATGTTGTAATAAAGATACACAAATGTTGTTGACATTATAAAAATCTTGTGTGCAATGAAGATAAACATTGAACTGATTGATTAACTAAATGGAATTAGCAAGAATACTTATAAATTGGTGTTCATGTTCGATTTATACTGATAAATTATTTACAATCCATCACCTTACTCCAAAAATGCAGTTTGTCTGGATCCCTTTAACCATACATTAGGGGGGCGACAATATTTATATGCACAACTACATCGTATATTTCTGTACACGCGTGCAGCTTGGGCACTTTCAGTATTTCATCTTTATAACAGCATTACCAAAAAGGGTCAATTGTTTTGCCACGCAATAGACAATTCTCAACAGTAATATGAAGAGACATGTACATGACATACTGATGAAAATTTCATCTTTTGCTCGTGAAGGCAATTATTTTAAACATTCAGCTCATTTGATAACTTTTCGTGGGTTGTACATCAATGCTGCATGGATGGATTATTCCTCGAAATTTAAATTGTGCACCCAAGCCAATATCCCATTTAAAGATAAAGAAAGTGTAGTACAGGAAATAGAATGTTGATACAAAGACAAAAGCAGAATTTGACACCAGAACACCACGAAATGTCCATTCTATTAGCAAACTATATAATGACCTATAAGAGTATCTATCAACATAAATATAGTAGTTTAAAAAAAGAACAACTGTCTCTGCCATCATTCCTTATTTTTTTGGTTGCGCGTTCTCCTAGTACATCATTTACATTGTAATAGTTTGCTCTTGTGCCAACCTTTAAATTTAAGATACATGCACTTTTATTTTCATAAGGTTAGCTTAACAAACATGCAAATTTAAGACAAAGGGAAACAAAAAACACAAAAAACAACATGTATCTTTACTTTTCTTCTGTATAATCATCCAGCTGTGTGTGTACACACCAATTCTGTAACCCAGTAATATTAAGTTAATGCAAGAACCAATAAATATAAAACATAAGAGTGGACAAAACTTGAATCCTGATATATTTATTTAGTTTTTTACTAACATTCTTTGGTATCTTTAACTTGGATTGCGAACAATATATAAGCTTTATTGCAGAAAAATATGGCATGGCATTCAAAAGGCGTTGTCTAGCTAATATTCGAGCTCGTTGGGGGTAGCTGAGACTTTTTTAAAGAAAAAATATAATCTAACACATCTATTTTTAAAAACAATATTTTCGTTTTAATGTGAAAGAAAAATGACAATTAGATAACTGAGTTAACTAAAACTACTGACACGGTCTTTTTGCTGAATAAAGAAAACTACTTTGGGGAAGAAAAGGTAGGCAATTAAACCATGCCCCGCCCCCACCGGGCCCATGAAATAGTCGGTATTTGCATATTAGTTTGGCAGATCTATCGGTTAAGTGACGGTAACAATCAATGCTAAACATGGAAAACCAGTTCATGAAGACGACACTACTTTGTTTAATTTCACTTCTGTTTCTAAAGATCTGGTGTGAACAAAAGTGAAAGGGTGAGAAGGACACTCAGTGAGACTGAGTACGACGTTTTCAGCTGTAAAACAGGAATGACGGTGGATCATACGAGTGATTGTGTGGTGGAAGCATAATAATGTTCGGGTAATAAATGCAAGCAAGATGGATCATTTCCAACTGACCTTGAAATGTAAGTAAAAACATTGATGCACTTACCACTTAGATAGTCGGCAGAGGTGCTTGTACCCAGATACTCCGAAAAAAAAACGATTACCTCGTTTTTGATTTCAATGAAGAATAGCAGCGAACGACAACTCCTGATTCTTCTCTGTTATGAAATCGGTCGTTGAAGGTTGCTTGGGAGGCAATTGCTTGAGTGATATTTTCTCAACATATACATTTGCAAGGAAAGCTTTCAAAATTTGTCTTTGATTATTCGGCCACTACGGAGTGTAATATCAATAAAATCTATAATAGTAATAAATACATTGGTATGTGCGTTCGCAGGAGCGGTTCCTGGGGGTGGAAACAATCGGAACGTTACCTAGAGTAAGTTTTCTTTACGGTTAGATGGTTAATATTATGCCCTGGAAACGCTTAAAATGCAGAAGCATTTGGGGGCTTCGCCCCCAGGGCTCCTACTTGGATTTCTTCCCACAGACCCTCGCCTGCATGTTTACGCCACCTTCTTCCCCCCCCCCCCCCAATATTTCTGGATCTGCCATAGGTCCGAACATGTTTGGGCGCAATTTTACTGATTCTCTTTTGGAGAAAAAAAAACTATAGTATGCAAAATGAACATAAACTATGTTAATTTTACGAAATCAATCTTAATAATAATTTCGTAAAGATAATTGCGCAAATCAGAATATGTTTTTTGTTTGCATACATCCGTCTCACATGTAGGTGATCGATTTGTTACCTTTAGCAATATACAAATTTTAAGGCGACAAATTTCTTACAGATGGTTAAATTAAGGGAAATTAGTATAATATGAATTCATAGCGAGAATGGGGTTGGGGTTGGGTGGGGTGAAACCGGATTCGTTCAGTGGTATAATTAAATGCTGTCTGGAACGTTGTTGGATTTTTATAGCCTGTGTTTTTTTGTTTTTTTTTTCTTTTTTGTAAGAATTGATAGTTCACTGACGTCTAACTAGATATTCATGACATTTCCGTGTACAGATATAAAAAATAAAATAAAAAAATAAAACGGTCAATTGTAACGAAAAAGAAGATATCGGGCAAGAAAACATAATTCACAACTCAGCACAAAGAAATGGAGCTGTAAATGTATTAAGTCTAGTTGTAAATGCTAGATATTGTGCTCCAACAATATAGATCGATTGTAGTGTGTCTATAACGTTAACAACTAGATTGATATCGATTTCATTACTCGGAAATTTGACTAATTGAATAAATTACCTGTATTTGAATAGTTTTTTCCCAATGGCATTCTTGATTTGATAAGTTCGGTATCTTGAACTAGATTATATAAACCTTGTAATAATAAGATGTCGATAATTCCCATTAGGGGAAAAGTATTAAAAGCAATGTAATCTTCTAATCTTCGTAGGGGTATTTCATTTGAAAATGTTTTCCAGTATAGGATACTAGACTTTTGGTCATTGTAAAACCTGTCTAATTTGACATGAAAAAAAAAAAATTACCATCCTTTGTTCAGTCTTTTATCCTCTATGGTTGCCGGATATTTTGTATAAGGTCATTACAATTTCCTTTGCAGGCGAACTTTCATTTTTTTCAATGGAAATGTTAGAGCTGAATAGGCATATAAATGGCGGAAAAAGACTGGTTAACAATTACATAAGGCATTTAGTAATGCTTAGAAAGTTACCACGAAACCAGTCTAAACTTCTGGCCT
Source organism: Margaritifera margaritifera (assembly GCA_029931535.1). Lineage (NCBI taxonomy): Eukaryota > Metazoa > Mollusca > Bivalvia > Unionida > Margaritiferidae > Margaritifera > Margaritifera margaritifera. Next base: position 600,006 of record JAQPZY010001569.1, read on the forward strand.
TACTCCCGTGCTAACTGACCAATCACCACGTTGGGACTCAGGTCATAAGTATTATTTCCTGTTCAGTACCCACGAATGTGTTCCCAGTCTATTTTTAGAGCATTTATTCCTCTCTCTCATCTCGGTGGTGATGCTTGCATTAGATTTAGGCATTCTTGGAAATTGTTTATTCTTTAGAATATAAGCATTATGGTGTGGTTGTCTGTGTGTATTTTGGCGACAGTGAACAGTGAGTAATGAGGCATTGGTGCTGATCCGGAAGTGAAATCTGTTACCCATTGCACGTTGCTTTGTTTACAGTTCAGCCTCTCAAAGAATACCTGTTAACCAATGACAAGAACTTCACCGTGAGCTCATCTTTGAAGATACTTTAGATCAACATATGATTTATTAGGATATGGACACAGTGGAAAGTTCAGTACTGACAAACAAATGTAGAGACTATAGAGGAAAATTAATTGTGGTCTGAGACCATTTGGAACCTCCTCGGCCTTTTCCGTCAAGTCGAGAGAAAAACCGCAGATGTAATTTGCCGCCATCGAGAACTATATTCGGAACTACTTTTGTTCCCATGGCACATATTAATTATTTGTGTAGATGTAATTATTAATTATGGCGGCGGAAGGAGACAAAGTTACAATCGGAACATTGTGGGCCTTTTTTGTTGCAACATATATGGTATACTCTGCCAGAGGCGAATCACCAAACCCATTAAAAGTATGCGTATCGCTACAACTTAATCTGATTATTATTGCGGAAATGACCCAGCGATGTTCCGATTGCTATCACCAGAGCAGAAGAAAAAAAAAATAAAACAAAAACAAACAAAAACGCCCTATATTAGCACCTCACTTCATATACAATCATAATATTTTATGTTGGCACTTACACAATGTGAATTAGTGTTATTTATTTATTTTTGTATAGTGAAAATTTCATGAAATATGCTCGAAAAATGTTAAGGTTATGACGATTTCAATTTATATATGATATATAGTGGCATGATGCTAGGTTACATCCGAGTGCCTGACAAACTTCAGTGCACCTGTAAATTTCGTTAGGCCTCACACCGTTTTGTCAGCGAGAGTATTGGTCGGCGGTCCATTGGTATCGGCACGTGTTAGAGTTTGACTGAAATACGGCGATACGTTAATAATAATTCAACACTAAAAGGCATAGATTCAAGATCGGTCAGTTGCGGCAGTGTAGCATACTTACTTCGTGGACCGAGGTTGGACGGGTAGGTGGAATTAAATTACATTAACATTTAAAACAAGGCGTGAATAACAAAACACAGTGCTGGGCAGTCGTGCGGGGTAATGATTAGTAGGCAAATTAGCATCCCTCTACAGCCAATTGATCTATCGCCAGAGCTGAGATAACCACGCCTACTCATTAGCATAGCACATAATACAGAGTCAGAGTCTTTTATGTTGATACTTACCCTTTGATTTAAATTTGCATTTGATATATAGTCGCAATCAGTTAGGTGATGGGCTTTAGGCATGAATGTACGACAAGCTTCAAGTGTGCCTGTAAATCACGTGATGTCTCACACCGTTGCGAGCGATAGTGCTGGCGAACGGTCCCTATGTATCAGCACGTGTTAGAGTTTGCCTGAATGTCCGACATTGTGATGTCTCATACGTTTGCCAGGGACGGTCCGTTGGTATTGGCACGTGCTAGTATTTGACTGACATATGGCCATACATTAATTAACAGTGACAGGTTCTATATCAGGTGCAGCTTCACATGTCAATCACTACCGGATATACTCGTGTATAAAATCCGATACCAACTGCAAACTGCATAGACCCAGATCTGCCGTCGCATTATGCGACGGCAGATCAGGGTCTATGTTGTTTGCACTTGGATCCGTCTTATACGCGAGTACAGACGGTATATCATGTAGTCTCCAATGATGAAAGTTCAATCAGATGGAGACAAGGATCAACTATACTCGACGAAAACTAAATTCAGACTGAAAAAAAGGGTAATCAACTCCCTATGACAGTGGAGCCTTGGCCTTAAAACTTCTTTCAAATACCCAAGCCCGCCTGAACTATACATTATACTATGTACCCATCAATCACAGAAGGCCAAAAAACTATTCAAAGATATGTAGTGGTGTGTGTGTGTGTGTGTGTGTGTGTGTGTGTGTGTGTGTGTTATTGAATAAAACTCAAAATATGCCGCAGGTTTACAATGATCGATAGTTTATCATTTTCCATAACGGAACAAAACAACCGATTCTAAATCTGGAACTTCTTTTCTGTTATTTGCATGATGAAACTCCTATATTATTTCTCCAAGGCATAAACAACAGGAATGTTTAGGAATTTTCATCGCTATTAACAGTACGGTCCACAACTATACTTTCAATATGGAAAGTTTGATAACCATCGCGTTACAAGTAGGCGTAAAATATGACTCAGTCTTGGGACCGAGTTGACTGCAAGAAGACCAATATGGCAGCCCCCCCCCCCCCCCCATTGCATGGCATCGTGATTTTTGCCACATGCATTGTACGCAAGGCTCAGTGTATATGAAAAATGTAATGCTCGTTGCATCTTGCTTAATCTTTATGCAACACGATAATAACAACGCGGTAGCTGAATACTATGTAAATGCCGTGATCTATTGCGCGTAAAATGCAATATCAAAGTGCCTTTTTTAGCTCTTATAAATATATTTTCCGCAAGACAGATTGTACCTGCACATTTAAATTACATTTTTGTAAGTTAATAATTTATAACCTTTCACTTATTGCATACTATAAGTGATATGTGACTATGTTAAGCTTATTCGCATTACCAATAGCCCTTAAGGTAAGAAGCGTGGTAATTAGGTCAAAATTATAGATTTTTCAATAGATTCATTAACTCATTCTTTTACATTTTTTTTTCTTTAGATAGGACCAGTATTTTGTTGTTTTTTTTAATAACGTGTACAATGTACACTTAGGAACCAAATCATTTAACATACCGATGACTGGGAGAAAGTTTCGTCACGTGACAACGCTGATGCAGTTTGCAAAAGGTCTCTTTGTGCAGTTGGGGCCCTTGTATGGGCGATATCCATGAACTCACTTGACGACTTTACACCCAAACCGACAACACAGAAACTCTGTTAATAAAACATGCATCAATTCCTTAGAAAAATGCAAATCTCTGGGGCATTTTACCATAAACTGAAACAAAAATACATATCAGAATGAATTAAAGAGTAGTTTCCGAAACCTCGAAATATTTCGTCACTTAAAACATATCACATACATGGGAGATCAATTAATAAAGAAAACAAAACAAATCCCAGCAATTATCGCAATGACATGGACAGACACTCATATGAACCTGTCATTGCAGAGTTATAAGAAGGATCTTATATGGATCTTGTACTGGTTTCTTGATAAAACTACATCAAGAAAGAGAACACACACACAAATACGCACACACACACACACACAAATACGCACAGACACAAGACAAAAATGGATAATACATCTGTAATATCATTATAAGTATGAAATCACGAATTTACACAACAAATACAATTGTAATAAGTATTTAATTTAAAATATGCCGTGGCTCGATTTTATTCAGTATAGTTTGATCCTAACTTAGGTTTTAACTTTGCTGCTCAGTGCTACCTTTTAAACTCCTACATGTTGAGATTGCGCGTAAGTGTCTGAGAAACTGTCATGACTACCAGTGTTTTATTATCTCCAGCTTCCTTCTTTTAGTGCTAATACGAGGCCTGTGTTTCCTGTTTATAAGTGAATATCGCTAATTCGTCCCTTGTCCAGCGATCTTTTTATCCTAATCAATGAACCATTTATCATCAAGGGCTTTGACATTATAGCAATGATACTCTAAAATGAATAACTAATTAACATAATTAAACACTTTTTTGCACACGGGAATTTAAATTATGCCTACTTAGAAGGGAGTTGGTATGGCAAAAGAATAGAGATGAGGTTACAATAAATAAATAAACATTCAATGAATAAATACATACATTAAAAGACGACTATTTCATTGTATACAACTCAATTTGAAGCCAGGGATAAAATTAGTTCATGGAAAAAGGCATTGAAGGACAAGGAAGACATGTATCGCTGTTCACAAATTGCATTAAAGTTTTAGGTTCTAAAGTTGAAAAGTTTGTGTATTAAATTTGAATGGACCAATTTTCATCAAACTTGATAGAAAGTATGTTTGTGAAGTAAACATTTTACTTGCTATAATATCGAAATTTGAATGCAGAAATTTAGCGAAAACATATTTAAAATTTTAGCCACCCGCTTTACCTTAAGTTTGCATTCTTCTTTTTATTCACTTTTTATTTTCTCTTTATATTTGACAGAGATGACTACAATCAGATTTGAAAGGAATCAATGACAGATCCATTGATTAAAAAAATTATCATTCATTTATGTTTATACAATACATTACAAATTCCCGATGCTTAATCTCCATCCCGCAATTATTCTACCACATGAATACCCAAGACAATTGACCATTAGAATACCCAAGACAATTGACCATTAGAATACCTTCAAACGAGTCTTTGTCCTGTATTGAACAATTGGTGGCAATCGCGCTTCAACTTTGCATGTTAGGAAGAGAGGTGATCCTCCATTTGGGATATTCAATACAAATATTCGTGGTGGATGAACCATCCATGAATGTCAATCAATCCAGTACTCTTTTACATTGTACTTCACTTTTTTAATAATTGGCTTGAAATTTGCCTAATCAGACTGAGTACTCAGTGCAACAGACGAGAGGTGTTGATTATTCCAAGAGACGGAGATCGGTGCCAATATGAAAAAGTACTGTGCTATAGCAATACCCCTGCCAGATTATTTTGCTCTTGGACACGTAGTATGAGTAATTGAATGGAAGTATGTCAGTATTATTGAAAACCAATGCTTTTATATTAGATACTTCAACCATCCTGGAAAACAGAATGCGATAATGCAAAAAATTATTTGACATTGACTTTGATTGAAAAGATTTTACCAGATAGAAGCGTTCTCTAGAGCGAAAAGTGCAATTCAACCTGTCAACAAATATTTAGGTCTGCTAAGCAAAAGCATTGTTTTCAAATGGAAGAGATGTTTTCTTATGTAGTGTATCGTCAGTTAATTGTGACATCATATTTGCAAATAAGTTTATTTACATCATAAACTCGCAAAACAGAAGTATTTCCTATATACATAAAATGAAGGTCACTATAAAATATATTTCCATTATTTCTATTTTACCTATGAAAAGTAGGGTTTCTAAAAACGAAAAACTGTGCTCAGTCGGCACGTGCTATCTGGCTGTTTGAGTACAAATAACGTCATAACATCACACACGTCATACTAACTGAAGCCAGCTTTATTATAGGAACAATACACGGTTTGCTGTGCGCAAACGTTTGCCGGAGCGCGAAGAAAGAGTTTGATCCATAAGGGCGAATCCCATGGATTCAAGGTCTTTTCAGAGTGCTTGTTCAAACTTTTTCACACAGCAAACCGTGTATTATCGTTATTCTTAGATGATCTTTCGCTAGGTAAATCAATTATATATCGAATACTTTCAATAAATTGATTTTAAAAACAAACAAAAAAGGTCCATGTATTCATAAAGCACGCGAAATTCCGATGTTTGAATACAGCTGATATAACAAAAGTGCAAGACGTTGAACCAGCCAATACCAGTCCAATCGTGTAATGAAGCTATCCATGATCCAGAACGCGATACGGCAAAAGAAGATTTGCCATCGACGTCAATTACCAGATAGAAGCGTTCTCAAGAGCAAGAACGGCAATTCCACCTGTGAGCAAATTTTGAAGGTCTGCTGAGCAATATTTTTTCAATATGAAAGGAAATCGATGACTTCAGTTGATTTTATCAGAGCTGTTTTATTTATGTGGAGCATATCATTGGTCAAATTGTGACCACAAATTTGCGAATATGTTTCTTCCTTCATAAAGTTACAGAAGAGAAGCATTTATTATGCACGCATAGTTAATTTACAGTAACATTTCTTCTCGTTATTTCCATATTACCTACAAAAAAGTAGTGTTTCAGAAAATGAAATACTGTATTCAATAGGCACATGCTATTCCGTTGCTTGAGTACAGGTGAAGTCATACAATTGCACGTGCCATACCAGCTGGATCCAGATTTATATGTTAAAAAAAGCTTTTCTGCAAACCTTGATGAAATTTCGAGAACATTCCCGGTATATATGATCAGTCAATTGTAAAAATACAAATTGTACTACTGTCACGTGTTTTTTTTTTTTGTTTTTTTTTTTTTTGGGGGGGGGGAATAAGCTATTGCTATGAATAGCCTTTCTGCAACGAGATAGTATATGTCTACGCAGATCTTAAGATCCTCTGTTTGCAAAAATGGGAGAGTCAATGCCTTTATGAACAGAGGATACAGGCTGAAATCAGTTTGTAAAAAAAAAAATCACTCCTGTTAAATTGCAAAACTAATTGTCACAGAAGTAATAAGTATAATGACATACACATGGTAATAAGACCTTCTACAGTACGTACAGACGCACAATAAGGTACATGACTGTACATGCATAAGCGCTGACACACATGCAGAAAAGCTGTCCACCTTTTCTTCCAGAGGAAGTCATTTTTTACATAAATATTTATGTTTTGAAAGAACCCGGATGTGTCATTAAACCTCTGTAGACCTATAGCTTCTAGCTACGTTTTGGAGAGAAATTGGCTGACATCGATTACCAATGCCATAGCAGAAATCGTATTAATATATGGTGCCATGAGAAGGACAAGGAGCTGTTTCAATATACAGTTTGAAAACAAAGGAATCAGAAATAGTACCATTGGCTAAGAAAAGAAATGTCGGCATTTTGGTCCGAAATATATGAAATTGTCTTTTGGCAACATGCAACGAGTCTAGTAAAGTATTGATCTGCATAAAATGATTCATATGTGACTATACACCAAAAAGGTTATTAATCAGAAATATTATCAAGAATGCCAACGATGGTGATTTCATTGTTGTGTTCTCATACAAGTAATCTTTGAGAAAGTGTTCTTCGACAAATTGCCCTCTGTAAATGATACATGAAAACCATGAATGTTATATATCTATATGTAATGAGCCTGTTGGATTTGACAAGGCCATAGCATGTTTGCCAAGGCGTGCTGAAATAGGTAAGAAAATGTTGGCTGCAATAACGTTGTTTCTTTTCCAAGTGTCATCAGGCGCTTTTCATTCATCAAAAGGGGTTTGGTGTTCGTCAAAGCAAATTGTTAACTGAGATAAATTTGACAATGGTTTGTAAAATGTGGTAGTGTTTAAAGAGCTATTCTTATTTTAATGAAATATAATTATCATTAGTCATTCAATACCTCAAAAGGGAATCGGTGTGCGAAGAATGTATTACTCATTATCACTTAGCAGAAGACCCTTATCTCAGGAACAGTTATTTCTACACAATATTCTCTCTCTCTCTCTCTCTCTCTCTCTCTCTCTCTCTCTCTCTCTCTCTCTCTCTCTGCACACATATCAATTTTCATTTTACAGTATTGTCACAAGTCTCTATCTAGTGGTAACCCAGGAAGGGACATAACGTACGACATGTACAACTGTAGTTATGGTCGTAGGGTATCTTCCTAATGTATGTAAAACATTTATATAACTGTCAGAGATATTTCCTATATAGTGCAGTGAATATCGCAAGAAATTCTCTGCATTGTATGCACTTGTATACCTAGTGTCTTCCGTATTAATTAGAGAAATACGGACGAGTTTCATGTCAAACTAGTCACCATGTCAAGACAGTAGGTATAAATATTTAATTAGTTTGAATGACAAGATCTACCCAGTTCTAATTTAACAAATGACATTTTGGAAATCATTTTTGAGACCAATGGTCTTTAGAAACAAATTCCCGTAAATAAATAAATTGATAAAGTATTATTTCTTCATTTGAAAATATGACGTATTTCTTTGAACAGTATAAACTCCGTGAATGCGACCTAGATTCCACGGGCTACAAATTGTGCAGCTTCATTGTATGCGCGATTATGTGCTAGGAGCAGCTTGATCAGTAACAGTGAAAGCTCCATGTGTATCGGATAAACTTCGGGGAATATTCTTAAATTCTACAGCAAGGACGACCTACGTGCTAATTAACGCACATTCTTTAGAGTTTTCTTTTACCCACAATGTCTGCAAGAAACGATATTTTTTTTGGCTAATGAAACAAGTATATAAAAACATCTGCCCACATAAATGATAAATGTATGCGTCTACAGATGAATAAAGTCAGTCATCATAAATACAATTCAGGAAGGTCAATAGATGCCGACGATGATTATTGCACTTTTGCCCTCTCTTTCACCAAGGCGCAGAAACAAAGGTTCCTCAATAATTGCCTTCTGTAAAGCAGACATCTTTGTCTTATATTTCATATCTATTGATGCTGTTGGTATCATTTTCGCCAGAATAATATCGAAATAAAAAAGAAAATACAAACTGCAGTGTTGAAATTTCTGTTGTTATATACTTTCTCGTTACGTTAAGTGGTACTCTGGATGTCGGAACCAATTTTTTATTTGAATGTCATTATTATATTAATGGTTATGTGTGCATAAATCTGATATGATAGAGTCCCAGTTTGCCTCGATTTGTCCAATGTCAGCGGGATGCATGTTATGGGGTATGCAAGGTTCAAGAACGGAATTTTTATAATCGTAGAATGCTAATTGATATTTCTCAGAAAATTTTAGCATTTCTTATACAGATTGTTGGTACTTGTAACTAAATAAAGTAGGCCCACCTAGACCCAGACAAGATCTTGTTATGTTTTGTACAAAATAAAAATTGATACTTTCTCAACCAACTCCAGTCATGCAACATTATATAATGCAATTTTTAAAATTGTATTTGGATTTATATGTCTTTCCTTTATCTTTTATTTTATATACCGTTTACACAGTGTTAATATCTTAACTCTTTATCTTTTATTTTATATACCGTTTACACAGTGTTAATATCTTAACTCTTTATCTTTTATCTTATATACCGTTTACACAGTGTTAATATCTTAACTCTTTATCTTTTATCTTATATACCGTTTACACAGTGTTAATATCTTAACTCTTTATCTTTTATTTTATATACCGTTTACACAGTGTTAATATCTTAACTCTTTATCTTTTATTTTATATACCGTTTACACAGTGTTAATATCTTAACTCTTTATCTTTTATTTTATATACCGTTTACACAGTGTTAATATCTTAACTCTTTATCTTTTATTTTATATACCGTTTACACAGTGTTAATATCTTAACTCTTTATCTTTTATTTTATATACCGTTTACACAGTGTTAATATCTTAACTCTTTATCTTTTATTTTATATACCGTTTACACAGTGTTAATATCTTAACTCTTTATCTTTTATTTTATATACCGTTTACACAGTGTTAATATCTTAACTCTTTATCTTTTATCTTGTACTACAGGTTTACGTTTATTTGCAAGGGTTTATCTTCAAAATGTTTTTTCTTTACAATTCTTTATCTTTATATTTTTAGACTGTAGATTTTAATCGGCACCATAAAGGGGGTATTGTGCTGGCGTGTCATTAAAGCCTATACTTACATACACGCGTATATACATATATTTAAAGCAGGTTGTATGTATTTGTCCCGATCTTTATTATTTTAACAATTCTTTTCAGACAAGCTTTTAGCAACAAATAAAACCACTGGGATACATTATTTACAAATTTAAAATATAATTTTCTCCAATACCAAAAGAGTGTATTCTAGGTGGCTACATTTATTGCATAATGGTACTTAATGCATGGACCTACCTTTGGTTCCTGATCTCCCAATTATATTAAACAATATGACATCAATGTTGATGCTGATATATGGCAATAAATATGTCCATAAAGTCATAAATGTTTTGTATAAAAAAAGTTTGGGATTTATATATTTTCCCAATCTTACGTTTTGATAAACGTAAAACAATAAAAACGACATAACAATCAGCCGGCATACCTCTAACATTATCAATTGAAAGGGCTATCAAATCAGCAAAGCAATAACCACTTGATTACATTATCGATTGAATGTCGTAAACTGCTTCATTACAACGTCAAATATATGTTTTATTTCAGGCGATACTTTTTCGAGCCTGATCCAATCAATATTTAACATCGTTCATTGCCTCTGTCATTGTTGCTTTGATCATTTGTTTTCTTCTCTAAATGGAGAATAAAACAAGAATCAAATTATCTCTTGGTATCAAAAAAATTAACAATGTTGCGAAGAGGCTGAGACTTACAATACTGATTTTGCTTACATTTCTTGATTTTCTTCCTTGTCTTTCAGCTTAGGTATTTTTTCAGACTATACAGGAATTAGTCTACTCTAGGACACACTATGCAGGGATTAGTCTACTCTAGGACACACTATCCAGGGATTAGTCTACTCTAGGACACACTATCCAGGGATTAGTCTACTCTAGGACACACTATCCAGGGATTAGTCTACTCTAGGAAACACTATCCAGGGATTAGTCTACTCTAGGACACATTATCTGGGGATTAGTCTCTGCTATATACTTGTAGCGAACCACAATTACTCCTTTGTTTTGACAGTGAAAGAACCTTATTTATTGGCCAGCTTTTACAAAAACCACAGGTCATCGACGGTAAATTTTAATTTCATTTGAATTGGACAAGAATGAAAACGACATTAATGTCAATTTTATTTCACTGTGTCAATAATATTTGTAACGAAGTCTTGGTACAAATGCACTATTTTCAGGAAAATACGATCCTTACCGCTTTTCTGTATTCTTTCCAATTTTCTTGGCATAGTGGAATTTGTAAAGCTCCTTAATGGACACAGAATAATTATATTGGAAAGCAAAACATTTCTTTTCTTGGAATATTCATTTTAGATTGCTCATTTTTATAGTTTGGGTGAACTGATACCCTGGCAAAACGAAAAATGTGATAAAAACCAAAGAGTGGGAGTGGGAACATAACACTCATTTTACAACAGTCTTGAATGACTACACAATGTGTACTCTCACTGGAAATAAAGGGAAAAAAGATTAATATGTGATAGGTTTTCCGACAGGTGAAGTAGTACGAACGTAGGGACAAAGGCAACACCATATGTCCGACCAATGTCGAGGTGGGTCATTAATACGAGTAAGGGTACGTAGCTTGATTAAGTTGAAAGTACCTTCATTCAATGGAACATTACCATCCAGATGGAGCATGCGTACTTTCGACCTTATGGCTCCCTGATTGAAACGTTTGCTCACAAAACAGAGAACCAGTCAAGAATTCGCATAATACACTCACGCCCTCTAGCAAAAGATAAGACGAATGATGAGTGAGTTATACCGAGTTACAATTCGTAATTGTCCACGCACAAATGGGTTATTGTTTCGCTCAAACGTTTCACGACAGTGTTGTTTTAATCATAGAAGGGCCCATTTCGTGTAAACCGAGTTATTCCTGAAAAGGAAAACTAACATAATAATTTCTCTACAATAAGAAATGTACACACCCATGCATTGTGGCCAGACAATCAAGTAATGAAGGTATGAACAAAATGTGTCTCTATCGAAGCTGAAGTGGTTCAATATGTTATGGAAAAAAACTCTTTAAAATGTGAATCAACGAACCTGCCACCGCTATAAGGAATGACATTGATTTCATGGTCACTTGGTAACCATTTTTAACTTGCTAAACTGATCTGCAATCCATTGGCTACATCTTCATACACGTGTTACAGTCTCAATGAGCATAGGTGCAGAGGCGGCGCGAGGATTCGAGGCGCCCAGGGACAATGTTCTTTAGTGGCGTCCCTACTTTGCTGCAGAGAACAGTTTTTATGTCAGTTGCCAAGTCCCCCCCCCCTTCCTAAATATAAGTTTTACGAAAAATTGCCCCCGTTACACTAAGGTGAAGGTGAAGTACTATGAACATTTCAGCTGAAGAAAAAAAAAAAAAAGAAGCTCCTGATGAAGCCCACTTCGCCTGGCGCTCGAGGGCAATTGCCTCCTCCAAACCCATAACCCCATCGCGCTAAGGAAGGAAGAACCTGAATTGTGGTTTTGGAAACAGATGCCCCCACTAATGTGCATGAAAATTTACCTAAAATCTAGATACATCGTGCATGTTAAGGCTACGGCTGAACCGTATAGATTTATCATGACGACTGCAAATTAGGATCAATCAATCAACTAATCTTCTAGTCCCATCGCCTATCTTGAAAGTAAATTTGAAAATATCAGTTCAAAAACTAGGTTATCACAACTAGTAAGGAGACTGAAAGTGAATATCAACTTATACTAATGAATGTTTCAGATACATTCTATATTCGATCCTGGCCATTACTGCCATCGGAAAAGTTATATTGGTCTGTAAATAGTTGCAAGAAACATAAATGAGAAGCTGTGTCGAAAAACGCTCGATGTGACAATAATAAAGCGAGATAATTTGTGTTATCATCAGATGAAGACAATTCAGGTACTTGGACACTATTTGAAGATGTATTAATGGAAGCAATGTATGACATAAATAATGCCACTCGTATGACATCAATAATGCCACTCGTATGACATCAATAATGACTCTAGTTTGATTTATATATAGAGAGCTGAGATTAGTGAAGTATATCATTCGGAACCTCGATAGCTGCCATTCGATTATTCGTAGCATCTCGGACAATCCTTGTTTAGTAAATAGCCAAAGTGGTCCGAATGGGTAGTATCGACATACGTTCCAGGTATTATCCGTATGATTGACCTCGAAGTTGCGAATGATAGAAGTTGAGAATACATCGAACTATTTTTTCATTCACAACTTCTAGGACAATCATACGGTCAATCCAATCATAGAAACAGCTGATGTGGTTCGAACAGTCTGCAGTTTCTTTTTTGCGAAGAAATTTCCGGCGAACAAAATGTATGATTTTTTCTGTAAACTACTGGGCCGACATACATTCGAGGCATATTTTTGTCTCGCAGAAATAGCCGAGGTGGTCCGAATGTGAGCTAGATGTGTGTTCTTAAAAGCTTTTATGTGTAAGGAATCAACGACTATTTCGAATGTCTCGTTTCTTTTCTCGCTTGCGAAGTTATTACTTTTCCGACGGCGTAGTCGTTGTTGGCGTATGCGCCAACTTTAAGTATTTGCATTTAACTCAGTTTCTCTGTCACTGTTGCATATACAGTTAAGGGACTTGATGGCATATTCATCACGTAGGGTACTGCTCATCACAGTGGCTTACTTTTCATTTTTGTTTGTTAAGACATTTTATTCTGGCAATTTGGTTTGGTTTGGTGTTTTATGGCACAGTAACACAGAAAGTTTATATCGTGTCGAGGCAACTGGAGTAAAGCATCTTGCCCAGAAACACGCCAAGGTAGTCGACCCAAGCTGATCCGATAATAGGATTCGAATCCGCACCCTTCTGGTCGCAAGTACGAGCGCAACTTGCACCAACATCGCTGTAGAACAACGGAGGAAGAAGAAAAAAATAAAGTGTGGTTATAACTGGAGTCAGATTAATATTTTCTCAAGGAGATGTCGGAAAGTTATTGCTTTTAAGTTTGTTTGTTTTTTTACGGGGGGGGGGGGTAGAGGCATGGGCATTTGAAGGTAGGAGAAATTTTCCAAAGGAGTGTGGCGGCTCTCGTTTCATGCATTCATGATTTGCGACAAAATGTGAAGCGGCTACTGTTCTGATGCCATTACACTAATTTATTAATTATACCCCACACTATATCACTCTGCCTATCAATGTTTATAAACACTGTGTTATTATGCTGAGGACTGCTTAATGTATAAGAGAACAGTTAACACTGTTATATAGACCTAATCGCCGGAAAGAACCATTGGGTTTCCGTATTTAAAAAATGAATATTAATATTTTTTTAAAAATAAGACTGCTTCAATGATTATTCTGTGATTTGAGGAAAACTAACAATACTGCAGTTATTGAAATTAGAAAACACTAAATTGGCAGAAATTTTTGAATCCATTTAAAAATATGTTTTTGGCATAATGTTATGTATGCTTTATCACTATGGAAAAATGAATCATCTACTGTTCACGAATTGTTGTCTCAAGATATTCCTTATTTAGTTACTATAGATAATTTCTAATCATTCACAAGATGGAGAACAACGGTGTTGTAATTTTTCAGCATCTTTTTGATGCACAATGATCTGTATTAAGCTTTGATGAAATAAAACAAAAAACACAAACTAATAGTTTCATACGATACTTTGTTCTTTTCTCAAACATATCAGTGATTTGTAAACATAAAATTATACGTTTTTTGAAAGTGGAAAATGTTTTTATGTAGTTTTCGACAAAACTTCACTCCTTAGCGTAAGAGAAAAGAATACATTTATTTATAAAGACCTGATAAAAACCAAGATACAAAAGCCAAATGGTAAATATGATACTTGGTCCAGGGAGCTAGATTGTGCAATTTCTGCATATGAATGGACCAACTCTTTTGTTTTGGCTAAACTTTGTACAAAAGACACAAAACTGATTAGCTTTAATTTCAGATTTCTTTATAGATATATTGCCACAAACCAGTTTTTGAAAGAGATTAATTTAAGTGATAGTGATAAATGCCCATTTAGACTGTAACACTTGTATGAAGATAAACTTTTGTAAGGAGGGAATAGAACATATTGAACACTTATTCTATGACTGTTCAGTGACTGAACACTTTTGGAAATTATTTGTGTAATAGATCCAAGCTTATGATCCAGATTTTAGAATTGCACGAAAAGATGTCTTTGTAGGAAATGACAACTTTGATGATTTTATTAACGTCCTAAATTTGCTTGCAAAATATGTTATATACAGATCACGTTGTGCATGAAAAATCCCAAATCTTACCTATTATAACAATTGTGTTTAAACATATAAACCGCTGGAAAAATATGTAGCAAAAGTGAATAATACAATTGAGGAGTTTAAGAAGAAGTGGACCCTATTGTCAACTTTTGGTACGTGATTTTTTTTATAGCTGTTTTACATTTTCATTACTTTGATTTTTTTAAGCAAAGAAAACAATATTACATTTTTTATTTAAAAAAAAAACAAACAAACAAACCAACAACAACACACAAACAGGCAATTTAATAACACCTTGGGGTTTATATGTGAATGTGTCTTTTGTGTACAATATATGTGAATGTAAGTGTCTGTGTGTGTGCATGAGTGTGTGTGGTGTTAAATTAAGCGAACATATGTAAAAAATCGGGATGCAAAACAATTTAAGGTAATTCCCCATACACCAGGTTAGGTGGTGATGTAGTGGAACATGTAAAATCCTGACAACTTATGCTGAATAATTTTTTTTTTTTTTTAAAAACCCGCAATACTGCTTTATGTAATATAAATTGAAGAAAATCTTCAAACGGGGTGGCAAGTAGATCACAGAATTATCATTTCGATCATTTTTTCCACACACTGCACTGTTTATCTTTCACCTTTTGCTGTTCCACTCTGAGTGTAACAGAAACAAGATTGAAGATTGCGGTTGGAAGCAATATTGTTATCAGCGGCAGAAACATAATGGCAAAGCACGTGTTGATTGAGACACTCCAGTCTGTGCACGTGCTAATATTTGCATGGTTTTGAACGTCATAACAATGATGATCAGAGGAAACAATTACCTTGTTGACCACACTCTCTATTCCAGCTTGCTTATCATGTCAACGCCATAAAATAACAACAGCCAGAAGAAGCCCGCAATATCATTAGTGTGAAAAATGCTTTTATAGAATATGGATATTACAGCCCAGCGACCGAAAACTGACTTACACGCAAACGTAAGCAAGATGTGAAAGACGACGGACGAACAAGGGTAACACTGTACACCTTAATGCTGTCGTGGTGGAACAGTTACAAAGCCTGATATATGCATTGTCAATTACAAACAATTGCCTGCCAGCATCTGTCTCAGAAGGGAATTCAACCGTGTATTGAAAATATCTGTACTTTGAATATACTTGTTTAGGGTTTTCTTGATTCTATGATCACATATATCGTTTGAGATATGACCAAAGTTGTGTCAAAATTCATACGTACCTACTTTTAGTTTTGTACCTGTTTTGAATTAAACTTCCTTTTTTGTGCAACTGGTTTGTATTCTTTTTGAAGAAGATGCTGATAGTGGCCTTTTTTCTTTGCCGAAATTGTTATAAAATGAATTATTCATTCCTATACGTTTTCGTAAGGAAGACAGCAGGCTTTGTAATGCAGATTATTGAAAAACTGTCTGATGTAAACAATATATAGTTCACATTAACGTTCAATTGGGAAGACATGCAGAACCAAAAGAGATTTTTTTTTTTTTGTTTTTGTTTTTTTGTTTTTTGTTTTTACCTCAGCCGATGCAACAGACTCAGTGGACGATAAATAACATCATGGAATATTTCTGTTTTTAGCCCCTAAGTCAAGAAAACAATTTACTGACAAATTAGAAACGAGACCGTTACTACTGTTTAAAATTCGTAACTAAGAGTTAGTTTAAGCTGACTATGGCGAATGAATGGATAGACTTGTCAGTGTTTACTCTGATGGAAGAATAAAAATAATAATTTTTTCTTCTTTTTATCAGATCGGAATAAAAGATTCCCAGTAATTAGCAATATAGGCCGATTGATAAATAATTAACCTAAATTTTAAGGAAGTGTTCCATTGGTACTAAACTTATTGCCATCACTTCATTAGCCGATATTTTATTTCCCAAAATATCTGCTAAATTCTTCTATTTCCTCTATCCTTTGCAATGATAATTAGGGCCATCTTCTGTACCTAGTTTACCGGAAATAACCCATTTCTAGCAATGGTATGAGCGCTGTTTTACAGCTTTGTTCACGACATTTCCTACTCACAATTTCTATTCGGGTGTTTGCGGGAATTTAAGTTCCACTCGAGAATCGATTTTGTGACAGTACTTTGATCTTCCGCCTGATCAAATGAGAAACATGGAAGATGCGAAATTGTAAAATTAGGTGCTGTCAAGATAGAAGTGAAATTGATTGATCAATATACTTTTATTGGAATCGATAGTCAAGAATAGATTGATGGATAAAATCGTTGTATGATTCCTGCTTTTCGGAGGTATGGTATACCGTCTACAGTCGCTTATGAGTCGAGTTCAATTGCAAACTGCTCAGCCCCAGATCAGCCGTCGCATAATGCGCCGGCAGATCTGGGTCTATATAGTTTGTAAGGAGTAATCAGTAGGACACATAACATAGACCCTGATCTACCGATGCATTATGCGACGGCAGATCAGGGTCAATGTTGTTTGCAGTTTGGACTGGATTTACAAGCGAGTAGAGACGGTAGGTTGTTTTCAATATATTACATACCATAATACTCTTCAGTTCATTAGTTTCCATAAGTAGTTTCCATAAGTAGTGATATTAGTACTGAAACATTATACAAGTTCAGTAGTTTCCATAAGTAGTGATATTAGTACTGAAACATTATACAAGTTCAGTTATAACAACAAAATTGTAATTAGATATGTTTTCCGATTGACCTGTTATTCGTTCTAAGTCAGTCGTATTGACTCTGGTCTTTTTGCATATACCTTTTGGTCTCAGCCTTGGGTTGGTTTGGTTTTATGGGTTTAACGTCATTTTCCAGCACCCTATAGGCTATACATGGCGGCCAGTATATTTGGTGGAGGAAGAACCCGGAGAAAATACCGGGAAGAACCACCGACCCACGGGAAGTTAATGGCAAGCTTTGTCACATACCCACTTTGGCTGATCCGAGACTCGAAACCACGCGGACAGAGGTGAGACGTCAGTGATCTGTAAAGGTCAGCGCCTTAGACCACTCGGCTGGTAATTTGGGGATTGCCACGAAGAAGAGTAGTCAGTTCTAGTGTCAGAATAGTTTGAACAGTATAGTACAACATGTTCTGTACTTGTTATTTCTCCAAAAGAACATAATGGAGAATCAATAATATTTCTATAAAACAGATGTTCCTTTAATTCCCTGCAGCTGAACCTTAGGCGTGCCTGTAAGATCTGCCCCTTCCTAGTACCTGTAGTATTTGCAAACCTAGTTGCTCCTGATAAAATCTTGCGGCCTCTATATTTATTCTTTCAGTTTGCTCAGATTCGTATCGTGTATAGTAATCAATATTATGCACCCGTATTCGAGAAGAGGACAAACATAGGTAAAGTCCAGCGTCTTCAATGCCAATCGAGTTAATGTGAAATTAAAATTTCGCAGTATATTCAAATAAGGTGAAAATTTGCCATCGGGGGAAAAAGTGACACCTAAGACAGTGGCATTGAAAGTCGACTATATTCATTAAGCTGTCATTAAGATACAACGCAGCATGAAATGGTTTATTTTGCTTTCTAGAGATAAGTATCGATTCTGTTTTGTCGGCAATAAACTTCGCAAGCCACTTTGTGGACAAACATATATTCTGTCAAGATTTGAATTCAAAACTTCGGCAACCATCGCAGGAAGTTATACTACTATTCACAAACTAGTATCGGTATGAGACTGTCTCTACGGGTTTGTACTAATTTCTTATGTACATTCCTGATGAAGAGTACCCTAAATTCATGTGAACTTGATCCGATCCCTATATCACTGCTACTTGAGTGCTTAGATTATATATATCCTTAACGAACTGAAGCTATTAACACTTCTCTCTCATCTGGGGTATTCCCATCATTTTGTCAAAACTTCGATTGTAAAGCCGCAGTTGAAAAAGCCAACACCCGACGCTATCAATTTAAAAAAAAACTACTGCCCTGTTTTGAAACACCCCTCCGCCCCCCATCTATGTCAAACTGCTTAGAAAAAGTTGTTCTGTCCCAACTTGTATCTCATCTGAATTGAAACCGTGTTTTCAGTAATTTTAAGTCCGCATACCGACCTTGTCACAGCACCGAAACTGCCCATATGAAAGTAGTTAATGACCTTCTTTCTCCTTTGGATGGTAGAAAGATTTCAGTTCTCACCCTGCTCGACTTATCTGCAGCATTGGACACAATAGACCATAATATATTACTTCACCTCCTCTTGAATGTATTTGGTATTCGTGATACAGCCTTACTACGTTCAAGTCATGTCCGTAAATGGAAAACATTCCAGTCCTGTTCGTCTTTGTTTTGGCGTTCCACAGGGTTCTGTTCTCGGACACTTCTCTTCATTCTGTACACTCATCCCATTTCAAGTGTCAAAAATCGACCTCCGGTGTCTCACCAATTGTATGTTCGTAACACCCAAATATACAAATCTAGCCACCCAACTTAAGTCGAGGCGTAGACAAGTGCAGTTCTAATGTGATGTCGTGGGTGACATGTAACAAGCTGTAGAGGAATAACGATAAAACTGAAGCCATTCTGATCACCTGACAAAGACTTTCTCATTCCTAGCCCTTACCTCAAACAATACGTATCAGCAACACCAACATTAAATTCAAACAGTCAGTATGAAACCTAAGTGTTACTCTTGACAGTTCTCTCTCATTGCACCAACACGTTATGAACACATGCAAGGCTGCATATCTGGAACTGAGACGTATCAGCTCCATTCGCAACTTTCTTTCTGTTGATGCCACTAAAACACTTGTGTATTCCTTAGTACTTTCTATACTTGACAATTGTAATTCTCTTCCGCCAGGTTCGTCTCAATGCCTCCTCCAGAAACTTCAAAAAGTTCAAAACACTGATGCTCGGATCATCCTTAGAGTACTAAGAACCGAGCACTCATCCCCCCCCCCTCCGCTCGGTACCCTCCACTGGCTACCCGTTCGCTCCAAAATCAAACCCAAAATCTCTTCTCTCTGCTACATTTCGTCGACTTCCAACAGTCCGAAATACGTATTAGACCTCACCAATGTGTACACCACTTCTAGAAACTTACGTTCTTCTTCTGACACCCGTATTCTCGTTATTCCCACCGTTAAAATCAAGTCCTATGGACAACGTTCTTTTGCAGATCAGGACCCATTAACCTGGAACGAACTGCATGTTGTACTTGGACACAATGACACCATGATCTCATTCAAGAGTGCTATAAAAACTCACCTCTTTCAGCTGCATGAAAAGACTTAACAAGAGTTAACAATGTTTCTTCACCCTTAATTATTTTCATCATGCTTTGTTTTGTAATTCCACTGTGTCATGCTTCTTTTTTGGTAATCTTATATATATATATATATATATATATATATATATATATATATATATATATATATATATATATATATATATATATGTCCTTATGTGTTAACTAAAATTGTAAAGCGCTTAGAGCTTTTAAAGATTAAGCGCTGTACTAAGTTACTAAGTTATCATTATTATTATTATCATATGCAAATAATCGTACATTAAATTGGATTTTCTCTACAATACCATTAATGTAGATCAGAAACAGCAAAGGTCTGAGAATTGGCCCTTGTAGTACTTCTGCACTAATGCTTCTCCAATCAGACATTCCTCGAGTAATAACTTACTGGTTGTTTCATATTTAAGAGATAAGTATGAAACCATGTCAACAATTTTTCGGGAATCCCCGCCCTTCGTAATTTATGAAGAAGTCATAGACGATAGACTCTATCAAACGCCTTTCTGATATCACAGAAAACGATCTTGACCTCTTTACCTTCGTCTAGAGCATTACGGATACAATTATACGTGTGAAGTAGCTGATTAACAGCAGAGTCACCAGCTACAAAACCAGACTGAAAAGTGAATATGATATGACTAGGCAGGAAATATTCTAAAACATGTTTGTGTACAATCCTCTCGAAAACCTTTGCGATGCATCTCAAAAAAAATATTGAGCGGTAATTGTTTATGTCACTTTTGTTTGTTTGTTTTTTTTTTGGTTAGAAAGTTATAAATATTTAGTAAATAATTAAATAAGTTTGTGAGAGGTTCACAAATCTGATCCACTGATTCTTTCAATAGTTTAGGACTGACAAAATCAGGGCCCGAGGCTTTATTTGTATGAAGGGTACCTTTTTCATTTCATCCATTGTTATAAAGATTGATTAATCATCAATCTTTATTTCCTCTTTTCAGAGATAAGGATGCAGACAAAGGAAAAAGAAAACAATATTGAAATGAATTGAATTAGTTATATACAATTAACAGAGGTGTAAAAAAAATGGAATCTATGAGTTTTCCCTATGAGGATTCTTATCGGAGGACACTATACTTATTAAAAGTATGGTGCACTCTTGCGCAATCCTCCAATGCTTAATTATTGTACACATCATCATTATTTCATTATTTTACAGAAAGTAATATTGTATATGTAATATATATATATATATATATATATATATATATATATATATATATATAAAAGCATGCATGAAGACATGATTATCAAGATTTCTACGATCACATAATTCCAAATCTTGATAATCTGGAAATCGATCTTATTACCATGAAAAGAATCCATGAATTACAGTTGCAGAGAACACTGAGGCAGACAATATAAAATTTCTCAGTATTTCAGGCTCATATAAGCCTATACCGTTGGGAAATTCTCTACCCAGGAGATGTTGAATAAATTCTTCATCTAATATATTATGAAGGTATACGCCAAGACGAATGTCAAAGTTATGTATAATATGTATCCAAAATATGTCTCGTTGTCGCACAGTGCTCTGACAGGAAATAAATGCATGGATTAATACATCTGTGTAAAAGTGTTTGCTATTTTCCACCATTACTTGGGTGATAGACTCTATTAACTAGGTTATCTAACAATGTTTCATTTTGTTTATGCTTCGTGTAGCGCACGAGATTTTTGTAATTCTATTGCGAAGTTTCCTGTATTTTGCCCAGTGTTCGGGGTTGTCAGTTTGTTTGACCTTTTTGTACTACCTCCTACATGATCTAATATGTCTCCGGATTTTCATAGTTTATCAGTGAGGGTCATTGAGTCTAATTGTTACCACTTTCGAAGGCATAGGGATTTCTGCGGCATCAAGAAGTGCTTTGGTAATTTTATTCGTGTAGTCATCTATATTCTCAGAAACAATTACATCCCAGTTAGTTTCGGATAATTTCTGACGGAGAAAATTATAGTCAGCATTGTTATACTTCCATATGCGTCTTTTATATGTACAGACATTGCACTTAGGAAAGTTTAAATAATGCAAATACGGTAGAGTGAAATCGGGTATTGCTATTGAGAAAATTGTCTGCTACTCCACAGGATGTAGCCGAGTTAGGATTTCTTACTAGTATTTGATATGGGCATGAGGCGGAAGTTTCAGTGAAGTGCATTGGCTCATCTATGACTTGAGAAAGAGTGAACAAGTTCTCAGTTGTCCTTATTATTTTATTGATAAATCAAGATAATTTTCGTTCAAGTTCACCATTTATAGTAATATCATCTAAATCAGTGTCGATTGCTTTTACTGTAGAGTACGCTATGAGATTCGAAAGGTAACTTCCTGAATTCAGAGGGAGATAAAAATGTACCTAATAGAATGGGTTTACACCTCAGAATAATTTCAATCCAAACGCACTCTAGGCCTTCATTTTCCAAATCGTGTCTTCTGCCTAAGGGTGTGTTTTCTTTAACATAAACCACTACTCTTCCTCCAGGTTTATCTCGAAAACACCTGTAAGATTCCTTGTATCCTTCAAGCTGAATATCATCGTTACTAATGTTCAGTAAAAATCAGTATGTCAAAAGTATTTAATTCCGCATATATTAAGTGTAGCTTATAACTGATACTTTGCACATTAAGATGGATCAATGATAATCTTTTTCAGAATCTACTTATGTCAGAGGTACTGCAATCTGTTGAAAGCGATAAAGTAGAACTGCTGTCAGCGACCGGATTAGATTCAATATCTCATGTTTGTAAGAGAATTCGGTTTTGCCATCCAGTCACTGATGTAGAAAGATCAAATTCTGACACAGAATACGTACATGGATATGAGTCAAGATACTCGAGTATTTAATCATCAATATAGGAGGTTGTGGGGAGTAACGAAAACAAGTACATAATTGACGTACCCGAAAAGAACAAAGTATAGTATTCCTTTAAGATTAATTTAATGTCTATGTATGACTAACAGAAAGCTGTAAGAATACTGATACTGTGATAATATAGCTTCATTAGCAAGAGTGAATGATGAGAAAACAAATACAATACAAGCATACTGACAATATACATATCATCATTTGAAAAAAAATAATAGTTGTTGTCATTAATTTTCTCCAATAGATCATGCCATGTAATAAGTAGTTCCAGGGTGAGTAAAATAAGTATTAATTTCCTCATATACTTAGGACAGTTAGCAAATGATAATAAAATCTTGACCAACAAGACTGGATGCAGATGAATAAATTAGTCCTCACTGGACACATTAGTAAGTTGAAAGAGCCAAAACTCGCTCTGAGGGCCTCTAGAGAAATGTTCATTACGTAATTGGACTAAAATAGCACACGAAACCTACAAAGCAAGACAGACTTTCACCATGTGAGCTACAGAACACTAAGCAAGACAGACTTTCACCATGTGAGCTATAGAACACTAAGCAAGACAGACTTTCACCATGTGAGCTATAGAACACTAAGCAAGACAGACTTTCACCATGTGAGCTATAGAACACTAAGCAACACTGTATAATATCTAGATTGAAATCAAGTCATGTTGAATAGAATGAAGATATTTATGGAGATATTTACTTACTGAATTGGTTAAAACATTGCATAAGATTTGTTTAAGGAATGTATTAAGTACCAATCTATTAATAGTGTAATAGAAAGAGCAAAATAAAACAACAACAACTAATAGACAAAATTCAAAATCAGGAAAAATGAAAAGAGCAATAAGTGGTTTTGACACCATATATATGAAAGGCTCGTAAGAGATAAATTCCTCGGACATTTTGCATTAAGACTGCAATATATATATATATATATATATATATATATATAGTCCCGTTTAGTATGTTGAATATGTTAAGGGATAATTAGATATAATAATGAAAATCAAAGGAAGTGCCAGTCGATACCCTGCAATCGCTACCGAAGACTCATAAAACAGCATGATTATTTCCCTTTTGTCTTTATGACTTATTCCCTTTTTGCTCAATAACGTACAGAGCGTATACTGTATTAATTTGACTTTTACCATAAAGAAAATATATAATGCACTGGAATTTATCAATATAATGTAACTAATTGTGTTGTTTCAATTTTGATATGCTTTTTAATCTTTTAGAACCTTTCAGGTTACAATCGCATGCCACCGCATATTATATCATACGAACATGTAACGGTATAACTGAACAAACATGTAAGGTAAAGATGAAATAGCAGACTACGAAGAATGTTTCCTTTGATTTATATTCCTTTTTTATCCTTTATCTTCTACGTGGAGCATCATTAACTTTCAGCATCCTCATCTTTATGCAGTGGTATGTAACCATAAGGTACTAGGTCGTCCAGATTCTTGATGAGTTTTTTTTTTTCCTTTGCATTGTTCATGATAAACAACTTTCCGTCGGACGACCATGCTGCGTGCAGTATGCCTGGTGAGCTGTCTCGCTTCAAACTTAATTTGATCTAGTCTCTTTTCCATTTCTTGGTTTCTTTCAAGGATATGCGAGCCCTAAAAAACTCTGCCTCTGGCATTATACGCTGCACATTTTACTATTATCTGCGGGGTCTTGCTTTTCCCAGGCTTTCCATCTGTCAATGACCCTGCCAGTAATGTCAGCATAGAGCTCCTTTGCATTGTCCGACACAGTATTGTCCGTTTCTCTCCTTCGGACCTCAGCTCTATTGTAGCAACCTGGACCTGATTTTTTTGTCAATAATGATATCCGAAATATACAAAGTAAATGTTTGAGGGAGCACCGGAACATTGCTGCCCGCGTCATTAAGGGATAAAATATAAACATGTCCCCTCGAAGTGAAAAAAGATCGCAAAAGATGCACTTTTACCGTTTCTCTCCAAAATGATATTCACAACAATTATATGCAGATAAAGTCTGGGTAAGTAGAGACTAATTATTAAAGGACATAACTGGACTGCTGCGATGAATAAAACGTATCTCCGATATAAATTTTCAAAAGGGAAAAGAGAAAAATGCCAAATCATAAACCATTGACCTCTAAAAAGTCTGCAGATTACATTGATAATTTTGTTTTGTTTCCATCGTCATAATAAAAAGAGGCTGTCACAAAGCCCTGTGCAGACTTGCTTGGGATGAGAATGGCTTCGGGCAAGCTTTGAGTTATCGCGAAATTAGGTTTTCCAATGACGCTAACCACTGAACCACCGTGGCTCCTAAATCGGAATGAAACCAGCTTAGTTGCATGCATGCAATACAGCTTAATATGTAGGCTTTGCTTTGATGTACGTAAAAGCGTAATTTTTTGTCTCACACATAAATATTGATACCAGTTATATATTATTATTTCACAAGGGATCAAATCATATAAAACGATTGCTATTTATGATGTTAATATACTTAACTTTTGTCCATAAGTGTAAGTTGTATGGTTATTTGAAAATACATACTTAACTTTTGTCCATGCTTGTAAGTTGTGACATGTGTCAGGTTTGCCAGTATTTTCATAGGCATTTCGCAATTAGACTTTTTTGTTATATGTCAGGTAGGCTAGTATTTTTCCATTAGAATTATTCATATTCTGATGTGACATAGGTCATGTAGGCATGTGTATTTATATAAGATTTTGGCATACAAATTTATTCCTGTTCTAGAATTCCGGTTCTAAAGATCAGTCTCTAAGGATTCTATTTTAGTAATCACAGTCGTGTTGTTGACATCAGATATAATTTGAGAAGAATTATTTGTTTAAAATATTCATTGGAAATACTAAAGTGCTAATTGATTTTTGGATTAATACATGATTTTGGGATTTACGTGAACTCATTCAAATGCATTCTGGATTACATCTTTCGGGACATTCAAGGCTATTGGAATTAATTTGGAACATTCTATTATTTTTGACTTGGGATTAGGACATTTTAGGATGTTTTGGAATTTAACTCACAACTTGTAAGTGTCTTTTGAATTTTTAATTTTAATTGTCTGGAAATAAATTGCTTGTTGATTTTACTTGATTTTATTGGTTTCACTTTCTTTCTGCTACATAGTTTAAGACCTTGAATCGTAACGCGATCATTATAGGGAGGCTGCTAATGTCTTTATGGCGGGTCCATTGGTGAGAAATGTTGAATTCATATTTATAACAGAGCAAACTGAAATGCATGAAAACATGTGGATTTATGCATTATGGAAATAATGTTAGCGTTCTTGGATGCAATAAATACAAGAGTGCAATAATACATGTCATTAATTAGATTCAGATAACGTACGATGATTTAAGAATGCACAGAGGGTCTTAAATTGGGAAACAACATAAATTTCATTTACTGAGAAATAATATTGCGGAGCGTTTAGTAATTTGTAATTTTGCTGCTCTGTTTTAATAATAGTATCTTTTTTGTGCGGTTTGCAGTTGGACTCAACTTTTAAGCGAGTACAGACGGTATATATGAATATCACAATTATTATTATTATTATTATTTATTTTTTTAAAAAACTTAGTGCAATAATAAAGATATCGGTAAGCATGCAAGCAACCATGAAACAAATATAACTGTCTTCCCATGAAGCAGTATGATATGAGAATCACCTAATTAGTGTTGTCAGTGATGGAGAAAGGCGGTAATACACTATGTGTTAGGTCCTCTAGAAGGCCGGGGGGGGGGGGGGACGAATCACTATATAAGTATTAGTATGGATGTTCGAACAGTCGGAACCAAATTTTTTGTAGGAGTACCTTTTTCTGGAACAGGGTGAAAATTAATAGTAGAATATCTTTTCACCAGGTAAATTGAAGCCAGAAATGAAAAAGCGACGAGATAAAAGAAGATAAGACACTGATGGTGACAACATCAACTTTTCTGTTAATATTCCTAGGTGTTCTTGTCGGCTTGGTTGACATCTTACTGACATGAGTATTCAAAATCAACGCATCTGTCTGAAAATAATATTGTAAAACCAGTCTGAAGCGGCAAAGGATCGAAAACTACCAGCAAACCCCTCCACCCACCTCCATTTCTCAACACGTGTGCGCCGCCCCCTTTCTGCCGGGAAGGGGGGGGGATGGGTGCGTCTCTTTGGATTTTTTAATGCTACCCCTAGACTTTCTCATATCAAGGGAGTCAAAGACTTTTCCCACTCACTTTAATTCTTCATTTGAATCACAGACATAGTGCATGTTGTCGCTAAGTAAATAACTTCGATGGTCACCATTGTGACGCTGTATTGCGAATGGAAAAAAGCTCATACACACATAATGTACGAATAGAGAACCAAATATGACATTGTGCACGCACATCTAACTCTTAGCATTCATGAAAATTATAAGTGCATTTTGCAATGGATTTTGGAAGACTTCACGTTAATGAAGGATGTATATAACGAGAGATTATACAGACACAAGGTTTCTGTGTGGCACTATGTCTGGACTGTTAACAGCTCTATAATGTATAAGGATTATATTTTGGCTCTTCGTGCTTAGAAAAAGCTAGGCTAGTTGAGAAAACTAAAGGTTCAATGTGTAACATGTTGTTTATAACCACCGTATTTCTTTCGCTAATCGCTCTGTCAAACATGTTTTTGACCATCCTATGAATAAAGGTTATTACAGGTGTATATTATGTTGATCTGAACCCCTTATTTCAAGTGGACTTGATCAATTGCTAAGTTCCCGGATGTGCCACATTAGCGTTGATTGTTTAAACCTAGTGAAGAATAAGTGTCCAGAGAACCACGATTATGCTGCATTTCCTCTTAAAACCAATTTTACCTCCCAAATACCCTAGAGTTGTGTACCATGATCCAGTTCTCCACCAACGGAAAGTCCAAGTAGTTTTTGGTTTTTTTTTATAAAGAAAGACTTCGAAATCGAATATCTAAAATTTTGTTATCCGTGAGAATCTACAGCAATATTAATCGCGGACTCCTTAATAAACAAGTGTAGTTTTTTGCATTAATTGACATCTCTTGGGCGGAAAATCTCTCACAAATAATAGCCAAAATTAACAGGATCATATTATGAATTGACATATACCTGACATTTTGTAAAGAGATTTTGGGTTAGTTTGCCATTCTTACCTGAAATCTTTGCATCTAGTTTTACATTTTGTGGGAAGTATTTATGGCATAATATACCTTCATTAACAGGTTAAATTATCGGGCAGATCGTTTTGACTTTATTAGCATGTTAAATTATCGGGCAGATCGTTTTGACTTTATTAGCATGTTAAATTATCGGGCAGATCGTTTTGACTTTATTAGCATGTTAAATTATCGGGCAGATCGTTTTGACTTTATTAGCAGGTTCAAATTATCGGGCAGATCGTTTTGACTTCATTAGCAGGTTAAATTATCGG
Organism: Margaritifera margaritifera; assembly: GCA_029931535.1. Taxonomy (NCBI): domain Eukaryota; kingdom Metazoa; phylum Mollusca; class Bivalvia; order Unionida; family Margaritiferidae; genus Margaritifera; species Margaritifera margaritifera. The sequence goes on from JAQPZY010001569.1 coordinate 628,515, forward strand.
GCAGATCGTTTTGACTTTATTAGTATGTTAAATTATCGGGCAGATCGTTTTTGACTTTATTAGCAGGTTAAATTATCGGGCAGATCGTTTTGACTTCATTAGCAGGTTAAATTATCGGGTAGATCGTTTTGACTTTATTAGCATGTTAAATTATCGGGCAGATCGTTTTGACTTTATTAGCAGGTTAAATTATCGAGCAGATCGTTTTAACTTTATTAACAGGTTAAATTATCGGGCAGATCGTTTTGACTTTATTAGCATGTTAAATTATCGGGCAGATCGTTTTGACTTCATTAGCAGGTTCAACTATCGGGCAGATCGTTTTGACTTTATTATTATGTTAAATTATCGGGCAGATCGTTTTGACTTTATTAGCAGGTTAAAATTATCAGTCAGATCGATTGGACTTTATTAGCAGGTTAAAATTATCTGGTAGATTGATTAGACCGTACGTCACGTTTCACATGTTTGGTGGACATTTCTGGAAAAGGTTTGCACTGATATTTAATAAGGAGAGGTCAACAAAGGTCATCCATTTTCAGAGCTTGATGACAAATATAAAGAAATATTACTTTAAGTGTTAATTTAGCTTGTCTAGATCTTTGGAATATTACTCTTGTTTTTTTTTAAAGAATACACTTTATAAATTTTAATTTATTTGCAGGTTAAATAAATGACCGTTGTGCTGTAATGGTTTTCAATCTTAAGGCCATTAACAGATACTCAGTTTCTGTAGATATTCTCTATACAAACATTTGTAAGACATAACACAGTCACTAATTAAGTATTCACTCCTCATATTAGGAGTCTGTGTGAAAATGAGCTGTTGATATAAATAGTGTGCATACCAAAGAAGCAGAGATAGATTCCACAGAATACAAAGTTTTTGTATTGGTTGACCTGAAATCCGTATGGTAGTGGCAACCGTCGTGATATAAAACAGTAGAAACATCATGGAGCAAGCTTCATAAATCCTACAGCAAGGTCGAACGCAGAGCTAATTAACGCAGACATTCTTGGAAATTGTTTGCCTACGTTGTCCGCAAGACGTTATGTTTCTTTTGGCTAACATGAGGCTGCTCTGGAAAGATTTTCGCTCAAGATATGATTCGTGCCTATTTATATATCAAACGTTTCATGAACCAAAATATTATTCTGGAAGGTAGAGTGGCAGACTTTTGCGGACAAAATTTTAGTTCGGGGATATATATATATATATATATATATATATATATATATATATATATATATATATATATATATATATATATATATATATATATGAATTCGCTTTGCACACAAAACACAAAGTTCATTCTTCATTAACTGGGAAGATTGGATATTAACAAACAAAATGAAAATTAACTTTTTTGCATAGACATTTTACTAGTACAGCTACAAAAAGGAACATTTCAATTTCACTTTTTATAATCAATGCGACCTATTTGGACCTTTGTACCATGCTAAAGAAACTTTGAATTAACCATACAAATCTCACCTTGATGAGATACGTGAACAGGCATGACGACAGAATGTGCTGGATGAATGAAAATTATGTTGTTGAATGTTTTGATAAAAAAAATTTCAATGTCTACAGTTCTAACAATAAAACCAGCAAACATGCATTTCAGTTTAACGGAGGCTCTGTATACTTCCAGGTGATGTTTCAGATAAAGAGATCTTGACATTGCCCAATAGCAATTGAAAAAAATGAACCTACATTTTTAGGTATACAAAATTATGTAATTACGAAATTAAAAATCGTTTTACATCATCCAAATAACTTTTAAATTCCTCCCATCGAAAACTGTGTTGATTATAGTGGCACCATTACTGCAAGTAAAAACCCTGGACTAGTAACCTCTTAAACTGCACGTCTTATGATTTAAATCGCAGTTGATACTATCTATTTTCGGTACATTGTACAGCACGCCCTAATAGGTTATATTAAGCATTTTTGAAGAATCAGGTGGAATCTTAATATGGTCTTTGATAAATAGAAACCCGAAAAATCTGTATCAAACCAACGAGCATAGATTGGTAACCACTAACGTTTTCTTATGCAAGAACCAGGGATCGTAAAAGTGACTATAGAGGTCCATCGCGAGCGACTACGAGCTGAGCTATCAAGTAGTAGATTAGAAAATTCTTCAAAAGAAAAGAAGACTTGATATAAACTAAGGATTGAATCAAAAACATGACCGTTCCCGCATTTTCGCAATTGCTTCCTTGCCACCCACCCCTCTAACCCAGCTCCATGAGGAATGTATGAGATTATGAAACTTTTGAATGAATCTAAATACCACCAATAATCTTATACTTAGTAGAAGTCTCTCCCAAAACGGTACACAAGGAGTAGCAAGAGATTACGCATATACAAGCACACGCTCTAACATATGCACAGACGAACACAAGATCCAAGCGTTTTCTTGGAATAACACTGGGATATCAATATTCTATTTTCTGAAGTGATTCAATAGCATTGTATTCGGGAACTTTATACACTTATATACTTTGGCAACTACGCCGTTACCAATTTCTCTGTCTATATTTTTATTTATTTATTTATTTATTTATTTATTGCATGCTAGGCAGTGAATTACTAGATTTTCCGAGTGAAATAAGTGTGATTTTTTTTCACTGGCCCTCAATAGACATTGATAACATTATAACTAAGAAATTTCAAACTTTTTGTAAGACGCTTGCGTAGTGTAAAGGTTAAGATGACAACTTCGCATCCAGATGATTTGGGTTCAAATCCAGCAATGTGCAATTTTTTTTTTCATTTTCTTTTTTCTGCTGTTTTACCTTGAATTGGGAAGGAGCATTATGTAACTACTGATATTTTATGTGCAAATATACACAAAACAGCAGAACATAAACGGTAAACTGCTGACATTATCGCGCGGGATGCAGTAAGAAATCAGCTACTTCAGTGTTTATACAAATTGCTAGACAATACTCTTGAGCATAAAATCAAAAGAATATTTGCTTGCTCCGAGTGAATAACGGATATATTTCATCTCATAGGTGAAAAATTTAAGTATTTCGATGAAATATATCCGTTATTCACTCATTTCAAGCAAATATCCTCTCTCTCTCTATATATATATGTATGTGTGTGTATCTGAATTTCTTCCCAGATTGTTCCTTTGATACCACATATTTAATTTCGCAATTTGTATTGCTAAAATATACTTCTACGCCTGTACGTGTGTTTGTGTGTGGGCGTAAATACGCACTTGCTGAACAAATTATAATACAGAAACCATAATCCTACCTTCATTAGGTAAGAAAGGACGTAATGAAGTGAAATATATGATTTTCTCAAAACTTGTGCTTTAATAGGAAGTGACGAGTATTAGCATGTGCGCAAGTGCGTATGTGCGTTAGAAAATTGCCCGCAGTGTATATATACATCATTAACGTGCCTGAGTCAACGTATTTGACGCGTCCAAAGGAAACTGATCTTTCTTTCTTAATATTTCTTCACACGAGCATTGCAATTCTAAGTTTCTGTATTTCAAATAATGTGGCAAAAACCGACGGTAAATTTATATCTTGTTTATTGCACAGAAAGCATTCGTATAAGCTAGTTATTTCATGATCGTTATCAGTGTATTTTACGATATTTTTTAAATGTATACCACACTGTTATTAAAAGTGTCCACCTTGTCATAAAGGGTCGTCTACTGATGGTATATTTTGTACCTTTTTGTCGGTTTCTAAATATTTCACATACATTCATATCAATTTAACATTTATGCGAAATGTAAATTTCTTTCAACGTAGCTGACACCACTTTGTTAAACAAGACCATTTTGTCCACAGCAATTTTTTTTTTCTTCATGAAATCATCGGAAATATTTTGCGCATGGGTAATTTAGTAAAATCATTTTGTTTAAAACACGGTGAAACGTTTTTCATTATCAACTTCATTACACCTAGATCTATGCTGAAAAGTATTACTCGCGTGTGGAACACTGCAAATTTGCCTTTTTGCTTTAACTTTCCGGGCAATATTTTCCATATTTGGGCCTGTATGTTCTCAAAAATAGGTTACAATTTGTTTGTAAAATGTATAATTGAAACTTGAATTAGATATTTTGGACTTGCAACATAAATTTTAAAAAAAATATGCGAGGGACAAGCAACAATTAAAGTTGTTCCATTCAGTGGAGAATGACTGATAATAAACTACACCTGGGTTTGCAGTATAGGTTGGATATAGGTCAATTTGTACGAAATAATTGGTGTTACGTTTTGATATTGGCTTTTTCTGAAGGATATTTATGTGGTTCTACATGTTCTATATTCAAAGTAATGGACTGATATCTTGGGTCTTTTCTATTATTAAGAAATGTATTACAAGTAAATCAAACCCAATTTATGTGGTTTACTTATGCCAATATCAGTCACACGGGCTATGGAATATAAAATGGCAAGAAACAGTTGATTTGCACCAAGACAATTGAATATTCTAAACTTTTTTCATCAGGTCGTCAAATAGACCATATTTTGGCTATCAATATTTTATATCTTGCCATTAAATCAATATTAACCTTGACTAATTACTTTTTTGATTGTTGCTTTAATCACAGTGGTTAAACAGATAAAAAGACCGAAAAAGACATACCACTTATATGTATTATATACCTTATAGGAACGGCAACAAGGGAGACTTGGACCGAATATCATGTTGTAGTAATGAATGATAACATTAATTTCAATCCTGGGCATTATTGTAAAAAACATACTGTTACGACTCTATGGTCTAAGAAAAATGTAACAGAAAGAAAGTGAAACCAACAAATCAAGTAAAAATCAACAAGCAATTTATTACTAGATAATTAAAATGAAAAATCAAAAAGTCACTTACAATAATGTGTTTTGAAATCCTAATAATCCAATAAGAATGATTGTTCTAATCACAAGTCCTAAATATAGAATGTTCCGAATTCACGGCTGTGTCCTTGAATGTTATGATGTGCTGATGGTCTCCAAAGTCCTGATGTACTAGAAATCTTGATGTGCTGATGTCAAAATAAAGTATTCCAAAATCTCTGATTAAGTTCACATAAATTCCAAAATCATTAATTAAAAATCCAAAATCCAAAAGTTTATGAGCACTGTTATAATCCAATGAATATTTAAAATAATTCCTCTCTTAGAATTTGGAATGAATTTTCACAACTGTAATAGCTCTTTACAAGACTGATGGTAATGTCAAAACTGAATAAATGTCCACCAAACATGGTATATATAAAGATTGGTCACATGACAGAATGTTCTAGAATATGAGTCATCTTAATGGAATTTTTACTTGTAAACAAAAATCAACCTTGACCTTCAAATTGAGAAAACATATTGATCAAAACAACCTAATTCAAGGACACTAGTTAAACATGTTTTTCCTGATAACATTAAGATTTAAGCAAATATTAAAGTGAAGAAACATTTATAATTTCCTAAAATATTTATAATATTATATAAACATCATGCATAACACCTCCCCTCATAAAGAAAAAGAAAGATTTATGTAATAAAGCTTTCTTTTGAATATATATCTAATACTATAATAACCAAAATTACATAAGAACATGTTTTATGATACTGGACTTAATTACATCAAGCAATATTACATTTCTAGGCACGTGAGAGTGCATCTGCAATCACATTGTCTTTTCCCCTGATGTGTTTGATGTCAATGTTATATTCCTGCAATATCAAACTCCATCTCAACAATCTCCGATTTTTATCTTTCATTTTGTTGATGAAAGTAAGGGGATTGTGATCACTGTACACAATAATTGGAGAAAGAGCTGAGGTAACATACACTTCAAAATGCTGTAAAGCCAATATCAAAGCCAAACATTCCTTCTCAATTGTGGAATAATTTTTCTGGTGCTTGTTTAGTTTTTTTAGAAAAATAACACACAGGGTGATCCACACCACTTTTGTCTTCCTGAATCAATACTCCACCAACCCCTACATCACTTGCATCAACAGATAATTTAAATGATTGGCTAAAATTTGGTGCAGAAAGAACTGGTGCATTCTTAAGCATGGCCTTTAACTTGTCAAAAGATTCCTGACACTTGTCAGACCAATGAAATTTGGTTTTCTTACTCAATAAACTTGTCAAAGGTTCAGCAATTTTGGAAAAATTGGAACAAAATTTCCGATAATATCCAGCCATACCTAGAAATCGCATCAGTTGCTTTTTACAAATTGGAACTTGAAATTCAGAGATAGCTTTGACCTTAGCTTCTATAGGTTTAACTCGACCTTGTCCCACAATATGTCCTAAAAATGTGACACAAGCATGGCAAAACTCACTTTTGCTCAAATTAATTGTCAGATTCGCATCACTGAGTCGATCGAAGAATTTTCGAATGGTTTCCAAATGATCTTCCCAGGTGTTGTTGTAGATAATGACGTCATTGATATAAGCGTCACAATTATCAAGACCAAATGTTATCATGTTCATCAGACGTTGAAACGTTGCAGGCGAATTTTTTATTCCAAACGGCATGACTTTATATTGATAAAGTCCATCTGGAGTTACAAATGTTGAAATTTCTTTTGCCCTTTCCGTCAGTGGAATTTGCCAGAATCCTTTTAAAAGGGTCAAACTTGGTGACATATTCCGCATTTCCAATTTTATCAATGCAATCGTCCATTCTTGGGATTGGAAATGAATCAGTTTTGGTGACACTGTTGACTTTTCTATAGTCAGTACACATACGGAATGTATTATCTGGCTTGGGAACAAGAATACATGGTGAACTCCAGTTACTTTTACTTGGTTCTATGAAATCATTCTCCAGTAAATACTGAATTTCTTTCTTCAGATAGTTCTGTTTGAGACGATTCATCCTATAAGGATGCTGTTTCACAGGCGCAGAATCTACAATGTCAACGTCATGATAAATTTTACCTGTTCGTGTTGGAACATCAGGAAACAAGTGCTCATAGTCATGTAATAGCTGTTTTAGTTCATTTCTTTCCTGTTGTTGTAGATGTGAAAGTTTCTGGTCTAGGTTATTCAATATTTCTGAATTCCGAAGATTGGTTATACCAGAGTCACTATAGTCTGATCGTATTCCATCGTTGATATCTTCACTGTGTGGGACAGGTACAACTAAATTAACTGAATAATTAGCTGGGCTATCTCTGTCAAAATATTCCTTTAGCATATTTACATGACAAAGTTGTTTCTGTTTCCGTCTCCCAGGAGTGTTAATTATATAATTTAAGTCATTTACTTTCTTTTCAACGGTATAAGGACCAAAACATTTAGCCTGAAGAGGATTCTGAGGTATGGGAAGGAGAGCCAGAACTTTGTCACCAGGTTTAAAACTCCTTTCCTGTGAATTTCTGTCATACCTTAATTTCATTTTTGACTGAGTATTGTGAAGATTAGTTCTTGCTACTTCACAGGCCTTTGACAACTTGTATTTGAAATCAGAAACATAATCAAGAAGATTAATCTTTGAGTCTTCATTTGAAAGAAGTTTCTCTTTCAATAATTTCAGTGGTCCACGGACAGTATGACCAAAAACTAGTTCAAAGGGACTAAAACCCAACGACTCTTGAACTGATTCCCTAACAGCAAACAACAACAAATGAACACCCTCATCCCAATCCTTTTCTGTATCAAAGCAATATGATCGAATCATATTCTTCAAAGTTTGATGAAATCTTTCCATAGCACCTTGACTTTCAGGGTGATAGGCAGAAGATTTAAACTGTTGGATGCCTAGTTCATGCATAACTTGTTGGAAAATTCCAGACATAAAATTTGACCCTTGATCCGACTGGACAGATTTGGGAAGGCCAACAAGTGTAAAAAAACTTCACCAAAGCTTTCACAATAGTTTTAGTTTTTATATTTCTCAGAGGAATTGCCTCTGGAAATCTTGTAGATGCACACATGATGGTCAACAAGTATTGGTTGCCTGACTTGGTTTTAGGTAAAGGACCAACACAGTCTACTATTACTCTACTAAATGGTTCATCAAATGCAGGAATAGGTTGCAGATGAGCCTTAGGTATCTTCTGATTGGGTTTTCCTACCATTTGACAAGTGTGACAAGATCTGCAGTATTTAGAAACATCACTTTTGAGTTTCGGCCAATAAAAATGATTCAAGATCTTGTGATAAGTCTTACGGACTCCTAAATGACCAGCCAAAGGAGTTTCATGGGCTAAATTAAGAATTTCCTGTCGATATGACTTAGGAACAACAATTTGATAGCTCACTGACCACTCGTCACCAGCGGGTACATCAGGTGGTCTCCATTTCCTCATAAGGACCCCATTTTTCACAAAGTAACACACTGGAACTTGTGTGGCTTCAGTTTCACTAATAGCCCTCTGAAACAAACAAGACATCTCGGGATCTTGCTCCTGTTCAACGACAAGGGATTGTCGTTTGTCATCCCGATTAGAACAAAGAGAATGAGTTGACAAAAGAGGATCACTGTGATCAATACCATTTGATTGATCAATACCTGAGGAAAAAGGGACCTCATCAAAAGACTGACCAATACATGTGTCAGCTAAAGGAATAATATCCTGATCAACATCACTCTCAAGAGCTCTTTTTGCCATAGCTCTAGTAACTGCACAAGCAGGGTACAAATCAGGGATTTCAGTTTCGACAGGATCAACTTTCTGATCCAAACAAGGCTTGTCAGTTACAAGTGGATTAACCACAACCTTATCTCCAGCTAGGTCATTGCCTAGTAATAAATGAACACCCTCTATGGGTAAAGAAGTCACTGCCCCAACAGTCACAGGTCCAGAAACTAAGTCTGATGGCAAATTTACACAATGGAGAGGAACATTTACAAAGCCGCACTCTACTCCCTGAACAAGAACACTTTCACTTGAAGAAGACTCCTCAGACAAAGGCAAAGTACCTGACAATAAAAGACTCTGAGAAGCTCCAGTGTCCCTTAATATTTTAATTGGGATAGGTTTGGCAGAATCACCAATAAGTGATATAGAACCTTCTGACATGAATGGTTCATAAGCCTCCAAAATAGAATCAGACTGGGGTTTGTTTGACCCAACAAATGTATTGCTTTCAATACAAGACCGTGACCTTGACCTCGTAGAAATAAGAGCATTTGGAAAAGCTCTGTCTTTACTCTGTTGCTTATTTTTCAACTTGAAGCAATCAGAAATAACGTGCCCTTTCTTTTTACAATAAGTGCACGTAGGAAGAGATAAGGATTTCTGATCAGTCTTATCAGATGTTTGATTCCTAACAGTTGTGCTGTTGTGAAATTTGGAAGTACTCGAATGAGATTGAAATGGTTTTTTACCAGAAAACTGCTGAGAGGACGATTTATTACCAAATGAAATTTTGTGAGTCAAGGAATAATCATCAGCCATACCAGCAGCATTTTCCAAAGTTTCCACATTCTGCTCGTCAAGATAGGTTTTAACATCACTATGGATGCACCTCTTGAACTCTTTAATTAATACGAGCTGTCTGAGCTTATCATAAGCTTGATCAACTTTCTTGGCTGAGCACCACCTATCAAATAGTTGTTCTTTATCCCTTGCAAATTCGACATGAGTTTGTCCAGTTTCTTTTCTACAATTCCTAAACCTTTGTCGATATGCCTCTGGTACCAACTCATAAGCTTTCAAGATGTACTCCTTAACCACATCATAATCAGTGCTTTGTTGTACTGACAGTGAAGTGTAGACTTCACGAGCTTTGCCAATAAGTACACTTTGTAATAACAAAGTCCAATCCTCTCTGGGCCATTTCAAGTTTTCAGCTATTTTCTCGAAATGAAGAAAGTATTTATCTACTTCTTTTTCCTGAAAAGGGTGTACTAACCTAATATATCTAGTAACATCAAAACCTGGACTTGTTTTTAAAGGAGTGGAGTGTGCTCTGTTTGCCAGTTCTAATTCTCTTAATTTAAATTGCATTTCCCTTTCTTCTCTTTGCATCTGCCTCTCCTCTTTCTCTCTCTCCCTCTCGATCTGCATTTGCCTCTCTTCTTTCTGCATTTGTATCTGCCTCTCTTCTTTCTCTCTCTCCATCTGTATCTGCCTCTCTTCTTTTTCTCTCTCTCTCTCTCTCTGAATCTGAAGCTTTGCTAACTCTAAATCCATCTGGTTCTTTAACTCTAATTCCCTTAATTTCCTGTCAGAACCAGATACAGGCTTTCTCTTAGAACTTAAAGCACTACTATCAAAATTTCCCTTTCCTACTAAATACTGAATTAAAATAATCTTTATCTCCTGTTTTGTCAATGATACTTTTGCCTCAGATAGACTGTATTTTCTGGCAAGCTCGAGCAACTCATCCTTTCTCATGCACTCTAACCCCTCCTGGGTAGGTTTTGAAATGAAATTCTGAACATTAGATGCCATTGTAAATGCTTGTTGGTTTCACACAAAAAATGTCTCTATATAAAATCTTTGCCAAAGACAAAAAAAAATTCCGAGACAAAATCAATATGAATTTCAAAGATAACTTTAATATCTCTAATATGCTTTAAAGAAATTCAATCCCGGAACGACGAGCCCCCAATTTCTGTTACGACTCTATGGTCTAAGAAAAATGTAACAGAAAGAAAGTGAAACCAACAAATCAAGTAAAAATCAACAAGCAATTTATTACTAGATAATTAAAATGAAAAATCAAAAAGTCACTTACAATAATGTGTTTTGAAATCCTAATAATCCAATAAGAATGATTGTTCTAATCACAAGTCCTAAATATAGAATGTTCCGAATTCACGGCTGTGTCCTTGAATGTTATGATGTGCTGATGGTCTCCAAAGTCCTGATGTACTAGAAATCTTGATGTGCTGATGTCAAAATAAAGTATTCCAAAATCTCTGATTAAGTTCACATAAATTCCAAAATCATTAATTAAAAATCCAAAATCCAAAAGTTTATGAGCACTGTTATAATCCAATGAATATTTAAAATAATTCCTCTCTTAGAATTTGGAATGAATTTTCACAACTGTAATAGCTCTTTACAAGACTGATGGTAATGTCAAAACTGAATAAATGTCCACCAAACATGGTATATATAAAGATTGGTCACATGACAGAATGTTCTAGAATATGAGTCATCTTAATGGAATTTTTACTTGTAAACAAAAATCAACCTTGACCTTCAAATTGAGAAAACATATTGATCAAAACAACCTAATTCACGGACACTAGTTAAACATGTTTTTCCTGATACATTAAGATTTAAGCAAATATTAAAGTGAAGAAACATTTATAATTTCCTAAAATATTTATAATATAATATAAACATCATACATAACACATACATATCCATAAATTAGGGTTACCATACGTCCTGTTTTTCTCAGACATGTCCTCCTTTTCGGTCTCTAAATCTTCTCTTTTGTCTCTTATATATATATATATATATATATATATATATATATATATATATATATATATATATATATATATATATATATGAGTGTCCTCCTTTTGAAAGTTCAAATATGGTAACCCTACATAAATAGATGTATGAAGAATACATTTTATGTCAAAGAACTCACACCATGACATATAAAAACGAGATGCCTGACGGCAGCTTAGTACGTGATCGATATCTTTGTTTTAAAGAACGCATTTATTAGGTGTTTTTACAATGTACGGGTCTCATTTAAAAATGGTCTAATGTATTAGCTGAGTGTATCTCTATATATATATATATATATATATATATATATATATATATATATATATATATATATATATATATATGTGTGTGTGTGTGTGTGTGTGTGTGTGTGTGTGTATGTGTGTGTGTTCAGGCTATTTATTTTTAAAACTAAATTCTTACAATCAACCATCATAAATATCGTAACTATCTAACCATACCTACACTAAAAATGAAAATACTATGCAATTTCACACAAAATTATGGGAACGATTGGGGAGAAAGCGAGAGAGAAAGTCAGAAAATGAAGGATTGAGTGATTCATACATATATAATCCCATACACTAATTAATTCCCTATATATCTAAGTAACCTACGTCATACACGCCTTCCTATGAATACGGGTAACATGATTAGCTTAATTGAATCTTTCTAAATACTTATTACATTTCACTGGTAGCTGTACGTCGGTTGTTTAAAACTACTACAGGATAATGCAATAATGTCATCATATTTAAATCCCTGAGGTTTGGATGAGTCTATGGTCTAGAAGAGATCAAATGATCGCACATCAATTTTTGGGTTTTCATATTTGAATTGCAAATCTCTTAAGTAAATGAATATTGCTGTTCTTCCACGTTGCCATTTCCACTGTATGGTTAATTGGTAATCATTTTGTGTGTGTGGTGTGTGTGTGTGTGTGTGGGTGGGGGGGGGATTGCGGTTGTGGGATTTTCTTGACATCTATAAAGACATATGAATTATTTCTTTACATAAGATCTTCCATTTGAAATAAATTAAATGTGACTTTGCTATGATAAGGTTGCTTCGTGGGGCTTTTTCAGGTTAAGTACCTTTAATGGAGTGGTGTTTGTATGGAACTTCAAATATTTCGTTCAGTATTTTTGTGAGAAAAGCGATACTTTTATGTGGAAAAAAATTATAATAAGCAAATTGAATCAAAGCATGCAGGTACAGAAGCCGAAGCTAATTTTAGAAGTCGGACAGTATTTAAAATATAAATCTTACAACATCACATAAGTGTATATAAGTGTATATACAAGTTGAACGCAACTTTCCAGAATATGCAGCACATATATAAACAAAATAATTGTAATAAATTAAACATAATTTTTTCTGACTGGATCTTGATGACTGCCAATGTTCTCTACCAATATCTCCTAGCGATAAAAATCCAATTCACTGTCAAACATCACGAACAAACGCTGTGTAAACATGTTTTGTCTGATAGCGGATATTTGTGTGATAACCACTCTAGGAGAAAACAATATCGTGATTGAGATATTGGTGTAAGTTTACAAATTTTACAAGGCATATTGACAAACTTGCGTGATTTCATTAATCATATTTTGTTTTTGTTGCTTTGTAGATATTGTCATCTTTGGTTGCAAATGAGAAACATTCACTCGTGGACAGCACTATTTGTACACATCATTGGATTTACAAAACAGACTCCTTCATTCAAAAATAGGGTATAATTATCCATACACGATCAAGTTACTATTCATCGTTATCGTACAATATAATTAGACATTTTGTCGTCTATAATATTAAACTCACGACAAATTAATTTTGTCAACAGTGCAGAATAATATGTTCTAAACCTTATATTAAGTTTCATTTTGAAGACTCTGTGTTTGATATCAATGTTAATTTTCACTCTTCTGGTTTGTAAACATGGGCAAGAATAGCGATATTGACTGACGGAGCTTATATCCATTTTAACGGCAACGATGCATGTACCTCCCCAACGGTGTTTCTTATCCTTGATGTGCATGCATACAAAATTCATCTCTTCACACCGTAAATTCCAAAAAATTACTCTTTGCTTCTCTCAAATTTATAACAAAAAATCTCAGATTAAGGCACATGATGCATACAGACAGAAAAACGTATGACTTAGAAATTACAAAGTGCTTCTTTGTCATTTAGTCGGAAAAGTCTGAAGACAGCATATATTACCTGTCCAGAATCTCAACCAATTTTCTTGACTAAACATATTCTATTTTACATTTTATTTTTGTTTTATTTATATGCAGCATCTAAATCTAATTTCGATATTTCTAATGCAAAAAAAAAACAAAAAATTCTTTAACCATACTTCTGGTAGCCTAGGCCCACCTTTCATATGAAAGATATATTGAAGTTACATGCTTACATCACCAACCATGAAACAACCAGTAGAACAATAGTATTTAAGGATATCAGCGGATAAAAAGATCAATAGCTACCTAACGTTTGATCGTGTAAATGTTTCCTTCCTGGAAAAGAATCAAGCTCTCTAAAAGCTTTCATTCATTATCACTTGAAAGTATCTAATGACAACATAATGTAGTTGTATCGAATATCTGGGGAACTGGTAATCTGATTTAATGGTTTTAAATCCCGAAGACGAGGCAGGAAAATTAGATTATTATGGTGTATCACTTATAAAAAACCATAATTGTCACAGTATTCTGTGATTCAGTAATGTAAATAATGAAAACGTAAGCTCTTTATATAACTTGAAGACCCATCAATGATATATACCGGGGTTAATAATTGTTGTTCAGCCTATCAAATAATGTTTACCCTTGCGTTTGCCTGAGAATCTTTGCACCAAAGATCCATTAAGAGAGATGAAAGGGACATTAGTCGGCTTTTAAGAATGCAGAAGAATTTGACGTAAGGTGAAACAAAGATACAACTTTTAGCTAAATGATACTGTCTGGTCACATACATGTTGAAAGAACAGTCCATTTATGTAGACAGGAAAATAATTTACGAGCACTTTTTAAAATTTTCGACTGATCTAGCCATGAAATAGCTACGAAAACTCGCTCGTTCTTTTTAAGCTTACAATACGATAATGGTTCCTTTTTGTACCCTAGAAAAGACTGACCAACTCAACAATTGCCTCAGCTGATGAAGTCTAGAAAATTAGATAATCATAGACTCACGTTGTTAACCGTCATCTAATCAAAGGCACCGATCACGCGCCACTTTGGGAAGTAGTCAAAGGAAAATAATTCTAATATAACGCATTATTCATCAAGGTAAACGTAAATGGTTACTGCAGCGTCCGTACACGATATGTGGGTTGTTTGGTTGGGGCTAAGTCAAAGAAATTGTCCATCTGAAAGGTATGTCTTTTTTTTTTTAAAGCACGATCATTTTAGGGATAGGAAGATTATTTCTCAGGACTTGAGGATGTCCATGGTTACTTTACTGTCGCAAATTGAGTTTTTCAAGATACTTGCGACAGTAAAACCAACATTAACATTCTCAAATCGTCAAACACAAGGCTGCTATCCACATTATGACACACTAAAAATATCTGCTTAAAAATAGCAAAATGTGCAATTTTCTGTTGCACATCACAGGGACAGTAAAAATCCCATCATGAGTTGACCGGTCCGTTTTTGTGTATTAAGACGGTAAACACAATATCAAATTATGCACGTTGTAAAATTTGTAATGATATGATGAGGGTTTCAAGCTTGTGACTTCAGTAGTATGCTAAATAATGGAAATGTCAGAGCCATCCAGCCCTTTTCTAAGAACCTCATACCAGGCCTCAGACTAGTGGCGGCTCGAGGGTGTGTGTGTGTTTGTGTGTTGGGGGAGCAAGTGCCCCCAGGCGCCGGGCGAGGGGCGCAGTCGTGTGTTTTTTTTTTTTTTTTTTTGTTAATCATCCCCCCCCCCCCATCTAAGCTCCCTGTTTCAGTAGAGGGGGGGGGGAGGTTGGCTGGCAATTTGCATACAAACTGTTCTCTGTGGCGAAGTAGGGGCGCCACTAAATAAAATTGCCCCCGGGCGCATCAAACCTCGCGCCTCAACTGTCTCATACTACAATTTGTTTATTTCTATCTTATATATGCTCATTCATTATTGTACATTTGTTACTATAACTGATAGAAGAAGCTTGTATCTCTCTGCACAGGCTAACTCACTTTAGTGCATACAATCCTGAAAATCGCATCATGGGATGACCGACCCGTTTTTGTGTATTAATACGGTAAACAGATGGACCGAAGGAAGTAACCAAAAAAGCTTCTGAATGCCATGCAATTATGTGACACTTTACATATCATCGTGTTCATTGCAGAGCAGGGAATTTTGACAATCTAAACGTTTAAGTCTACCCTTTTATTATCAATATAGCTTGTAGCATTTCAGAATTAGTCAGCTCTGAAACACGCCATTCAGACTTGGTACTATTTTTTCGGGAATATCTTTCTGGTTTTGGTCAGACTCAAAGGGAGTTGGTTTTGGTCTCAGGCTAACTACGCCTAAACATGGCGGAACCATGTGTCCGCATCTTGCTTCTGTTGAACCACGTATAAACCTCCGTTGCATTTTGGTCGGACCACAGGCGTCAGACTTCCACAAGAAATTTCACGAAAACGGCTGACCTGAGGTCCGTTTTGAAACTTTTCACTAGAATTAAGTTTCGCCCTAAATCACCTCCCAGATATTTGGAGCTGAATTCTAAACATGGATCGGCTTCACTTAATGATAACCAACGTTAAAAAAACACCTAAAGAACATTTTAAAGGTGAACCTATTTTCTGGTCATCTCCGACCCCCCTCATCCAGATCAAAGTGAAACTTGTTCTTGATCAGACTACCACCATAACACAGCCCTGAACGACAAGGTGTACGACTGAAACTAAAGCCGTCGAATCACATTAGCTTTCAGAATATTGAATATATTATTGAATTTCTTCTCATCTCTAGCTCTTAAAATGAAACACTGTCTTGAATATCTGGGCATTCATATTCAAGCATAGAATGATTATATTCAGAGAAGTACAACTTTTGTTGCGTAGAATCTCGTGTCATGATGATCATCGTATTATCGTGTGTACAGTCATTAGAAAAGACTAAAAAATATAAGTCAAACCCCTGTGTATCTTGCATGAATTGGTTCTGTCAGCTTTAGATTTTTAATTTAATTCAGATAAAACTTCACTTTTATCTGGATAATGTTCTGATGTACACATTCTTTTTAAACTTAGTCACTCCCAGAAACCAATTTTAAACTAATATGACAAGAGTGTGTTTTTGTTTCTTTTTAAATGTTAAACGAGTGTTATACTTGTACCAATAAAATCCACCCATATCGTCCATTTCATCTTGTTTTTTTAATATTTTTTTAATTTTCATTCGAAGCTCAGAAAAAGGTGTGTGCAAGATGGGTCCCGCATTTGTTGACGCCTGATCAAAAACAGACTCAGGTTGAAATTGCCAAACATATCCTCGCCAAATACGAAAAGCGTGACCAGAGGCGTTTGAATCAGATTATCACAGACGATGAAACGTCGATTTACTTTTTGTAACCCTACTCAAGGAAAAATAACCAAGTCTGGATCGGAGAAAACGAGCTGAGACCACAAAATCGCTCGACGTAGTCGGACTGTCAAGAGAGTTTTTTCGATGGAAAAATAAAAAGTCCAGGTACCTCTGCCTGACTCTGCTAGTACCACTGGACATTGTTATGCCTCCAAAGTTATGCCAAACGTTGTGGAACACTACTGAATCACCCATTCTTTCACCGATACTCGAGGTATCCATCTACTCCATAACGATACACCGGAGCATAAATCCGCTGTCGCGACAGACTTCCTTAAGGAGCACAGCATCCAAACTTTGCCCCATTCTCCATACAGCCCTGACTTAACTCGAAGTGAATTTTGGCTGAATCCCGTTATCAAGAATTGGCTGAGAGGCAGACGATTTAAAAACCGTCATGCAGTTAGAAGTGCATTTTTCCTGTGCATGAATAACATATCAAAAGTGAATACCCAATGGCATTTAATAATTGGATAATCAGACTTAGAAAGTGTGTAGAGGGGCATGGGGAGTACTTTGAAGCGATGCACTTATATTCAAAACTTTTTAAATATCCTCGTATGTGCATAATCCACCGAGATTGTACACAAGATCCATTTGCCAGCATTTTTTGTATGAATAGATTTGAAATAGAAACATACATGCTGTCTGGGTTTTCCACGAAAGTAGTCTTTGATGTTGAACTGTCATTATTTTACATAAATCTTTTTCTTTCATTAAGATTAGACAGATGTAAAATGGTTATATTATGAAGGTACGTATATTATGAAGGTGCGTATACCTAACATTTCTTTAAAGAGGTTTCAGCTTGGATTGCTATTTGCCCTTGTCACAAGTGAATACGGTTTAACCTTGTGTGGGATGTTTTTAGAATATTGTATTTGGTCATCTCATTACCATATTAAATTATCAGACAGATCGTTTACACTCACATCAAATTTCGCAGTTTGATGGACATGTTTCTAGTGGTAGTAGTACTGTTTATGAAGCTGGTTATTGTGGCAATGGGAGTAGTGATAGTGGTAGTAGTAGTAGTATTAACAGAAGTGATGGTAGTAGTGAAGTAGTGCTAATGATACTATTAGATGTAATATTAGTAGTAGTAGTAGTTATAGAAAGATTGGTAGTAGAAGTACTAGTGGACTAGTGGTAATGGTTGTAGCAGTACTGACAGTGATAGTAGTAGTGGTAGTAGTACTATTTGTACTAGTAGTGATAGTAGTAGGAACTGTCGCAATAGTAGTAGTAGCAGTAGTAATAATAATTGTTGTTGCTGTTGTTGTTGAAAATATAGTTGATAAAGCCGTCCTTCGTTGGACTCTGAGAGTAACAATTACCTTTCTGACCAAAGGTTGCGTAGCGGATAGTTTCAATGATAACCATTCTACTAGGAAATAATGCAGTGTCCATGATAGTATAACCAGTCCACAGCTGTGCATGTCATATTGACAGACTTTCATGATTTCAATAATCATTCTTAAAAATAATGGCGTATATACAACTATTATATATGTTTTAATGTTGAAGCAACTCGTATCATTTAGGATGTATAGGGTTTGTCATCTCTGGTTGCAAATGAGAAACAGTCACTCATTGACAACACTGTTTGTACACATCAATGGTTTCACAAAATTAACCAGTCCATTCAAAATTGGGGCATAATTTTCCATGCAATATCTAATATCTACAATATTATTAAGACATCATGTGGTCTATAATATATAACACAAGACAAAGAATTTATTTGTCAACAGTGCTGAATGATATTTTAAAACTTTATAGTTAGTTTCTTTTTTAAGACTCCATGTCTGATATCAACGTTACGTTCTACTCTTCTGATCTGTAAATATGGACAAGAATAACAATATAAACTGATTGAGCTGTATATCTATTTTAAGTGCACAGATGCACGTACCAGCCGTGCAAGGTTAAAAGTTTATCACACTGCACAATAAAAGATTATCCTTTGTGTCTCTCAAATTTTGAATTAATTTAAGACGCATACATACATAGACATATTACTTTGAAACTATTCAATGCGTGTTTGTCATTTATTAGCAGATGTCTGAAAAAACATATTTTACATGTGCGAAATCTCAACCAATTTTTGGTGTAAACAAATTCTGCTTTACCTTTAAATTTTGTGAATTTGTATACATCGTCTAAATATAAGTACTAATATGATATTTTTAAGACAATTAAACCAAAATATTCTTCAACCATTCCTTTGGAAGCGTAAGTTCACATTTTAAATCAAAGATATATTGAAGTTATATAATTAAATAACCAGTAATGGAATATAAAGCAGAACAATAATAAATAATGAAAGTAGCGGATAATAGGTACAATAGGTACCTAATTTTTGGGAAATGTTCTCTTCCTGGAAAAGAATCAAGCTCTCTGAAAGCTGGCTTTCATTATTACTAGAGCGAATCCGATGAAAAACCGGATGTGTCTGTAGGAAATATCCTGTAAATCGGTAATCTGAATTATGCGCAGCCAGTTTTAAATCTCAAAATCAAGACGGGAAAATTAGATCATAATCATACTGTATGATGACGATCCATTACAATAGCCTGTCGGTCAATCTTAAGATTTATTGAAAGGAAACATGTTTGAGAACGTCGAATGGTGTAAATTACCAAACGTAATCTTCTTATGTAACTTGGAGACCGATCAACGATATATATATATATCGCGGATTGTGTCTGTGAAATAAATTTTCATCCTTGCGTTTGCCTGAGCACCTTCAAACCAATAATCCGTTAAGGAATGTGAAAAGAAATTTTAAAGAATGCAGACAAAATTGACGTAAGGCGACACAAAGGCGTGGTTGTTTTTAAATAAATCGTAATTTATGATCACAAAAATGTTGGCAGAACATTCAATTTATGTGGAAAAGAAACATTAGAATATTTTCGACGATTCTGAGCATCAAATGACTGCGAAACTCGCTCGTGTTTATTGATCTTACAATACGGTAATGGTTACTTTTGCACGCAGACAAAATCTGACGAGGTTAACAACGTGTAAGCTGATGACATTTTGGAACTCCGGTAATCATCGACTCACGTTGTGAGCTGTCATCTAACCCAAGACGTTGGAAACTACGGAAAAGGAAGACAATTGAAATATAATACATCAGCCACCATGGTAAACGTAAATGTTTTCTCCGGTGCCCGTTAAAAACATGCTGGCTGTTTGGTCATTGCTAAGACAATGAAGTTTTCCATCAGAAAAGTATGTTATATTTAAAGAAAAAGATAACAACACTAGTCTTACTGATGTGAGGGCTCGTTAATAGTGTTTTCTTGCGAGAATAAAAACGAACATTAACGAACTCAATTTTTCAAACACAAGGTTGCTGTCCCAATTCTAACACCCTATATAAAATTATGTCAGTAATTATATTACAACAGTGTAGCTTATTTAATTTAATGCATTTAAATCGATGTTCCAAGGCACTACAGAGATTTTTCTTCGGTTGACAGAACCAAATGAAAATAAATGGGCAAAAACATGTTTCGAACGAGCATCAATGCTCGGGGTGGTGGGGGTGCTGTTTCCAATACGTCCATTGTGAATGAGAATGAGTGAACAAAGAATATTGTCCTGTTCACGTTAGAAAAAGGGTAAGTAAAAACAAAGGTGTCGTGAACTGGGCCTCAGACCACAATTATTGTCCTAATGTGTTATGCATAATCACTCGTTATTGTACATTTAACTGACAGGACTTTATCACTTTCTATACATATTAACCCACCCTTGTGCATGAAATCCTGAAAATCGCATCAAGGGTTGACTGGCTCATTTTCTGTGTATTAATAGAGTAAACAGACTGATTGAGGGGAAGTAGCTAAAAGCTGCCTGGATGGCATGCAATTAGGTGACACTTTACATATTATTGAATTCACTGCAGAGGAGGCAATTCTAGCAATATATACAGTTTTGTAACTTCGAAATCTATGCTTTTATTATAAGCATGGCTTGTAAAATTTCAAAATAAGTCAGCTGTGAAACAGGCCATTTCAATTTGGTACTATTTTTGTCGGAATATATTCCTGATTTTGTTCAAACGCGAGGGAAGCAAATTGTAGTCTGAGGCCTGCCGGACCATCATTTTGTGGCAAATTTGAATCAAACTCTTCTATTTGCATGTCAGCTGAAATCAGCAAATCTGTTTAAATTTCATAGCAAACTAGGAGCTTGGCAGCTGTTGGAAATTGTATAGTATTATTGTTCAGCAAGGTGCAATTTTTTGGACCATATGCTTTTAAGATCATACAGCTAAACATGTCATATCTTCCTTAATTACTGGAATTTTTCAAAGCAGCAAAACAAGATAAGTTCTATCTGGGAATTAATTAAATTAAATGGACAAACATTTAAAAAATGTATTTAGAATTTTAAATAAAGATTTATATTTCAAAATAAAAGTTAAACATGAATATTAGATTTTTAGAAAATATAAAAGCGCAAATCTACTAAATTGTAAACAGCAAAGTTAAACTATGAACTGCATTAGGACAATTGGTGGCTTGGGATTTTGCAACTTATAGCATTTAGTCCCTGGGTTGTAAAACATGATAGTTCAGAGTGATTTTCGTCGAGAGAAGTTATATGCATGTTAAGATGTGTGTAGGTGTACACACTATGCTCCATTTTTGTTGTGTCAGGTACTCAGCCAGTTGTTTGGAAAGATAATAGCACGCTCAAATTCGCCATAGTGATGGGACCAACCACAGTGGCTCGTATTGTTGATGACAACTTATCTATCAGTCATATGTGTACTATATAATACCACAAGGGAGGACACTTCTCTCCTTTCTCGCGCGACCAATTTAAAAATCGACGCTGATATTTCGAGCTATACTTCCCATAGCATAATAAATTTTGTACATATTTTATTGTGACAATATGATACAATGGTATTGGGCACAATATGATACAGAGGTATTGGGCACAATATGATACAATTATATTGGGCACAATATGACACAATGGTATTGGGCTCAAGTTCTAACAACTTAAATTGTTGTAAGCTATACAAGCAGATATTTCTTATTAGACCGTCACACCATAATAATCATCATCATCACATAATTTAACTGCTTTTGGAGTAGATATAAGGAAATATTTCACGCGTGAAGTGGGATAAGTTGTATTGTCACGAGCGGCGAGTGCTATAAATTTGTTTTTGATCTCTCTCTCTCTCTCTCTCTCTCTCTCTCTCTCTCTCTCTCTCTCTCTCTCTCTCTCAACAATCAAGTTGTAAAGGAAATTGACGAGAGAGAGAGAGAGAGTGTGTGAGAGAGAGATTAATCATTACTTAACAAACCCATTCTTTAAAGAGCAACATGAGACATTTGTGACTTGGCAATCTGTCAATGAAGACCGGCATTCAATACCTGAACTTTTAACGTTATGGTAATTTTTTTTTCAATTTTGTTTTGTTAAGTTTTTACAGAGCTAGTTTCAGAAGTAGACAAATGAACACACACACACACACACATACACACATATATATATATATATATATATATATATATATATATATATCACCTCCAATTTTACTTTCTTAAAAACTTTTCGAAGTTGAAGTCGTTGTAGACACTTCGTACAGAGACAGCGTCTTGTGAACCTCTTTGAAAACGAACTTTCTTCAGCAGCGATGATTATATTAACCCAGAAAGATGGCTGTCTTCTTTACAGTTCCTAAATAAACATTTAAGGTACACTTATATCCAAAATCCATTTTTCCGTAAACGGAAACTTTGTGCATTTTTATAAACAGATTTTGATATAGAAACATAAGTGCAGTCTGGGTTTTCCACGACAGTTCTCTTTGATATAGCACTGTCCTTATTTTGCATAACTATTGGTCTGTCATTAAGATTAATTAGCTCCATGTCAAATGATCATATTATGAGGGGACGAATTCCTAATATTTCTTTCAAGGAAGTACAATTCAGATTGTTATATACCCGTGTTACAAGTATACATGGTTTAACCGTTTGTGGGTCGTGTTTAGAGCACTGTTTTTGGTCATCTCATTACTATACTAAATTATTGGGCAGATCGTTTACACTCTCACGTCAAAATTAAAACATTTTCGTTACATATTTGCAAAACATTTGTGGCGATATTTTATGAAGGAGAGATATAGAAGATTTTACTGCTATTTTTGGATTCTAGTGAGGAAAAAAATATAAATTTCATCTTTACAAATCAAAAAAATTTCTAAGTGTTTAAGTAACAGCGAATAAGCTCTTTTAAGTTTCATCTGTTTGCAGGTTTAACAGGTTTTATTGTAATAATTTTCATGGCGTTAGCAGTCAACAGCGACTTAGTTTCTGTATATATATATATATATATATATATATATATATATATATATATATATATATATATATATATATTGCATATACACACCTCTTTGACAAAAGAAAATTGCCTGTAAAGAGAAATCACTAATGAAGTATTCATTCATGTCAGATGTCTTTATTTGAGCATTCAGTCATATCAGAAATCTATGCAAACAGAAGTTGTTGCTATGGACATTATAAATATCTGATAGTCGAAAACAGATTTCACAGGTTACGGAATTTTTTGTAGGGGAGTATCGTCATTCTGTGTGTGTGATGGTGACAACTAGTGCGATATGAAACGGTGAAAGATCCAGAATTTAAATAAGCTTCATAAATCCTACAGCTTTTCCGACATGGTGCAGTTAACGAAGATGATTTTTAAAAACATTTTTGCCCCCGTTGTTTGCTAGGTATGATGTTTCTTATGGCGGACATTAAACAAGTCTACCATGCTGCGTTCTACACCGATCTGATTCGTGTGTATCTACAGTCAATTAGGTTTATACATCTAAAATAAGATTTGGAAGGCACAGCGATGCTGTAGATTGTTATTGTAATATTTTTTTCTCTTTCACCTATCCCCTTAAATAAGTGTTCCTGAGCAGATGACGCGTGTTAAGGAGATTATTTTTTCACAAATTGTACATCTTTATGTACCAATATATCAAATTTTAGCAACAACTTAGCGGCAATTTGACCCGCTGTCCTGATAATGGACTGATAATTCATGCTGAAAAGTTTGTATTATTGTTATTTCAGATTTTCAAACAAATATCAACTCTACATTAAATGACACACTAGACGTCAAAACGAAGTTTTACTCTAAAATCGTACATATAGCACTTACATGTCGATTTAAACACCTCTGTTTTATATTTTCAACTTTATATTTCAGAGTTCTGATACATCCTCGGAGATTATGGCAATTGTGTATACACTGAAATACAGCAACACTTCGATTACTCAAATGCACGGCATAACTTGAATTTCTCGCTTAGTCGCGGCATACAGCCTTGTCATGCCTGCGACCCTCAGAAATTCGAAATAGCTAATAAATCAAACCAAAACAAAAGTCCAGCAGCACTTCCGGGCTTTCAGAATGTTTCTTTAGATATCTTTTTAAGTCATTTTTTGTTTAATGATTGTATAAAATCCATGAGAGCACTGCCAATGATCAATGAATGAGCTGCAACAGTATTGTAGGCTGGACAAAGGAAGGCATTGACATTGTGACACCATAATCTTCTGTTCCGAGAAATCATCAATCAAACACAATTTCGATTTTCTAAATGAATGCAGGGCTGTTATATATATATATATATATATATATATATATATATATATATATATATATATATATATATATATATATATATGTTAGTGTGACTTATGCGTGATCCCCGTTGGTCTTTTATTCATTTTAAAAAAAATATATCAATTATAACATCAACCAATTCACGGTGCGACGCTAGTCATATTTAGATACTAGTATGCAGTGTTAAATGCACTGTAAAATCAAAAGTACAATTAACACAATGGAGTTAGAGATAAAAAAAACGTCATTTGAATATGTGTTACGACTCTGTGGTCTAAGAAAAATGTAACAGAAAGAAAGTGAAACCGACAATGTATGTAAAATCAACAAACAATTTATTTCTAGACAATTAAAGTGAAAATTCAAAAGACACTTACAGTAACGTGAATTAAAATCCAAATAATCCAATAATCCTAAGTGTCCTAATCACAAGTCCTAAGTATAGAATGTTCTGAATGAATGAAAGTTCTGAGTTAACGAATGTTCCGAATGAATGAATTTTCCTAATGAACGAATGTTCCGAATGAATGAATGTTCCGAATGAACGGATCTTCCCAATGAACGAATGTTTCGCATGAATGAATATTCCGAATGAGTACTTTAGGTAACTCCGATGAATCTTCCAATAAATAATTCCTTTCGAATTATGTATACAGCAATACAGCATCTCGGCATAACAAGACTACAAGGCTACAGGATTACAGTACAACTATGATTCCAAACATTCTGATGATTCCAAAAAACTGATCATAAAAAAACAATAATGTTTTCAACACAAGATTTAAAGTTGGAATGATTATAATGCGTATATCAAGGTCTTGTATACTCTTTGCAAATGGACAATTTCACAACAGGAAATGATCTTACTATCCAGAATGCAAAACTAAATGCGTCTATTTAGTGGAAATATTCTAAAGGAATGGTAAACAACTCTGACCTTGAACTCAAAGGTCAGTAAATACCTTGTTGACATCTTTAATCAAACTTAAAGTGCGACTTACTATTTGACATAAATTTCTAGTACAGTCATAGACCAAAAGTTTATGCAAAAATTGAAGATTATATATACATAACAATACGAGCCAATACATCAAACCTAAATGATCACAAATGACTGTTTTCAAATTTTTCATTTAAAAGACTGAAATGGATTGACGGACTGTATATGTAAGAGTTAGTCTAAATTAATTGCAACACATGAATGTATTAACAACTCTTAGCGTATAGATTGATGCCAGAAAAACCAACTACAAGTTAAGTTAAATTCTAATATTTCAGTCAGTTCTTTTATGCACTACGTAACATAGTTATATTACCAGCCATTCGGAACCTAACACGTATGGCCCAGTAACACAGACAACGTGTAGAAGAGAGAGAAATTTATTTATTTGAATCCATTTTGGCGATAGTCTAATATATTTGATTAATGCTCTTTAAGTATGATAATGGTTTACACTAATTCAGCACTGTCAGTTTAAAAGCATTACTAGCTTTCGATTTAGCTTATTCATAGTTTTGCCATCCATCGAAATACTAAATTGCTATGTATTCCCTGTCAAACATAAAGCCCTAATACGCTAAGGCAGCCCGGTACTCAGGATTCAAAATATCTAGCATATTTGGCCCTTTGATAAGAACTTATAGATATTTTCAAGCGGTCGCTTGTTTGGTTGTTAGACTGTTTTTAACGGTACTTTAATCACATTATTGGCTATATCATATCAAGAAAATGGGACATTAGTGCCTTTCCCAAATGTACAAAGAAGCAGTCTACCCTGGATGGGATGGTCTGAGTATTACGACCCATTTCTTTAGTATATGTTCCATTTCAGAACAAGTCCACAAATGTATTATATTTCCAATATATTATACGATGATAAATAGGGTATTCGACTGTCCCTAGTTTCCGGAAATAGCTCGTTCTATCGATGGTATAAATAGGGTACTCGACTGTCTCTAGTTCCGATAAATAGCTCGTTCTATCAATGGTATAAATAGGGTTGTCGACTGTCTCTAGTTCCCAGAAATAGCTCGTTCTATCGATGATATAAATAGGGACGTCGACTGTGTCTAGTTCCCAGAAATAGCCCGTTCTGTCGATGGTATAAATAGGGTACTCGACTGTCTCTAGTTGCCAGAAAAAATCCCGTTCTATCGATGGTATAATCACAATTTTATAGCTATGCTGACGGTATTGTCAGCTACATGTCGGATTCGTGGCTTTTGCGCGATTCGATTTTTAGGGTACTTTAATCTCCTGTCTGAACAGTCTCGAAACTTTGAAGGGGAGATCATGTTGGATTGTTGTTTTTCTTGTTAGTGTTGCAAGAATTGTGACTAAAGCCATCCTTTTAATATGCACACTATACTCTTCAAGTAACCATTCTGCTTTTGGAGGACACTGGAGAGCAAACCAAAAAATTCGAATGGAAGCTGGACAAGATTTGAAAAATTTGACCACAATGCCAGCAAGCACTTTTACGGAGAAAATGGATTGTAAAAACTTGATAATTTGTCCTGACTTTATCGTGAAGACTGTCTATTGTTTCTTACAATATCGCCAATTGGCCATTACAATCACAATATATATCGTGAAGACTGTCTATTGTTTCCTACAATATCGCCAATTGGCCATTACAATCACAATATATATCGTGAAGACTGTCTATTGTTTCCTGCAATATCGCCCATTGGCCATTACAATCACAATATATATCGTGAAGACTGTCTATTGTTTCCTACAATATCGCCAATTGGCCATTATAATCACAATATATATCCTGAAGACTGTCTATTGTTTCCTACAATATCGCCCATTGGCCATTACAATCACAATATATATCGTGAAGACTGTCTATTGTTTCCTACAATATTACCCAGTGGCTATTACAATCACAATATATATCCTGAAGACTGTCTATTGTTTCCTACAATATTACCCAGTGGCTATTACAATCACAATATATATCGTGAAGACTGTCTATTGTTTCCTACAATATTACCCAGTGGCTATTACAATCACAATATATATCGTGAAGACTGTCTATTGTTTCCTACAATATTACCCAGTGGCTATTACAATCACAATATATATCGAGTATCTTTACAAAGAGCTATGTAAATATATATTGTCTCATAGCGGATGTAATTGAGAATAATCAATGCATGAGGAAACAATTGGGTGTCTGTAATATTGATATCAGTGCATGTGGACTAACTTTTGTGCATACAGTTTTCATTTAGAATATTGGGAAAATAGCAACTCTTAAATATAGGTATTTCATTTTAAGTACATAGGAAAAATGGTATCAATAAGAATTTGTAAGGTTTAAAGTGTATATAAGTTCACACATTCTTTCGTTGAAATCGAAACTCAGTCAAATGTAGACAGTGCTAAAGTTCCGAAGATTGACAATGGATCATTCCATGACAAATTTATTGGGATTTATTTATCTGTGCACTACATCTTCACTGTTAGTTTTTCCAACACAGTGAGATGCAAACTACAAGTATACTTTCGTTCATTCCATGCGTAATTCCCCTCCCTGTCCTAATCCTGTAGCCACCGCGTTCAACATAGTAATTTAATTATAACAATGCTACTGAGTCTGACTTATTTCGACCCCTCTAAATCATTATCTGCGGATATCAACTTCTACATACCTTACAATGTAACGGATGTATGTTATATATTTAAGAGTTCCGGATTTACGGTTACATACTTTCATGCTAAAGTTGTGTTAGCTACTTAGTACAGTGAACAGCGCCTGGAGAACTTCCTGGAGCTTCAATTTTCCCCCAAACCGATTATTATACTAATCCGGAATAAAGTTCGTGTTCTTTGCAGTTCCTAAGTAACTTTGAAGGTACACAAAATCCATCCAAATTGAACACTCTAATTCATTTTTCCGTAAACGGAAATTTAATGATTTTTTTTTTATAACAGATATACAAAATAGAAATGTACTGTGTAGATTTTCCACGGAGGTAATTCAATCTATTAACCTCTTTGATATAATACTATAGTTATTTTGCATAATTGTTTTCTATGAATGAACATATAATGAGGGTACATAGACCTAACATTTCTATCAAGAGATTTCTGTCCAGCTCGCTTATTGATCAGTACAGCACGTGCACTTAGTTTAACCCTTTGGGACTTGTGTTTATATTGCTGATCGAAAGAAAAGGCCAATAGTGTTCAAATTGTTTAACCCTTTGAGACTCGTGTTTATATTGCTGATCGAAAGAAAAGGCCAATAGTGTTCAAATTGTTTAACCCTTTGAGACTCGTGTTTATATTGCTGATCGAAAGAAAAGGCCAATAGTGTTCAAATTGTTTAACCCTTTGAGACTCGTGTTTATATTGCTGATCGAAAGAAAAGGTCAATAGTGTTCAAATTACATCAATAGTCTGAACGGCGGAAGATTCTAAGTGTTGCATATGTGGTGAAAGGAAAACTCAGTGTTGCATATGTGGTGAAAGGAAAACTCAGGGAGAGAAACTTTGGAGTTTGTGAATAGTATTCAGTTGATGTGATAAATAGGAAGAAGCTTTTGGAAATAATGACACAGGAGCGAAGAAAAGAACATAAAGTAAAATTAATCTGAGACAGACTTTACATTGACAGTCAACAGTATGAACCTTCAGAGTAGAAATCCATTCTCTATTGGAATATATATGGTTTAAAAAGAAAGATATGTGATCAGGATATTTTGAATTTCATATCTGACTTTGAGATTTTACTTTTGAATGAAACCTAGGTCAACCACAAATGATAAATATGATTTGAATGTAAACAGTTTTGTGAGTGATCACATATATGCTAAAAAAAATCATACAAAAAGAGCTGAGGTGATTTAGTCGGGGGGGGGGGGATTTCGGTTACAAATAATTGGTGCATGGCAAAGTGTCCATTGTTGAAAATAAAAATATGGTTATTTGTGGCTAAAGCTCTATTAAAGTCTGGTTGAATTTTATGAAGATATATATATATATATATATCTATATATATATATATATATATATATATATATATATATATATATATATATATATGTATATGTATATATATATATACATACATATACACATACACACATATATACATACATATATATATACATACACACGCACACATATATATATACACACATATATATATATACATACACACACATATATATATACATACATACATACACATATATATATATGCATGCACACATATATTCATACACACACACATATATATATATATATATATATATATATATATATATGTGTGTGTGTGTGTGTGTGTGTGTGTGTGTGTGTTCTACTTACATATTACCGAAAAATTCGGCTGTATTATGTATGACGAAATTGATCAATTGGGATTATTGAAAACTTGTATTGTGAAATATAACCTATTGGGTGAGATATTTGTTATAGGAGATTTCAATGCTTGGAACTGGAAATTTTAATGATACACCTGAACCAGACAAGTACCAGGATACTGATACTTGTACTGTTTTGCATCTTTATAATAGAGTAAACAAAGTTCTTGTGCTAGATACATTGGGTTAAAGGTTACTAAATCTACATAAAGTCACGGGATTTGTTTTGGCAAATGGGCGGTTAGACTTCGATGATAGAATAGGCGAATACACCTTCTGCTCCACCAATGGGCGGGGTGTGGTAGATTATTTTCTTTTATCATATCAAGATGTCATGTACAAAGAGGTGTTTTGGGTAATGCCGTTTGGTGATTTTTTCTGATTATGCACCACTGCACTTAAATATAAAATAGAAAAAGATAAGAGACGGTAATACTTCAATCTTGTAAATTCCGACTTACAGTGATAATACATTTCAGTGAGAAACTAATATGGGATAATGAAAAAAGAAAAAAAAAGAATTAATTTGGATCATATTTGCCTGATAGATATGAAGTGGTGTGTCACCTATCTTCAAGTATCGACAGTGCAGAAAACCCTGATGAATTAAATGATATTGTTGATATTTTTTCTAATATTATTTTGAAATGTGCACGTCCATTGTTTGGAAAAAATAAATATACACAACCTCATCAAAACAAGCGGAAAAGTGATGTTTGGTTTCATGAAAGTTTTCAGAAAGCTAGAATTGAGTTTAATGTAAATAGAAACGAGTGTCTTCGAAACAAAACTTTAACATTTTTAATAAATATGTTAAAGCTAGATTAAGCTATACTAAATCTAAGAAGATTGTGAAGAAGCATATTGATGAGGGTGTCAATTTAATCAATGTCTAAATCTAATCCAAGAGGTTTTATGAGAGAGATTAATATATGCTATAAAAATCAAAGCAAGTCATCCAGTGAATAATGCTCAAATGACTTTTTTGAGCATTTTAAAAACATTTAAGATTCCCATAAATTAACAATTGACAATTGACAAGATGATGAGCCAATCTCGATAGATAGTGAAATAATCGATGGAGCCAGTCTCGATAGATAGTGAAATAATCGATGGAGCCAGTCTCGATGGATAGTGAAATAATCGATGGAGCCAGTCTATATAGATAGTGAAATAATCGATGGAGCCAGTCTCGATAGATAGTGAAATAATCGATGGAGCCAGTCTTGATGGATAGTGAAATAATCGATGGAGCCAGTCTCGATGGATAGTGAAATAATCGATGGAGCCAGTCTCGATAGATAGGGAAATAATCGATGGAGCCAATCTCGATGGATAGTGAAATAATCGATGGAGCCAGTCTCGATAGATAAGTGAAATAATCGATGGAGCCAGTCTCGATGGATAGCGAAATAATCGATGGAGCCAGTCTATATAGATAGTGAAATAATCGATGGAGCCAGTCTCGATAGATAGTGAAATAATCGATGGAGCCAATCTCGATGGATAGTGAAATAATCGATGGAGCCAGTCTCGATAGATAGTGAAATAATCGATGGAGCCAGTCTTGATGGATAGTGAAATAATCGATGGAGCCAGTCTCGATAGATAGTGAAATAATCGATGGAGCCAGTCTCGACAGATAGTGAAATAATCGATGGAGCCAATCTCGATGGATAGTGAAATAATCGATGGAGCCAGTCTCGATAGATAGTGAAATAATCGATGGAGCCAGTCTTGATGGATAGTGAAATAATCGATGGAGCCAGTCTCGATAGATAGTGAAATAATCGATGGAAGCAGTCTCGATTGATAGTGAAATAATCGATGGAGCCAGTCTCGATGGATAAGTGAAATAATCGATGGAGCCAGTCTCGATGGATAGTGAAATAATCGATGGAGCCAGTCTCGATAGATAGTGAAATAATCGATGGATACCTAGATATAGATATTTCACCAGATAAAATAAAAAGATGTTAATCATTGAAAAAAAAAATAAACAAGGATCGATAGTACACTGTCGGAAATGATTCTTAACTCTCCTAATGTTATTATTAGTTTTCTTGAAGAGTTTTTAATGATATTTTCCGAAGTGGTCATTAGCGAGAATTATTGAGGAAAAGGCATTACAGAGAATTATGGAGGAAAAGGCGTTATAATACCTCTTCATAAGAAAGGTAATGTTGATGAAGTTAATTACTATTGGGGTATTTCACTTATTAGTACATTAGCAAAAAATTATTTAAATATATTGAATGACAGATTATGTAAATGGGATGCAAAGTAAGAAAAAATAATTGAAAACCATGGTTTCCAGAAGAAAATGTCTACTGTAGGTTGCATATATATCCTCAACGCAATTATTTTCAAGGTGTTGAGTTCTGATAAAAAAAATTATATCATGCATTCATCGATTATGAGAAAGCGTTTGATAAAATCGACCGCAATATGTTGTGGCATACATTAACCAGTAACGGGGTTTGTTCAGTTATGGCAAAGGCTTTACATGCTATTTATAATTCTGTAAAATCCTGTGTAAGACACAATAATAGTTTTCAGATTTTTTTTACACACAATATGGCTTGAAGCAAGGAGAGCCGTTTTCACCAATCTTGTTTACATTTTTTATAAACGATATTGTTACTAGCATAGAGCTTAATGTAAATGTAGATGATGCTTTCAATATAGATAATTTGACTTGGTTTTTGTTATTATATGCAGACAATGCAGTATTTTTTGCCAAAATGGAACAGTCATTACAAACCATGCTGAATAATTTGGAATCATATACCCGTTAGTGGAACCTTAAAGTTAAAACTAGCAAAACAAATATTATATTGTTTGTAACAGGCAACAAGACAAATCCATCAATATATTACAATGGTGAATTATTTAAAACTGTTTATTCATGTAAGTACTAAGGTTTGCATTTATTAAAAATACCTAAATTTTCAGGTGAATTTATCGCTTTTTAATTTAAAGAAATTTTGTTAAGACACTGTTCTACCTGTAAGGGAACAATGTTAACGTTTTGATACTCTCGTTGGATCTGTGCTACATTTTCGATCAGATAAATAGTCCGTCCACCCAGGAAAAGATGTTGAACAAATTCATACAAATTCTGCAGGCGATTATTGGGGGTGAACAAATATACTAATTTGCATGTTCGCTATGCTGAACTGGGGAGATATCCAATGTCGGAAAATAGAAAAATGCGCCTGTTAAATGTTTGGACTCGAATATTGGTAAATAGAGATAGTTTAATTTTTTGAAGTTATACTATATTCAAGAGCAACGCTGATAGCGGTAACTCTTATAATGGGAAAAAATATGGCAATTCAAGTAAAATCTCTGTTAGATGATCTAATATATTCTTACGTATGGAACAATCAATTTGATATTGTGATTCCAGTCAGTGAAATAAGAGATAGAATTCTAGATCAGTATAAGCAAAAATGGATATTCTGTGAGGTTATCAAACAAACTAGAGTATTATTCCTTGTATAAAGAATATTTATACTTTGAAGAGTACTTCAATGTGATAAATGAAGCTCGTTTTAAACTTGCACTAAGTAGATTGAGAGCAGTATCGCATAACTTTAATATGGAAGAGGGTGGCTATGAGGGAGTACCAGGGAATGAGCGGCTGTCAAATAGGTGTAATACAAGAGCTGCTGAAAATGAATATCATTTTTTTTTTGGTTTTTGGTTTTTGTCATTTTATAAGGAATTGAGAAGAAAATATTTACCACGATATTATTTTTCATGACCGAATATACAGAAATTTAAAGTCATTATGTGTGCAAATTCCAAAAAAAGTTTTAACTGCATTGTCCACATTTTTATACTTTGCACAACAGAAAAGGTTAGAAAATAACTAATTGTGCATACGTAATTATGAATATATTGCATTCTAAGACGAATACAATTAGTTATAATTTGGTCTGTACATTTGATGTAAATTTAATGGTAATTTTGTTCTTCACTAAATGAAATCAATATTATATTCAATACTCAATATAATTATGTTACTTATCCTCTGCAGTAAGACATGTTTGCAACCTCAGGTCTGTAGCTATAAATTGCTTTTGCAATTTAATGCTAAATAAATTTTGTTCTCCTCTATTCTGTTCTTTGTTCTGTTTATGTGATTGTATGTCGTCATCTCATTAGCGTTTTAAATAGTCGGTCAGATCGTTTACACTATGACGTCATTTTCACATTTTGATAGACATGTTTGCAAAACATTTGCGGCGGTATTTGTTTACGTAGAGCTTGATAAAAAAAAAAAAAAAAAAAATTTCTGCCGTTTTTAAACTTGTGTGAACAAAATAGAACATTCAGCTTTAAAAGTTAACAATGTTTTTTTAACATTTACGCAATGGTCCTCTAGCTGTTTAAGTAATGTATAGAGAATGAGCTATTTTCAATTCATCAGTTTGCAGGCCACAAATAATTATTCCATTGTAAATAGTTTAGAGACGTTTAGTAGTCAACAGCCTTTCAATTTTTGTGGTTATTTCTATATAAAATCCGTAAGACCAAAGAAACTTGCTTGAAAAGATAAAAATGAATTAAGTATTAGCACCTCATGTCAGGAGTCGTAAATGTATTAACACCAATGAATGGACAATATATTCCACAGGTTATGAAATTATTGTACGTGTAAATCTTTCTTATTTGAGGTATGTGGTAAAGGTAACTGGTGAAACAGTGAAGCCCTATGTTTGTCTGTTGGAATCTAAACAAGCGTAATAAATTCTAATGCAGATATTCTATTGTATTTTGCACCACTTTGTCCTCAGGGTCTGATGTCCCTTTTGTCGAACATAAAACATCTCTGTTGAAACTTCTCTCCAAATACATGTTTCGTGTGTATCTACTATGGCTGCAACGTTTACACGTGTAAACGGTTATGTTTAGTTTACTGCCTGTAAACGTTTAAAAAATTGGTAAACGTGTCAACGAACATGCACGTGGCTGTCAGTGATGCATGCCCTACCCGTTTCAGCTAAATTATATATTTCCACACCTATGTTTAAGAGGATAATCTAGCAGGATTTTTTCTGTTAATTCTTTTCTTAAAGTATGTATGATTTTCACAACGAATGTGGAAACTCAAGGAAAATACTGAAATTGACGAAAATCGGTTGTAGCGGGCATTACACAACAGTACACATCAGGTTGATTTAGTTGTAATGCTGACAAAGTTTTATTTTTTAAAAAAACATTATTTATCTTTGAAAAACATGTTTCTTAACAGAGCCTTTGATTAGTAATATTTTAAAGAAACACAGTTTCTAGTTTTTAAGCTACTTTACGGTTTCTTAGTCATTGTAGATCCTACAAAGGCATCCCATGCGCATGTCCGCACAGTGTGTCCAGTTGCATTTTCTATTTGATACATCATGTACATGCATGTAGTAGTAGGAAACAATATTTCGACGATCGTAGTGATGTTTAACCTAAATTATCAGATATATTCATTACAAAGAGTTCTTACATGCTGAATCCTGTCATAAACGGTAAAAGACGTGCAGCAAATAAAACAATGACAAGTTGAGCGAGGTACAGCATGCACATTATAACAGTTGTCCGCTGTTCAGAAATCCCAACGGGTAAATAAGGGGAATATTTATTTTCTAATCGTTTCGATTAAACGGCATTATTTCGGTTATTGTAAACCGTGTACACGTTTAAACATATTGGTAAACGTTGCAGCCTTAGTATCTGCAGATGAATAGGTTCATATATATATAAAGTATTATTCTAAAACATACAGCTATGCCGAAGATGGTCATTGCACTGTTGCCCTCTCTTTTACCTATACCTATACATACATATAAGTGTTCCTCAATAAAAGACGTGAGTAAAGGAGATTCCTTTGACTCAAATTACATCTCTGTATATGTACAGAATGAATAGGTTTTAACATTTTAGCAACAACATTACAGAAGTTTGACCCGCACATATATATATATATATATATATATATATATATATATATATATATATATATATATGACAAACTGGATGACAACGAGCGTGGCCATAAAGAAAACTATAAGATACTGCAGACGAGAACACATGGCAAATTTGGCTTAAACGAAAAAACAACAAATATTTTTAAAATGTGCTCAGTTTAAAAGTGCATCAGTTTCTTTCCTGTCCGTTTGCTCAGTAGCACTCTCCTCTAGTGACATCAACTTTGTATTATTATTAAAATAATTATTATTATTGTTATTATTATTATTATTATAGTTTTTGTACTTCCTCCAGTATATTAGTTTGAGGAAAATGATTGTCATGTGAAAAAGAAGAATATAATAATTAAATTCAAGCAAAGCGTGCATGTACAGATGCTGAAGCTTGCTTTCAGAATTGGACTGCATTTAAGATTTATCATAATATCATGCAACGGAAAAGCGTAACGACCGAGACATCAGAATGTATTTCAAAGTCATTTCACTACACAAATCTGCGCTTTGGTAAAATAAAATCGGTAATTTTAGTCATGCAGTAAATAGAAATTATTCGACTCGTTGCATAAATTATTCGACTCGTTGCATATATTAATCGACTTTTTGCATAAATTTCATTTGAAACGAGTACTTATGTAAGATCCTCTGTACATGTTGCAATAACACTTCAAAAGCACATTCACATATAACATGAACTTACAAAATATGAAGTGCTATACTTCAATGCCAAATGAAATATAAGATATAAAAACTGTACGACATTTAACCATTTCAGAACTTTGTTCGTATTGTCAAAGAGTAATCCAACTGTTTTCCTCTATCCTGTCTTTCTTCGTTAGTCCCCACCATTTTGGTTTTATTATAAATAATCTTCATACTCTCAATAAGAAGGATGTTGCTAAAATCTGTTGCCTAATGCTTCGTAGGTTTCTAAAGCCGTATTTTCGACCAGATTCCTACAATCTGGCAGGAAGAATATCTTGGATCCAGCTTATTACACTCATAACCATGTTTGAAATCTATAGTCAAATCGGGGAAAGATGAGCCTTGATTGCATACCGAAACTGAGTGATTATCGAAATTTGAGTGCAGCTTCTGTTTGCGAACTAGACTGGAATCTTACCAAGGCAGGATAATTCACTTTTGAATGCAAATATAATCAAAATAAGGAATAAAAATCCTGATATGTAAACTCACAATCAGTAAAATATTTTATTTAAAGATGTTACGCTTTGAAGCCTGTCGGATACGACCGCTCTGCGATGGTGCTATAATACACCCACCTCGACAATTTTCGCTGTATCAATCCGCGCAAGAAATATGTTAACGAAAATAAAGTCTCTTTATTTTCGTATGAAAACAATCATTCGTTTGACGAAATACACAATATGAAGCATTATATTTAGCTAAATTTTTACAATGTCACCGTCTTTATTATTGTAAAATTTCTGAAATTTTTCTCGGCGTAGAAATGCAGCCAGAAATCGCATGGACACAGAATGGGAAAAAAATTCATGCAAACTGAAGGTTTTTGCCTTCAAAAATATATAATTAAATAGAAAATCTACGTTGTTTGAGTTGATATAAGAAAAAATTTCACGAGTGAAGTGGAAACATTGTATTGTCAGGAGCGGCGAGTAAAATATTTCCTTATACTGCGTCTATTAAATAAATATAATTTTTTTTTTTAAATCCTCTATTTATTGACATATATTTTCTTCCTCATTATTCAATACACGTAAACAAATTCGTAAATTTAGGAAGATATCTTTAAGTTTTCTCCTTTTTCTCTTGCTTCACGTGAAAATCCACAAGTAGTACTAACATAATCGCCGTTCTGTGCACTTCCGATATCTTTATTAAAAACTTACAAGATGATGTAATAAATAGAGAACAAAAAAGATAAATAATGACGTGATGTACTCAAAAACAGCTTTGGACGTAAACAAGGTTTCTCGACTAACTCGTTCCTCCTACAGAGATTTCTGGACAGGAAATTTATGACATTTCTTTAAAATATTACAGCTATTTCATGTCTTGGTTTTCACAGTTAAAAACTAGATAAGAGACTTCAATTTTGCAATACTTTTATAGACAAGATTGTATTTTATTGACACT
This sequence comes from Margaritifera margaritifera, assembly GCA_029931535.1. Lineage (NCBI taxonomy): Eukaryota > Metazoa > Mollusca > Bivalvia > Unionida > Margaritiferidae > Margaritifera > Margaritifera margaritifera. The sequence continues at coordinate 666,698 of JAQPZY010001569.1, forward strand.
TTGCTGCTCTATTGAATAAGATGTAACAATGTGATACGAAGCAGCATGTGATCATCTGCAGGAACATAACGGAGAAGCATTTGCTGAATGTGAAATTCCAATCTATGCATGTAATGTCAACTTACTTAATTATGTCATGTTATAAAAGGAAAATAATAGAAAACAAATCGTGTGTGTGTGTGTGTATGTGTGATAAAATATGTAGGTTAAAGTCAAAGTGCATGTCTGCACAATCCTGTATCTATGGTACTGATTCAAAGTTTTGTTCCAAGACTGTTATATATATATATATATATATATATATATATATATATATATATATATATATATATATATATATATATATATATATATAATGAAGGGAAAAAAACTCGCCTTTTGTTGGCGTTTTGGACCAGACTCATAACAGCTCGTGTTCAATACGTTTTGCTCAGCCATGAAAGTCGTGGGAATTGTTATTAGACTGTGACATTAGAGTACTGAAAGCATTAAGGTGAGCGTTATGAACTTGTTTACCCGCAAAATTGTACTTATTATAGCATCTTAAATGCATACAAGACGTGTTCTTTACTTCGATCGCTCCTGCACAAGGGTGTTGATGGGCCATACTTCAGCAGGTTATGGTACAACCAGACTTGTAACCAATAATGGTGCGGGTTTGGTTCCCCTTATCGGCTACCATGGTGTGTTTTTAGGCAAGGCAATCTACGCTACATCCCTCAGTACGATATGAACTTCAAAGTGTTGTTGTGCCGTAAAACACTAAAATCTACGCCAAACAAAACCAACTGGTAGAAAAAATACTGCCATATCACTACCACAAACAGGCCTGATAAATTGATCCCTGATCAGTTCAATTACTCTATACCCTCTACCATCCCCTTCTGTGCCCATTGAAACAGAACAGTTGTTTAGAGGTAAGTATGCAAAGAACGGCATCTATCAATTCTAAAAAATCAGCAGACCATTAGGAGTGTAATGATTTCCAGAGAATACATGTATGTATCAGACTCCAATCCTAATTTTAATCTCACTCTCTCTCAAACACGACGCTTTTATTAGTTTATTTGCTGTGTGCATATGCTTGACCTTTCATGCTGATTAAGTGAGCTAATCAGATTTTCTCTTCCAAACATATTCACTTAAATAAGACGTAACTTCTGTTGATGTATACGAGCTTATTTCATTGGCACGTTAATGACGTGCTGTTGTTTATACATATTTATGAGAAACAAGGCGGTCATATCGCATGCAGCCACCAGTGAAAAGAGAGCGTAGCGAATTTTCGTCCGTGACTTGCGATGATGAATAAAAATTTGAGATGGATGAAAACAGTTTATATATGCTGCTATGGTAATAGATTAAACATAAACTAGTTATTTCTTAATGATAAAAAATGTTAGAGGAAGCATTTGATGAAAAGTCTTTGAAACAAAGATGTCGTTCAAGGACTTGCTTTTTTTAACATTAATTAACTTTTATTAGAATTATCAGATATCCAATGGTATTTTAATATCAGTCATGTTCTAATGGCCGTTGTATATTTCCTATCCCATGTGACTAATATATCAAAGGCAAACCAAACCGGTCGAATCTGTTATTTTGTTTTAATTGTACTACATCTCCAACTTTGACGTTGATTATAGTGATACTTCAAGTTAAAACATACACTAAACTGACGAAGGACACGTGAACTGGCCTATTGACACAGAAATAAGAATTGTGTAGAACACTTTCTCACCTTCAAACAAGCTATAATGTATATTTTTTTAAATAAACCTTTTTTATACCAGTTCTTGATATTGCCACCGCCACCGTGGTAGTAGTGTGCCTAACCTCTAACGCAGCTGAGATAAAAAAAGGAAAGATTAATTGATCCAGTGATAAAGGAATGTGCAAATAGAGTCTTCACCTTCCATCGTCTCGTTGAAAAGGGTTATTCTGTTTACAAAACCGTGCCTGTCCTATAATACTTCGATTGCTTTAAATCCTTTCCGCCAGATATCGACGTATGTGTACCCGTGAGGTAACGAGTCTCTGGAGCATATATCTAGGAACATGTGTTTTGCATACACAATTAACTATAGTCTTAGTTCTGATACTTACTGCAGACTTAACTTATCGAGACTACCTTTCAACCTGAGCAGAAAACTCAAGCTCAACCTAAGAACGAAGACTGTATTGCATATGCTACTGATACTCGGAATACACTTATCTCGTGGACATTCAGCATCCAGCTAGAGGAAACAAAGTTAGGATGATCCTTAAAAATTCTCTTTTTCTAACCACGTTATAATATAAATTTTACAATATTAAAAAGTTTGACCTTTGATCTTGTGGTTGATTTTCTTTCCATACAATTTAGGGAATACGGGGTCAGTATTGTGTGTGTGTGTATCATTTAAATGTTAGCGTCCATATCAACTGATTTTGTTGTTGTTGCTCTTTTCTTCAATGGAAAATTAAAAACTCAAAATTAATTTCGGTCTTGTGTAAAAATTAAACTTATCATATTATGTAAGATACCCTGGTCATGGACAAATACTTGATTTTTCGACAAATTTTGCTAACAAATTCCATGCATATATTTGTTTACTTTAATATATTTTGTGTTTTTATTTAATTATCTTCCAGGATTGAAAATAGCAATTGTCTTATTAAGAGACAAAAAGAAGACAAAGAAAAAATGCTTTATAATTTCACTGACAACACAGTCGATAATTAGGTGTGACCAAGGATGGCAAAATGACTGTGAATATTATAACACATTTTTGATTTTAAAAATAGCAGTAGAACATGAAACAATTAGGATTATTGGTAGTCTATCCCTAAATGAAAAACGTCAGCGTTTGTTGTTCTAGTGTATCTCTTTGGCAGAAACCTCAAAAATTTGCCATTTACGTCATTCTCAAGAACCTAGTGTCACTTAGATATTTTTAACTCTAAAAGTTTTCTTTAGATCTTTGTTTTAATTTCTTCTTATTTAGGTAGCATTAAAGAAACCTTCGTTCGTTGTTTGGATTAACGTCGCTTATCGCCTATTGGCATGTGCGACGACTTTAAGTTGTTCAGGAAAATGTTAATCCCTGTCAGAGTGACCAATATTTAATTCATGGAACATCCCTGTCAGAGTGACCAATATTTAATTCATGGAAGCGGGATGATACAATAGCTGACAGTGAAAGATGTAGTAGGTAATACGTCAGGGAAGTGACAGAAAAAGTTCGTTTATTTATGATGGTTTGATTCTCAACAAGTTTTATTCTTGGAAAGTTTCAACCAACTGTACCTTGAATGTCTTTTCTGTTCCAAAACACAGTATATGTGGCCGAATATATGCATTAAAGTAATCAGTCGCTTTATTTGTGACGTACGAATTCTCTGTTTTTTATCGTTATCCTTTTTAAAATAAATATTAACCTACGATTACACTTAATCACTAGTATCCTGCCCTTCACTCTTAGAATTTTGTATCGATTGACAGCGACATCAAGAGTCACAACTGATACAAATACTATGGTATCGGATTGAGGGTAACAGCGTATACCTTTCTCAAACATCAAATTTATAATGACAAGCTACACTCCTGATAGCTGTTGAGTTTAGTGCGTTTCGAACATTAAATGTATTGTCAGATTTAGACTGAGTACCTTATCAGCACATTAAATGTCCTTCGCTAGCCGCTTTTTTTATTTTGCCGAACATGTTTTCTTTGACGATACTTGAAATAAAGATTAGTATAGATGTGCAGTATGGTCGACCATAAACCCTTTATTTTAAGTGGGTTCAATCAATTGTTAACGTTCCGGATGTGCCACATTAGCGTTGTCTGTATACTTAAACCAGAATAAGCAACTCGAGAACTTCCATTAAGTTGCACTTCCTCAGAAACCAAGAGTAACCTTGAATAATGACCGTGTTCAACCGTTTCAACTTTGAATGTAGTATAAACATTTGTGGGTAGTATTTGGTCATGGTATACAGTCATCTGATTTGCAGGTTACATTATCAGTCATAAGGCACACTCTCATGTCTAATTCTACAGTTTGTTGGATATTTCATAAGGAGAGGTAAACAAATAACTCATCCTTTTGCAGAGTCCTGTGAAAGATTTGAAGTAATTCAGCTTTAAAAGTTAAACGTTTCTGCACATTTTTTAATAGTACACATGCCGCTTGAGAGAATAAGCTGTAATAAATTTCATGTATTTGCATTTCAAAAAGGGACCTTTCCAATGTACTCAGATTTAATAGAAGTGCTCAATACGACCTTTTATAAGACAATAATAAAACTGACTTCAGAGATAAAAAAAAAATTAAATATTAATTCCTTCCTTTAGGAGATCTTAGAACACTGAATTGTTGCTATGAACAGTATGAACACCAATATATCATAAATAGATTTCACAGGCCGCTTGGTTATATATAGTTGTGTGGCTCATTCCTGTCTGTGTGGTGCTGGAAACCAGCACGATATGAAAGAGTGAAAGTTCCACGAAACAACCTTCATATATCGTACAACAAGATTCATGCAAATATTATTCGACTTGTTTCTCTCCCCCTCCCACCCCCGTCGTCTCCCTCCCATCCCGCTTGCAGGATGTTATGTTTCTTTTGGCTCAGATGCAGCTAGTCTGTAAATCATTTCTCTCAAGACACAATTCGTGATTATTTACGTATCACACGTATGAGTCTGGAAGGTAGAGTAAAGCGGCCGATGGTTATTATACTGTTGCCCTCTCATTCCCCTAATCCCAGAAAAAGTGCATCGACTTTAGTCTTTTCTTAGTGAACATTTTTCGGACTAAGGTTTTAGTTCTGGGTAGTTGGGAGACCTTTTCATGGAAGTGTATATATATATATATATATATATATATATATATATATATATTTCTTCTCTTTAAACATAATCAACTTTGTCTACACCTGGGTTTGCAGTATGTAGGTGGAATATAGGTATTTTTTAAAAATATCTTTTAAGAGGCAAAATTCTGTCTTAAGGATTGAGACTGGTTTCTACTGAAGAGATAATTATGGGGTCCTACATGCTTAATATTCAAAGTAGAAGACTATTATTTGGAACCTTTGCTATTGTTAACAAATGCATTACCAGAAAAATAAAATCCTATTTGTCTGGTTTACCTTTCTGATATCAGTCAGACGGGCCATGGAATGAGAAAGGCAAGAAAGAATCGATTACCCCCTGTTGGATTGAATATTCTAAACTTGTTTCAGCACGTGGTCAAATAAGCAATATTGTGGCTATCGATATGTTATGGTCTTGATATCAGATCAATATTGATCTCGGCTAATAGCTTCATTGATTGTTGTTTTAATTACGATGGCTAATAGAGAATACAACATTAAATTGAAATACCATTAGACGTATTACAGTCCTTACATGGGACGACAACGTAGTTTTTACTAGGAGGGAAGAATTCGACTGAATATCATCTTCTAGTAATTAATATTTCGAATAAATTCGAGCCCGAGTATTATTGTAACCGAAAAAGGAAACAAAGCTACAAATGAACACACGAAACATAAATTTTGAAGATATATAAAAGAATTCTCAAGTTGACATACGATAACGACATGTTTTGATTTATTATCAGCTTAATTGAGGTTCCTTGACTTCCAGTATTTTCTAAAATAGACAACATAATGTACCACATCATGTATATAGAAAGACACGTATAGATAGATGTACATGACGGCAACTGAATGCCTGTACGGCATCTGTTTTTCAAGAATTCCTTTATTAAATGCTTCATCCATGTTCATACGACATTTAAAAAGCTGTTCTTATTCGTGCCATGTTTGGGTCACTGTGTTTCAAAATTATATTCTTGAGATCAACTCTTGTAAACATGTAAACAATATCTACTGTAAAATTTAAAAGAAAGTATGCAATTTCACACGACAATTATGGAAAATGGAAATGGTGAGAGGGAGGGAGAGAGAGAAAAAAGGCAGAATATGAGTGATTGAGTCAGATACATGTATTCACAGACACTAATGAATTCCCCATATGTCTGCTGATAGAGGTTATAAACGTCTTTCTATAAAGAAGGTATCGTGCTTGATTTAGCTGTATCGTTCCAACTATTTTAGGCATTTCAGTGGTATATACACCTTCTTTGTTGACATATTTTATTTAAAACATCGCTGCTACAGGATAACTTACAAGTTTCATGATATTCGAATTCTTAAGTTTCAATGAGTCAAGATCAATGATAGCACATTAGCTTTCGGGTTTACATAGCTGAACTGTGAATATCTGATGTGAAGGATAACTGCGGTTTCGTCCACATTGTTATTTCCACTCTATGGAACAATTTAATCGACAGACTGTTTTAGTAGACAAAGCGATCGTCTCTTTAGTGTGTGTGTGTGTGTGTGTGTGTGTGTGTGTGTGTGTGTGTGTGTGTGTGTAGGTTGGGGTGGGGTTAGTATATAAGAACATTATATTGCCATATTGATTACACTTTCATTTATATGGATATTGTCATTATTATGATGCAGTATATACAAACAATAAGTAAATTGTTTGTTTACAAATACTTATTTATGTTTCATGGACAACAAAAATCAACAAAAATGTTTTGTAAACTAGTAAGCATAAATGACCGATTTTATTGTTGGTGGTCTTCAGATAAAATGAAAATTGAAATATAGTATTTATTTATTGATTTAGCGTCTTCTTTTTGAAAAATTAAATTGGTTTTGTGATGCTAATTTTTATAGCACTTTTTCAGTGCTAAAGATGGGGGGGGGGGTGAGGTCATTGCTTGGAATTGTAAATATTTCCTCCAATATCTGTCTGAGGAAATCTACTTTTTATGTGCAACAGAAGAGGACAGAAATTAATTTCAAAGAAAGCATACAGGTATACAAGCTTGAACTTAATTTGAAACTTGGACTGTATTTAAAATATATATACAATTGCGCTTCAAGAATATGTACAGATAGACCGTAATCTTGCAAAATATACAGCACTATGATTCAATATGAATTGAAAAATAAGATATTTATCCATTTGATAACTTTGTTCGGATTGTCAGAGAGTAATTCAACTGTTTTTTTTCTTTTTGTTTCTTAGGCCCCAACATTTTGGTTTCAGTATAAAAAACCTTCGTACTACAAGGCTGTTACTAAAATATCTTGCCTAACGCATCATAGCTTTCTGAAGTCGTAATGTCTACAAAATTAACATTTTGGCAGCGAGAATGTTTTAGTTTAATGAAGATATAACATTTTGCATTTCTGTCATCGAAAGTCGTAGATCATATTTTTATATTAGATTTTGAGAACCATTGTTTTTCTAAAAGTCGTTACAGTGTAAAAAAGAATGACATTGCTGAACTAAAATATTTTTTTTTCTTTCTAACCATGTTAGTAGTAGCAGAGTCGAAGGCTTGATAAAACTGTCTCACATTACATAAATTTCATTGAGCATATTTGCTGACCAGTGAGATAACTTACGAAAACAAACGATGAGAAATGTATCTTCTTGGGGCTCAATGCTGGCACTCGTTGCTTTGTCGGGGTTTCTTATGAATATTTCCACGAATCATAAAATATGCATCGTTTTTGCATGAAACAGGAAAGTAGCAAGGACCAAACATCACTGAATTTTGATGAGCCGTTACCGCTACGGCAAACCATCAATAACGAAATTTTTGCAATTCTTTTTATTGTATGTTTCGTTGCGCATTTATAAAGTCTGACTTTAGGGTTCAAATTATGCCAGTTAGACCCAACTGATCAAAACCTCTGGAGTGATACTGGTGTCTATGCATTTATCGATCTCAAGACCAGTGTGTTTTATATCATTCAACCTAGGCAATAATTTCAACTTACGCAATAATTGTCGTTATTGATTTACTTGATAAGTTACTTAGTTTGTTATTTAGTAAGTTAGTTAGTTAGGAAACCACTTAGTTCCAGTTCTTCTTTTCATTTCCTGTTTAAACTTGATGCTGCATAATTTGGAAAGGTGCGTTTACTATTTCTTTGAAATTTATATGTAGAATCAGGAAAACATTAACTTAGCAGCGCCGCATCAGTTTCCCAAGATATATAAAGACACGTAGACACGCAAAATCATGCAATTTTTATATATTGATCTAACTGCACACAAAAATAAAACATCCGAAACCCACCAAAAGCCTTATCTACCCCACAGTAAAACTGTAGGTTCCCAACGAAATAAACAACGCTAGAAGATATTGATAATCACTGAATAAATGATCATATAAGCGTTTCATATTAAAATTTACTTTCTGTGACCTTGATGTTTCTTAATTTTCATATGATGTTTTCCTGCATATATTAGTATCATTGTTCTGTGCAACTGGTCTATTCGAGATATATTCTTATTTTTGGAAACCAAATCTGTAAAATGGTGTCTATACGCCGAAAGAAATACTTTAAGCAATTATTTGCACGAGTATCTACCGCCGTGAACATAATGTGATTGAATTGATGGCAAATTTCATGAAAATGTCTTGTAATATTGAGGTCTCTATTCTCGATGAAAAAGGAAGTCTTGATTTTGTCAGATATTTCCTTAATAAATTAGTTTTACTTGGTTTGGTGTTTGCCTTAATAAGCTCGTATTGCTTGGTTTGGTGTTTGCCCTAATCGACTATTTTGCTTGGTTTGGTGTTTGCCTTAATAAAGTGACTTTGCTTGGTTTGGTGTTTTAAGGCACAACAACACATGAAGGTTTTTTTATATCGCGTAATTGGAGTAAAGTGCTTGAAGATATTGATAATCACTGAATAAATGATCATATAAGCGTTTCATATTAAAATTTACTTTCTATGACCTTGCTGTTTCTTTATTTTCATATGATGTTTTCCTGCAAATAGTCGTATCATTGATCTGTGCAACTGATCTATTCAGTATATATTAGTGTCATTGATCTGTGCAACTTATCTATTTAATATATACATTATTCATCTTTACATTAGAGATAATGGATTCTGCTAAGCCCTGTATGATTAAGAAGAAGTCCTGAAGAGAGGCACAAAAGGGAAGGGCTGGTGGTTGAGAAAAACTGAAATTTCAGGAATCATTTCGTTAAACTTATTTTACAGTATTGAAAGTAGGGGTGAAACGATTCATCGATATATCACGTATCGATACAAGAGGTGAAGAATCGATACAAATCTTTAGCAGTCATGAATAATTATTAGTCGTTTGCCTTTTTATTCTTTAAACTGAGAATTTATCTGAGACGTCCGTTGCAGGCACAGGCACTAATGTTTGTCAGTAAAAAAGAAAAAAATGTTGAAAACACCCACTCACCTTTTGCAAATTAACACAAGGTTACGTGGTTCGAAGCGTGTGCCCACCCCCACCCCCACCCCACCCCACCCCCTTTTCGACGTTTACATGCTAATTATTTTATCCCATCAGCATGTTCAGCCACTGATAAAATATATCAACGTAAAGGAGACTTTCTAAATTTGTTCCCCATGTATGATTGGAGTACTTTACTGATCATTTAATAACCACTTTTACGCGAAGTAACTCCGTTGCTTCGTATCTGATCTTTATGGATCGAATTTAAAGGCTCCACTTCTGGTAGGTCACTCAGTGAAATATGTTACATTAAATTCTGATTTGTGGTTATTGTTTGTTACGGTCCAGGGTAAACAATAAGCACCAATCAGAATTGACTGCAGCTTATTCACTGCGCGACACACCGGAAGTATTGGCATCCAAACTCGATCCAGGTAAATACAAAGCAACAGAGAAACTTCGTTCAAAATGGTTATTAAATGGTCTGTAAATTACTAAAGTCGTACACGAAGAACAAGTTTGGAATATTTCCTTTTACGTTGATATAGGCAATCAGTGACTAAACGTGACAACAGGATAAATAAATTAGCACAGAATCAGCGGGGAGGCAGATTTCAAACCGTGCAGGTTTGTCACCTTGTGTTAATTTGTTCATTTTGTATAGAAGGGGAGTAGGCATTGCCAATAGTTTTCCTTTTCACTTAAAAGAAACAAGTGCCTGTGGCCACGGCAGTTGTTTTACATCTGCAGGAAGTACAATGTGATAGATTTTGGTTGTTAGTCATCTCCCCTCCCACATCTGGAATTGCTCTAGATACGATTTTCCTTGCAGGTGTAAATTGCACTATTTTTTCTGTTTTGAGGATAACACCGTCATGTCTTTCAAATTTAAGTGAAGACATGAAATTGATAATAAGATGTTTTAAAAGCATTCATGCAGTGCAAAACAAAGGGTGTGGTTACCAAGAGGAGTCCTTGATTCGATCAATTGGAATATTCTCAAATGGCCTAAATGATTGAATTAATATCACTAACAACTAATATGTAGTCTGTTTTGATGTACTTTTTTATCCTGTCAAGGATGAAAATGACATACGAACAGATGCTAAATATAAGTCTACTGCAATCTGCATACTAGAAATACAACCAACATGTCAACACATTTAAAACAGCACAACTCTACCACTGACAGACCTTCTAAAGATGGAAAGACCATCAAGTTGATATATGTATCGATAATGTATCGTATCGTAGGATGTTTATCATGAATTGTATCGATACGCGGCACAGGTGTGTCGTTTCACCCCTAATTGAAAGATTAATATTGTTTGCGTCATCATCATCATGTATAGTTATTCTTACCGTGTATATGGCTATGCTAATAGTGTAATTATTTTGTGATTGTAATTTAGCCATTTCTTAACTTGGAATACTTCTATTTTATGTATCAGTTAATTTTCAATATCTTTTGAAATGTCTCTGTCTTGGCAAACATTGTATGTTTTGTGGTGTTAGAATACAGTCGCGGAAATATGCGCTAGTGGTTTATAGAGGACGTATAACAATTCTGTGAAATGTGATCATACAGGCAGTTACTAACACAAGCAAGTCCAGGCCTCCATATCTCTCGAATGGACTACCTTCATGTGGAGCACCATATTGAAAATTTCCACGTGTGACTGTGACACCACCCAAGAAAAATGATTGAATTTTTCACCAGTGGGAACTTTTGGTATTTTTAACAGTCTGTATTCCTGCTTGGATACTTGCAGATATTTGATGTGGACCTTATGTTTGTAGGCATTTTATATGGACTTTATTATTTGAGCCACAGCTGCATTTTCTCATAGAGGACACTATAACTCTCAAATTCAAGAAAGGGTACATTTGACTGCAATCTTACTCCTCATATTGGGACAATTAAAATTTGTATATGATTTTATCGTGATGTTGTAGATCATAATTTAGCCACAACTTGTGGACAATGTTTACGGTTTGCTAGCATATATAACACAACTTGTGGACAATGTTTACGGTTTACTAGCATATATAACACAACTTGTGGACAATATTTACGGTTTGCTAGCATATATAACACAACTTGTGGACAATGTTTACGGTTTGTTAGCATATATAACACAACTTGTGGACCATGTTTATGGTTTGCTAGCATATATAACACAACTTGTGGACCATGTTTACGGTTTGCTAGCATATATAACACAACTTGTGGACAATGTTTACGGTTTGCTAGCATATATAACACAACTTGTGGACAATGTTTATGGTTTGTTAGCATATATAACACAACTTGTGGACCATGTTTACGGTTTGCTAGCCTTATGATTAGACTTGTGACAGCAGACTGTGTTACACGCTTTTGCTAAACCATGAAAATTGTGGGAATCGTTATTTAGGCTGTGTCACTAGGACACTGACAGGATTAAGTACGAACTTTGAAAACTTCTTTGTCTTTAAACCTGTACTTATTATAGCATCTTAAATGGGTTAAAGACACGTTTGTTTTACTTCGCTCGCTCGTGGGCAATGGTTATTGATGGACCATACAACTGGAGATTATGTTTCAACTAGACTTGCAACCAGAAGGGTGTGGGTTAGATTCCACAGATCCGCTACCGTTGGGTGTTTTGGGGCAATGCATTTGACTCTACTTTCCTCAGCACAATATAACCTTCAAAGTGTTGCTAAACCTTTACCCTCCCCTTCTGTACCTCTTTTATTATCCCTTCATATTCCACCAGGGTTACCGGAATTCATTATATGAAGAAAGATGCAGAGCATGTAGATTAATAATTCTTTAATATACGCAATTAAAATAAAACTTCTAGACTGTGCATCTTTTCCCTGAGTAATTCGCCAACTGCTTCTAGAACACAAAGATTTACCTAATATGTGTACCCATCAACAGGATATTTGTTTTCTCTTATCATCCTTGTTTTCTCCTGCAAAACTGCAACTTGTCACGACATGCGCAGACCGGAATTTCTCAATCAGCACGTGCTTCCACTATATTGCTCTGAAGCTGATAATGATCCTGTAACACTCTGTAACTTCTGATGCACTTAAAGTAGAGCAGCAATGTGCGAATGAAATATAATCCCGTGTATGCAACCAGAATTATTACAACATTTAGGTCTCTTATCTACTTAAGAGCCTTGAAACCTGAGAGAGTAAAACATTCAAACAGCTGTTATATTTTTTTCAAACCATGCAATTTGCTGTTTAGCAATGGAAAAAAAAGCTGAAACAACAATCTTCCAAATAAAAATTGGATATTCAAGTATCGAAACCCGACAATAGATATCTGATATTACTGGCTCATCGAAAAAGCGGCGATATTTTAATATGCACCTATTTTATTATCCAGAAGCAATATTGTTTTAAAACAAGTATCGATTTATTTCTTAATTTCTCAAAACATTTGAGACTTCTGGTCCATATTACAATCACATTTTAAACAACAATTTGCATGTAGCAGAGACTGCTGCTTGCTGCTTAGAAAATGAACTGACATTTACATGTTTGCGTCTATCAAGCATTTGCATTGTACCTGTCAAGAAGTTGCGTATCTACAGCTTTCAGGAATTTTTCTTTCCTCTTAAAGGTTAAAAAAGAAAATGTGCATATATTCCTATTAGCATTGCTATTATTGTTTCTGTTATGTCTAATTACAGATTCCTCTCATATTAAAAGATTTATACATTACATCTGATTTGTATTTCATTGTGAGAGGGGAAATATAATAATAAATGGATTCCGTCTTCTATAGTAGTCCTATTAATAGCACATTTAAAGATATAACATTCTTTCTTCCATCTGTGTAAAGTCATATCTCCCATTTTCAATATCCAGATCATGACTAGACAGTCTTAATTTACTAAAAGTATTAAATGGTATTTATTATTTATATGGTTCTAATAAACTTTTGACTGAACGATAAAGGTCAAGTGTAGGATATGATGTGATAGAAGAATACCATTCCTGATTACATACATCTTTAACTTTTCGAATAAATACAGACACAGTATCATCCATATAGCTTATATTTTCATAAAGCCACAGGCAATGAAATCAATACATACATAAGAGATTTCTAATATAAGTAATCCATGATTCTCTACCATCGTTGTATAATCGCATCAACATCTCATAGCATCTCTTGGGATGTCAATGACTATTTATCAGCAAAATATGCTGCTAGCATTTCATCCATCTTTTATTGTAATTTATCTTTAATAAAAATCTTCCAAGTCACCCAAAGACTACAGAAGATGGCGTTGCTGCCTTGGCATTTACATTTCTTTTGTTGATAGATTTAATTTGAACAGACTCTATATTTTGTGAATGTTCACATCCCCAAATTTCTGAACCTTATGCAGTAATGCCTATTACATGTGATCAAACATATATAGTGTTTTGTCACAACCTGCATTATAGAAAAGTATAAATTCATATATAACACACATAGTTCTTCAACAGATTAAATCAAATAACCCTATGCTTTATTTCCTAGATAACGCCTTACTTAGATATAATCCAAGATGTTTCTTATAAGAAACAATTTCTATTGGTACATGTTTGTAATACCATTTTTCAGTTGAATTGATCTGTCCTCCACTTCTGAGTATCATAATCTTAGTTTTACTTAAGTTAGCTTTCATATTATATTTATCACAAACTTGATCAAGTTCTTGTATATGTTTCTGAAGATTTATAACAGTGTCAGCAAAGTTTTCCATATCATCTATAAATAATAAATTCATTAAATTTTGGCACCTGTTAATCAGTTTTATGCCCTCAGAATTTCCTATTTCGTGTAAATCTATAAATACATTATAAAATACCACCAACGAAAAATGGACTCAACATGCAGCCTTGCTTTATGCCAACTTTACAATCAAACGATTATGTTTATTCCGCCCACCCCCACCCTCCGCGTGAATCAAGACCAACAAGAACCGCGTATAACACAAATACTTTTGTTATCACATATATTTCATCACTCTCACAATATTAGAACCTATATAGTTTCTTTATTAATATTTAAGGTACGATTGGGTGTTGGACGCAATTAAAAACCTTATAAGCATCAATATAAATACAATACTAGTATATTCTACCTTGTTACCTACTCAGATATGTCTGTGCTACTGTTACTCATCTTGGTAATTGTTTTTCATGTGACATTTAGCAGTAAAATACCTCGGTTGTTGCTAGTGTCCTGGACATTCCACCTCTTAGGTAAATGATCTCATTGCTTTGACAGTGATTGGAACTAAGCGGGCCGCACTGCGAAAGTTTTGCGTTAAGTAGGACATATCTTGTGGCTGTTAATTCGTAATACAAATTACATCGCCCAAAGAAATTATTTTGTTGTCAGTATGTAAAAAGAAAATATTTATACCCTTATGTGGTAAAATGGGGAACGATAAGGGAAGTGGCAATTACGTCAACTAGAAGTTAACAAAGCAACACAATACGATGTCAAGTGAAGAAAATAGTTGAGATTGACATATACAAATATACATAATGGTTTCAAAGGATAATGAAAAATGAATCTTAATTAAGATGGACTGCAGGCAACTAAAATCATTTTAACGTATATAAATTGTTTCCATTATAAAGAACACGTGAAACTCCCAATTTGAACAAGCTTGTAATGGTTTGAAATATATGGTATTGTATGGTTTACAAATCTTGACACTGAATAGCAGGCGTTTATAGTAATTCTCGTGTACGTCTGTCCATTCGTATCAGATAATCAGTAAGCGTAGTACGTCATTTTCGGTCGACCAATGAGAGGGCCATATTCCATTCAGCTCGTTGGACTTGCACATTAAGCAGGCGCGATCATGGCCATGTCGGCCGGTAGCGTGGGAAAATGGTCTGGCATTCCTTAAAGGTGTGATGGTAAGTCAAACTTGATGTAGGCATAAAAAGTAGAATGCCTGATCTAGACATCGGTACCAAATTTATTATGTTATGCTCCGGTGAACGTTTATAATGCAATGTGAAAACGCTGTTATCTACCCTGTCCGCTAGAGCACGCACCTGTCTTCTTAGAATTTCGGCAAGTACATAGAAAGAAGCAATGGACAAACGTGTTGAAACCGAAAAATAAATTGAAATATAAATCAAAAACCTGAAAAATTACCTTCGTAAGCATGAACGGATTTTAACGGGTAATAAAAAAAAAAAAATAGAATGTGTGATTCTAATTTCATATCTGAGGCTAAATACAATCGTTATGCATTAACGAGATCATAAAATAGGCATTTCATTTGTGACAATTTATGTTATTGAATGGATTGTAGTCCAAACTTTGCTCACACCCTGTGGTATGATATAAATTGACTTATATGTGTATAATTGGTGCTCCTTTTTTGCATGCGTTAAAAGCAGGTGTTTATCTTTTGAAATAGATGCCTATTTTCAAGTCTTTATTTCGATTCTAACATGACAAGCACACACAATTTGGTTTCTTAGTACCGACTGCACTCTGTCGACCCAGCTTCTCACTCAAACATTGACTGCGCTCTCCTGTAATGCCGTAACAATGTTACATAATACTGAGTACTGTTAACGGATTCATGTTAGTATTAACGTTGTAGATCAAACTACTCAACTTTGAAGCAAGACACATTTACTCGCCGATAGGTACTGGACAATTATTTTGTGAAACACCATATCTTTATGCGATAAGTGCTGGTATAATGTTGTGGTTTCATAAACTTAAACACACAATTTTTATATTACTGTCGCCGTAGCCAGAAAGTGATACATAAGTCTCGTCATCTACTAACGCAGACAAGAGGATGTGACCTATTGTATTAGGGTTTAATGGCACGTCAGCACACTACTGGCTATATGGTGCCGATCAAAAGTTAAGGTATACAAATGTAAATATAAAGAACTGCAAAATGAAACTTTATGAAGAGGAGAAACGAACATAATTTGATCTGGATAACAGAGTGAAGTGATTATGTATGTATTTCCTACCATACAGCATCCGCATTCCGTTTACAAAATGTGTCAGATCTGTCGATCACATTAAAATAATTTCCTGGCGAATACTAGTTTTTCTTTGCGTGCCTGTGACGTAACGGCAGTCTGTTATTTATCTGACAGCTCATATTTTACAGCTTCTTACACATAACTGACATAGTTGTAGTATACACGTAATGCAAAATATGCGTCTTGCAAACTTCCATCACGCCGACCCTTGTGTCAGAATCAAATTGTACTGTTACTGACATTTCGCTATTTTAACTTACTTCTTCGATTTGTAAGTCTATAAACAATTATAAATTTCGCATTTTTGTGCAATGAACTCCTTTTGCCATTTATTTGGAGAGTTTGGCCATAGAAGTATTTAAATATTTAAGGATTGACCATTAATGTTTTTTACGTTAACTGAAGTATGAACCGAATAAACGCTATGCAGACTATATGATCCGCGAAGCTGGTCAATCCTTATAATCAAATTTTACATCTAATAAAGACATAATTATTAAAATTCTGTTAAAAAGTGTGCTAAATAGATCATTCTAATCTTGTCTAGCTATGCACGAATAACAATCAGTATCCGTAATTTGCATAGAGCCAATCAGAAGACAATAACCAGTTCCCTGACCAACATGGTACAAACTGACCCTTGGTCATTAAATCATTATATGAGCAGCCTCCATTGAACTATATAGTCCAAGTACCCAAAGTGAAATCCATGGTGGAGTAATACGCATATGATTAAACTGTAACATTAATTTTGATTTGTTTAATTACTTTTACCCTTATTTCCCAATGTCGAAATTTGGGAGTGGCGCCGACTTGTCCTAGCCAGCGTACAACATTCGCTAAACAAGAAAAGAGGTTTTATTCCTTAGCTTTTGCAATATTATATATAGTTTATTGGAAATGAAAAAATATGTCTATTTAACAGGATCATTTTTCAGAGAGAGAGAGTCGTTGTTGTTTATAGACCTCATCATTGCACGAAGTGACCAAAGCACTCAAAATTAAATCAATGCGGGTTGATAAGAGCTAATAGCAAATCTCTTTTTTTAAATCCTAAGGGGGGGGGGGATGAGGGGGCTGCTTGCAATTACTATCAATGAAAAATCTTCTTAAACAAAAAAACGAAGCAGTTTGATTATGTTGTTTAAAAAAAAAACAATATCCTCGATAAAGGCCAAATTAATGGGCCGCATACAATTTAGACCTATTTGATCGATACAATCTATGGAAATGAGCGTTTGTGTGTATGTAACCAAATCTCTCTCTCTCTCTCTCTCTCTCTCTCTCTCTCTCTCTCTCTCTCTCTCTCTCTCTGTGCAGATTATCTGGATTGTTGATCGTTCCAACCTTCAGCGCTCATATTTTAGGAATCTCATAAAGTCAAATTTGTTGGTGTGTTTGTGTGTGTGTGTTTTTTTTTTTTTTCATTCACAACATTATTTATTATACACCATAAATATGGTATGATCACATTTGCCCTCGTTGTTGATGTAAAACCAACATTACGTCAATGTAACCTGCACATATTTTACACATATTAAATTTTCTATGCGAATGTCGGAAAAAGTAGTGCCAGTGGGCGGGCTAAATTATTAGAGGGTTTGGGGTTTTTTTTCGGTTCATACGGGTATAAACTCAAAAAAAAAATCAAAAGTGCATGGCCATTCAGATTGCTGGAAATCGTAATGAAGAAAGGAAAAATTTTATTATTCCTTTATGAATTTCATAAATTCAAAGAAATTGTATTTCCCGCTTAAAAATATGAGTCTACAAACGTTTTGACTGTGTTACATCACTGCTCATGTGCGGTTTCGCATGGCAAATTACATTATTTTAAGGTTTAAACCATTTCATACAAAGTGGTTTTATAATAATAATAATAATAATAATAATATTATTATTATTATTATTATTATTATTATTATTATTATTATTATTGTTATTATAAATAGTAATAAATATTATTATTATTATTAGTAGTAGTAGTAGTATACCTCGATACGTCGAATTTGAAGAACGTAGCACAAGTGGAGTATTACGTGCGAAGTGTTTCAATAATGAAAAAAAAGAAGAAAAAAAAGTTTCTACCTTATATTTCAGAAGCTCATGCTGCATTGAACGTACATATAAGAGTGCTCTTATGCAGCCAGTATTTATGGTGGTTAGTCGCTGCGTTCAGTTTTAGGAAGATTCTATCTCATGAATTAACCTGTATGTGAAATATGGATTCCAGTGGTTTTATCATCCAGATATTGAAACTTTAGCAAATTGGAGGATGCACTTAATGACTGGATTATGCTCTTTGTGTAGCTGATATAAATTTGGGATTAGCTTTTGAAATCCACGGGCAATACAATTTAGTTAAATCAATGAAGACAGCGTAAATACTCGTTTATAAGTTGGATCCAACTGCGCACACTTCATAGACCCCAAACTGCCGTCGCATAATGCGCTGGCTGATCTGTGTCTATGCAGTTTGTTAGGGGTAGTCAGTTGAAAAAACAACATAGATGCTGATCTGCCGGCGCACAATGCGCCGGCAGATCAGGGTCTACATTGTTTGCAGTTGGACCCGACTTAGAAGCGAGTAAAGACTGTAGCTGGTATTTGTGGTAACATGGGTTATGCTTCTCTGTAATCCTGATCCCCGGACTAACAGTTTTATACTTCTCATCATGTCGCCAAAGGTCCCATAATTCCTGAGAGAAAGAGATGTAATTTTTAATAAATTTTATCCCATTGTATGATCGTATCAATCTTGCATTTGCTTGATTAAATTACTGTCTTATCAAACATTGTTTTAAATCAATACAGGTATATAAACAGAATTTTTCAGCTTTTATTCTTGGAAATAAACAATTGAAACAGAAGATTTAACAGCATTATTTTTGTGATATTCCTTTTTACACCTCTCGTAGAGTGTAGTACAAATAACCCCTGTTGTCAAATACAACCGGAAAATGTACCAATTCGCTTTTTCTTTATAAACAGCGGAAATCGCAGTAATTAAAAATGACAGCTCAGGGTGTGAAGAGTGTTAGTCGGCTCATAAATAAATTGTGTTCGTATTTTTCCACTGACACCTCATCCTCTTTCTACTATCACTTTGGCATTTCAAGGATTTAATGACACACCTTGTGAGAATTGATACCTCACGCAAAGATGTACCACAAAGATACGAAGGTGCTTTTGGTAAGCACCGAGGTTTTGAAAAGTTCAACATCGTGATGTGCCAGACCCATGTCTCACCTTTTCATGAAAGCTCAAAAAGTTCTGTTCTTACACTCCCTCTATTGGGATTAAGTGACAGCGCTTCAAGTGCAGCGTGCAGCTCCTTCGGTAGCAGGAAAATGCTAATTATTCTACCTCTAAATTTGTCCAAGAGATAAAAAAAAGTGCATACCTTTCGAACCAAGTTTCCATTGCGTATTCATTTCCAGTTCATGCGCCGCTCTTATTGATTTTAGATCAGAACGGTAAATGTTCGGCGCTTCTAACAATCGAAGCTGAACTTAGCACTAGCGCTTCGATAGCAGGCGGCATTACATTTGGCGTCGGACGTTCGGTTCTATGTGTACTTCATAGAAATATATATCCATCCGAAGTCGTGGTCTGTGGAAAGCACTAGTTTACCTGGACAGAAGAAAATACACTTTTCTCTCAATATCTGTATTGAAAAGTGATTTACATGTTGGATATAGATTCCAGTCAGGGATTTATTGAAAATATTGTCAATGAACCAAGGATTGGTAGCATCGTATCCAGGTAAGATATGCTTTCCTCTATACGCTGCATGTATATATGGAATTTTTGTTCTATATGAACTGCGACGATCAACATAATTACATGAAAGTAAAGTGTAAGTAATTAGCACACAATTTTCGATTTATCGATGTCGATGCATTTCAGGGAACATTCTTAAAAAAAACTTTAAACGCCCATGCAATCCCTAAAATTGGAACAAAATAAATCATCTACTTGCACCTTTCTGAGTTTACCTGTGAAGGTATACCTAAATTTACATTAAATTTTATTTTTTATTCTTGTTCTCTTAATTTGATTTCTCTCGATTTTTTTTTAAGAGCTTTAGACACTGGTTGAAAAAACTAACATTCTTATGATTCTTACTTCAACACTTCCCAGCTTAATCAAGTCATGTAAAAAATGACATGAAATTATGAAATGAATCTCTACCCTTAAAATGTGCTGGTTATTTCTGTGCGACATTCTTGTGTGTGTGTATATATATATATATATATATATATATATATATATATATATATATATATATATATATATATGTGTGTGTGTGTGTGTGTATCTGTGTGTGTGTGCGTGTTATGGTCAGATTATAGCAAAATCCTCCTGCTTCCAAGGGATGCATTGTATTAAAGCTCTTCTGGCAAACACCGACAATACAATAAATATGCTTTCTCGCTCTCACTCTCTCTCTGGCTTTTAGTGCTTATGATTTCTGTATTGTCTAAAAACATTAAAGGATTGCGGTAGTATTAATGGTGGTGGTAGTAGTGGTAGCAAGTAGAAGCAGTAGTATTAATAGTTATCTTAGTAGTAATTGCTATCCACATGCTTTAGCAGGATGATTGCGTATTACCCTCCGTCTGTCCATCTGTCTGTAACTTTAATTCCTGCTAAACCGTTTGGTGGAAATTAACCAAACTTGTTACAGAGATTGCCCATGTGGTATCCACCTGCAAAAAAGACATTATTTTATTTTACCCCTCCCATGCAGTCCCTGGCATGAGGACTCAGACGTTAAATATACAAAAATTGCAATTACGGTGACAATTATAAATATTTTTTTTTAACCAAACAATATTATGCATTTATATCAGAAGGGTGAATATGAAGGGGGGGGGGGGGCATGTAATAAAAGCGTGGCGATCCATGAAAGTAGTTGTATTTTTTTGTTTTACAAACAGTAGCAACAGAAGCAGTAACAGTAGTAATAGAAATCCCGTCTTAGTCTCCATCAGTCTTCGTTTTTGGTGCATCTGCCTGTCTGTCTTATTTATTTATTTCTCATTTTGTTTTTGTGAAGTGTAAGTGGATTCCATTGGTTTTGATGTTTTTAGGTAGTATATATGTCGAGGTGGGTATACACTAATACACTCCCTGTAGCTCTCTACAGGCTTACATTGAAAAAAGAAAAAACTAAAATACGAAATTTGTTACACAAATAAGTGAAGGCATGGTTAGGAAGTGATGAAAGGTAGTAGGTAGGTAGGTAGCAAGGATCAAAAAGACGATCTTCGTCACCGCTAATGGACATTCATCATGTATGTATGTATGTATGTATGTATGTATGCATGCATGCATGTATGTATGTATGTATGTATGTATGTATGTATGTATGTATGTATGTATGTATGTATGTATGTATGTATGTATGTATGTATGTATGTATGTATGTATGTATGTATGTATTTATGCGTGTAATGTATGTATGTATGTATGTATGTATGTATGTATGTATGTATGTATGTATGTATGTATGTATGTATGTATGTATGTATATAGTATTTAATTGAATAAACAAACAAAAAATAACTAAAACTGTTTTTATTGGATTTCAGTCTTTTTTTCTAAAGAGTTTGTGAAGTCAGAGAAAGTATGTTTTTCCGAAAACTAGCTTATAAAGCGAGAACTCTCTAGATTTTACAAAGACGGGTGTTTTACAGCCTTTAGCTAGCTACCGAATACAATGGGCAATTGTTCCTTTTGAATATCTCTAATTACTCTGTAGGAATATTATGTCGGAATCATTCAATTAATATAAATACATGCTCAAAATCTGAAAGATTGCCCAATTTTGGGTAATTTTGATGCAAAACGTAAGAGATAAAAGCCAGTTTGCAACATCACTTCTAGTCGTAACAACTTTTGTTCATAACTCTCAAAGCTAATTTTTATCAGCCACAGCTTTTGAATTTTTTCCTTTATTAAAATTGATTATTAGATCTTGAAGAATAGGCAGCGGGTTGCATTGACCTACCGGGCCCGTGCTTTGACCTACCGGGCCTGTGCATAAATTAGCAATGAAAAACGTAATATTATAAGTACAAACGGAAAGAACTTACTTTTAAAAATCCGATATAGCATGCAAATGTTCAAGATAATTTGTAAAGTCAGACACCAGCTTATAAAAAAAGTAGAAGAAAACAAAACAAAACAAAAAAAAACAATTAAGTCTCATGTAAAGTTAGTTTTGCCATAATAATTTTATGATGAATTTTTAGCATGTTTTCTAAAAAATATTAAATCAATGTAACAGATTTTAAAGCTGTACTTTTTTGAAATTTGTAGATATATCAATCGCAATGTGCAAGATAATTGACGAAATTCTAGACGCCATCTATCTACCACAACCGTTTGTCAGTCAATTGTTTTTTATATATAAAATTCCAATCGGTCAGTCTATTGTGATTAGTGCCGGCCACGAATCCACGCAAAGCAGGCACATGGTTACGAGTGTTGAAGTGGCTAATCTCTGTTATTGGCTGTTCCTATGGTATAGAAAACCAGTTGTGTTAGATGCATATAAAAATGATGATAGTAAAGAAGAAAAGTTTCAAACTTGAAATTTAAAATTTGTAAAATATTCATTCCCGAGTATGTCCTTTTAATTCGCCTGGAGTAAGCTTGAACATGTTTAGATTTGTCCTGTACTTTTCAATTGTGTTCAGTTTTATGGGCAGTCAAGATGCATCAACAGACTGTATACAATTAAACCAGTCAGTGAAGGTGGTAGTTATGCGCCAACTGGTGACTACACACACACACTATCTGATTAAAGCTATGACCAGAGGTAATGGCATGGAAGTGGTTAACCCCTTGCTTTTTGAAGGCAAAGGTGTGAACAATACGATCCTACCCCCGCATAGATGCGCTCTTGCGTGCATGCCCTTGTGTATGTATAGGTGCTCGAAAGTGTAAAATCCTACATTTCACCTCAGAATTGTCGAGGTAGAGACTTCAAACCTTTAATATGGTTGACATTTTCGTTTATTTGCAAAATACTTTTAGGAACTGGTCCATCCTTTCGGCTGGACAAGGCGTAGATTGGTTAAGGGGGAGGGGGGGGGGGCGGGTGTAGCTAATACAAACAGAAAAATATTAGTAAATAAATAAAAATGTGTTCATCGAAGACAAATGCCCCACCACCCCGTCATTTGCAATTTATAAGTTTTCTCACTCAATGAGAAACTTATATGAGGTGTAAAAGACACGCGGATACAGGTGACACTATATGCCACTTCAACATATGTTCGTGAAGTTAGCAGTAATAGAGTCGGACGTGTCTGGTAGTATTAGCATTAGTGGCTGCCCAATACCCGTTGCTATCACAAAAAGAACCATTAAAAGACTAAAACACTGACAACCACTATATGGATCATGGAGGGGACAGGGGGACACACAAGCTCACACTGCACATGCCCAAGGGAAAAATCAGCATTTTTATAAAAAAAGACATTAATGTCGAAAGTAAGACTTATGTAGAATATTAAAGACCCTATACAACGACTACA
This sequence comes from Margaritifera margaritifera, assembly GCA_029931535.1. Taxonomy (NCBI): domain Eukaryota; kingdom Metazoa; phylum Mollusca; class Bivalvia; order Unionida; family Margaritiferidae; genus Margaritifera; species Margaritifera margaritifera. Next base: position 690,594 of record JAQPZY010001569.1, read on the forward strand.
TGAAAGCCTGAAACAATGACAACCACCATATTGGTAATGGAGGGCACAGGGACCCACGCCAGCCTGGGGAAAATCAGGTTTTCGAGAAAAAGAGATAAATGTCAAAAGTTGGGCTAATTATTTATAATATAATAGATCCTATAGGACGGATTATATAAAGTCTTTATAATCCAAACACACTGACAACTTCTATATCGATTACAAAGGGTACAGGCTCCCTCACCAGCTCATACTGCGCATGCCTGTGGGGAACATCAAGTTGTAGAGAAAAAGTGATGAGTGTCCAAAGTCGTTTTTTTATGCATAATATTAAAGACTACATCGAACGCACTGTATTAAGCATTTACAAGGCCAAACACGAACAACCTCCATATGGGCAACGGATAGGAGAGAGACCCACATCAGTTGAAACTGCGGCAGTCCATGGTACAAATCAGTTTTTTTTTTAGAAAAATACCAAAACGTCAAAAGACGAGCTTATTAAACATCATATAATAGACCCTTTAGAACAGATTAAATAACGTTCTCAAAGGCTTAAAACATACACTAGCAGCATATATAGAGTGGAAAGGGACCATACCAACTGACACTGTGCATGCCCGTGGGAATTCAGGTTTTCGTAAAATGGAGGTTAATGTCAACTGTCTGGCTTGTTGTGCATAATTTAATAGACACTGTCGGACGGACCATTGTAGCATGTGTATGGTGAGTATGGGAGCAGTCACAACCTAAGTAAAAAATTTTTTAAAGATTTGTTGTTTATTTTTTTTAATCTAAGAAACGGATGGGAAAATTAATTTTAAAAGGTCTTATATGATTTTCAAAAATAATTGACAAAGAACAAATATGCAAAGAAACCAGTTAACATGCACCATCGAAAAATTAACTGTAACAAGAACTGTATAAAAGAAAATTAGAATCTTGAATAATTAATCACAGTTTCTTTCTCTCGTCGATTCATTGTCCAGCGTGACAGTGAGATGGGTTGACTGGATTTGAGTTGTTAGGAGTGTGACATCAAATCAATGCCACGGATATGAGTCGACATAGCTTCAGATCTGAGGGTATGCACAACTTATGTAAATTTAAATTTCTAGAAACGGTTTCAATATGCCCAAAGGTTAAATTACTTCCGGAGCTTTTAGCCTTTCGCTAGGTCATAGGGACCCCAATTTGGGTTAAATTCAAATGTGTAATTGACGCAGTAGAAGCGACATCCCGACGTAATTGACATAAGAAATGAACGGCAACAACCTTCCAAATTCACAGTAAGAAAAAGCGATAAATCATTTCCCTTTCTATGCAAATAACTATAGAGATGGCTGTGCCTGGGGATTTACAGTCCAGAGAAAACAGATTGGATTCTTCTTAATCTATTATAAATTCAAAAGTTAGCATGTTAAAAGTCAGGTTTTGGGAAACGGCATCACAAATATAATGACTGAACTTTGCTATCTTTCGTTTCAACAAACCGGATGAGAGTCCCTCTAAAACGAGCACTTGAAAAAAAATCCTATCTTGTTTCAGTCGTTTCCAACTAACGAATGAATTCAGTTAATGTCGATTTTCGCAGTGGATAAAGTAGAACCTACTAAACGTCCTTGTGTACGTATTTTCTAATTATTTTTAGATTTGATAGTTTCATCGCTGAATTATGTTTGTTTTAGATGATGAGAAAAAATGTCTGAAGTTTAGGAAATCTTTAAAGTCCACTGTAGAAAACCCAAAACAGTTGCTACGCATCCAAGATATTTACTTACGTCAAAAATGAATTTTACTCCGGTTTCGTATGAAATCCTGTCTATTTTCTTTGTTTCAGCGGCTATTGGGAGGACGTTGGTACGGATGATTTAAAAATGTTCAAAATCGAAAGTTATCTGCAGATCTGTGTACTTTTTAAAGCATTGAAATACGTCATATTTGATGACAGATATATGTAGAGTAACGTTTCTTCTTTCTCGTATGGTGTTATGTATGACACTTCATCAGAGTAGACTTTTATTCCGCCAAGGCTTGAAAATAAATACACGTCTTTTTCAGATATCGACATTGTTGCTTTGCTCTTGAACTCATGAAAAATTCCTTTCATTCCTTTAAAAACTGGTGACTTTAACATGATACCACTAATCTACGCTGCGTTGAAGAATTAGATCATTTGTAAAATGTACGTCACTTAATCAATAAAATAAATAAATAAATGACAGAGAAGAAGGAACAATATCTGATGGATTTGTATTATGACGCTGAAAGTCTTGTAGCCGATTCAAAACATCAATAGTCTCAGGCAACAGATAAAATAAGAGAGAAAGAAAATGAAGTACGGTGAACTAAAAGAACTGTTAACTGATATCAAATCAGAAAGTAAAAAATAAAAAGGGAGATGACAAAAACAATGCATTTATAGAAATATTTAAAAGGCGAAAACCCGCAGAGATGAAATTTGATGAAGGTATTGAATTTTGCAAGAAAAACGTAAAAGATCTGTTTAAAAAGTCATAAACATCGAGTATTTATCCACATACTCTGATAAAATAGATGGTTTACCAAACCTAATTCATGGATTCATATATAGTATTATCACAGTAACGCGATCTTGATTGCTAGATCACGTCGAGTTGTCAGCATTAGAAAATCCGGATCATGACGAGACGCGAAGCGTCGAGTCATGATCCGGAATTTTATGCTGACAACGAGACGTGATCTAACAATCAAAATCGCATTACTGTGATAATGATATTTTTGTTATATACCTTTCAATTTTCAGATAATTTAATAAAATCACTATATGTAGTTGAAAATACAAGAAATTGCTAAACATTTCAACCTCTATAATACGAATTTCATCTTAAAGCATAAACAGAATTACTTTTTGAAAGGCTGACATGCGCATGAATATTAGTTTCATGAATGAAATTTATGATACAACGCTCGCTCAGTTTGACTACCATCACTGTCAATAACACGAATTCTTCGACGCTTGAGGGCAGACTACTCATATATGTGATTTACAGTTATTGTGCAGTTCTGAAATTTTGCATCACGGAAGTTTTCACCAGCTCAGTGACTGGAAGTTTATTTCAGAGGCCAGGTTGAATGCGGTTGAACTGTTTCTGGGGACATATTGTGAGAGGCTCCGATGGGAACTTTACACGGGAATGACAACATTATTTTGACAGTTATTTACGACAAGATTGGAAAAATTGTTGGAACTTGATGGTACAGATTTGTTGCAGAGAATATTACTCATTTATAAGTTCAAATTCATCCATTATGCGTGAAACTCACTAACGTTACCATTTATGAATTTCCGTAAATGGGTTGTACTGTACAACTGTAATGTTTTGGTACGCGATTTCCGAATATGATCTTGTTTCAGACGAACATTTTGGCAATATTTTACTACTTCAAGATAAAGGAAAAAATGCTTTTTTATTGTTGTTGTGACAAAAACATGGTTTAGACCTTTCAAATATTTTACATATAACGCAAGGTTTCTTAACTAACGTCGCTGTGAGAGCTTTGTTTACTGCTAGTGTTGGCATTCCATCGCTAGGGGCGCTGCTATTGTCACCAGGAAACCTCGAGGATAAAGTAGTCTCAGCCTCGTTTGAGAGTATGGTGATAAGGGTTTGGAAAACGATAGTATCGTTTTCCTGCTTGTAGGAAATGACGGTAAAATTCTGGCTCTTTCTTGGGTAGAAAATTGGTAGGTGTATAATAAAATACTATATTGCGTCTTCCAACAAGATGGAAATAAATAGAATGAACAGAGAGAATATGAAGAATATAGTTTCCAGAAGGCTTAGAAATCCTTTTAATCCGAATTTAACAAATAAAGACTTAACGGAGGAAACAATCAAGATTTGTATGAATGTATTAATAGTGTCCAACCCTATCTAAGAAAGTTCATAAGTAAAAAAAAGATCGAAACTTTGATTCTGGTAGAGTTCAGTTAAATTTAAGAATGAGATTTGTGACTAGAGCAGCGGTAGAATAAGGTGATAAAGTTATGAATAGATCATTTTATCATAGAACCAAGTTTCGTAATATCATGAGTAGAGCTGAAATGAAAACTGGCATAGAAACATTGTTCGAAATACTACATTTAACACATTGACAGGAGAAAATTTAAAATAATTAAAATGAACGCAAAAGAAAAAGTGAACGGGTAGACAATTCGATGAACGGATAGACAATTCGATGAACGGGTAGACAATTCGATGAACGGATAGACAATTCGATGAACGGGTAGACAATTCGATGGCTATAATGGATGAAGAGGGTTCAGTTGTAGAATGTAAAACTATCAAAGCCAATTAAAGTACCAAAAGTCATCTATTGTGATTTGGAAATTATAATCTATGATCACACCGGTACACAATTTTTAAAGAAAACCCTAACATATCTTAGATAATCAAAACTGTCAAATGCATTATACGGTTTTGTATTTACGTCAAAGCTGTACATAAAGAACATGAACCAATAGATTAAAGGGGAACAGACTGCATCGAAAGTTTAGCAAAGATCTATGTAAAATCCCAAGACATGTGTGAGAAGATTTGAGGATAAAAAATGCAAAACCCATGATTTTTTCGCAGAATTAGATGAAAGGTGTTTTAACTCAACAGATGTATATCATGTATACTAGAGGTTTAGAGTTCCATCACATAACGAGTGCAATTTGAATTCCATATATTCAAAATACATATAATGATTCATTCATGACATGTTTGCTTATGACAGCCATCTGTTCATCAAGACATATTTTCTAAATCCATATGGGTCATTTATGGGACAGAGACCACCCCCACCCCCAATTTGCACTGTTCAACCCTCCCAGTTCACGGCAAGGTAAACTGATGAATCAATGCTTATGACAGCCATCTGTTCATCAAGACATATTTTCTAAATCCATATGGGTCATTTATGGGATAGAGACCCCCCCCCCCCCAATTTGCACTGTTCAACCCTCCCAGTTCACGGCAAGGTAAAGTGATCAATCATGTCCATTGCAGCGGTTAGGTGCACTCAGTTAGCTCTAGAGATGTCTGCCACAGGGGACTGACAGAACAGATACAGCAGATGGGCTGTTGCTACAATTTATGATAAAGGTTAGAGGTCAGAGGTAAGAAAAATAAAGTCCCTATTTGTGAATAACGATTTTGGGTTAAAAAAAGAACAATAAGCACTGCCACTTACCATTGTCCTCGGGTTAACGGTTCAGTTAAACTGGACACAGCAAATGATTTTTAAGAGATTAAAACTTATTTTACCTAGATTAATTATTTCATATACAAACTGTTCAACATTTTTAAAACAACATCATAACATTTGACAATGACGGTTCAATGAAGGGATACAGAGCTCAATGTAACATGAGATTTTGGCAAAGTCAACCTAATTGCGCAGAGTTGATGGCAACAGCTAGTTTGGAATTTCATATTGGCTTTTGACTGTTATCTGAATGTTCATCCTTTAACTCTAGCAAAAATAAAATATGGACTTTAAGCAATTTAACACAACTTGCAGTAACTTTAACATTCCTCCTAATTGCGATTGGAGTTACATTAAAAAAAAAACAGAAAAAAAACAACATAACAACTGCAAATGCTTGATAAACAGATAAACAACAGACCTGAAAAACATGAAACAGTACACATAAAAATGTAGGGAGCCTACTCCTGCCAACGTATTACAAGCATACAAACGTTATGACAAGTACGAATCAGGTACTGATGGATACTGGATAGACATTTGATAGATGAAATTAGTTCAATGGCAACAAGTGATAAAAATAGTGCAGATTTATTTCTTTTTACCTGATAGCAACCATCTAACAGAAGAAGCAATAGCAAAATTAAACCAAAGGATTAGGTCTTATGCAATTTGTATTTTAGAAGTATAAAGTAACAATAGAACATCTATCACATAGTTTCAATCATATCTTCTCTCGGAAACCTAATTTTTCTTATGCATGAGCAGTATGAGTTCTTTTTTTAGTCCATGTTCCTTAATTCACCCACATCGATGTAGTCAGTATTTAAACTTTGAAATAAGTAATGTAGTACAAATACGTAATGTAGTACAAATACGTAATGTAGTACAATGTATGTCTACAATATGCCTGACTTTTCACAGTCTTTTGATTTTTTTCTGTGCGCATGCATAGTGTAAGATATATTTGATATAAACCTGACGTTAGACATTTACGTCTTTTTCTCGAAACTCTGATTTTTCACATGGGCATGACCCACATGGTGGGAGTTATTGTTTTAGATTCTTAAGGACTTTATGTAGTACGTATTCATAATGTATTATATTATGTATCATAAGCCGACCTGTCGCAGAGATGGCTTTCTCTCGAAGACCCGATTTTTCGCATGAGTATGCGTTAGTGTAGGCTCATGTCCCCTTCATGGCTTATATGGTGATTGTCAGCGTTTTACTCTGTTAACGTCTTTATGCAGTCTGTTTGTAGAATAAGTCGACTTTTTGCATTGTTGTATTTTTCTCCATAACCTTATTTGTCCCATTGGCATGCGCGAGTTAAGCTCGTGCAGGCTATTGTTCCCCACCCTATGAATCAAATAGTACCAGTATGTGCTTTTAGCTTTCAAGGATTTTATGTAGTCCGTTTGTAAAATATATATGCAAGTTCAACTTTTGACATTAATGACTTTTTCTCGAAAACCTGATTTCTGTCATGGGAATGCTCATATCAAGCTCGTGCGGGACACTTTCCTCTCTACGACCCATATGATGGTTTTCAGTGTTTCAGTGCGGGACACTTTCCTCTCTACGACCCATATGATGGTTTTCAGTGTTTCAGTGCGGGACACTTTCCTCTCTACGACCCATATGATGATTTTCAGTGTTTTAGACTTTTGAGGACTTTATTTAGTTCGTTCTTTAGTCTGCTCTGTTGGATCTACTATATTGTGCATGATAAGCCGGTATTTCTGACGCTGATGACTTTTTCTTAAAAACTTGCTTTTCCCCATGGGCATACACAGTGTGACTTTGTGTTGGCTTCTGTCCCATCCATTACGCATATGGTGTTTACAGTTTTAATGACATTATGTAAATCTGTACTATAGAATGTATGCATATAATAAGCCCGTCTTTTGACAGTGATGTCATTTGCTCAAAGACCCTGTCCTCTCCATGACCATATGGTGATTGTCAAAGTTTTAGAACAACCTGCTATATTATGTATCGTAGGTCAAATGTTTGAAATTGATCTCTTTTATCTGGAAAATCCGGTTATTTTGGCGCGTTGGACATGTGCAGTTTGAGCTGGTATGGGCACCTGCCTTGTATACTACATATATGGTGCTGGTCAGTGTTTTAGACTTACCGACTTTATATAGTCCGTTCTGCAGAATATATAAATATAATAAGCCGACTTGTGACAATGATATATTTTCCTAGAAGACCTGATATTTTCGTATGGTTATGCGCAGTATGAGCTTGTGTAGCCTCCTGTCCGCTCCATGACCTTTATGGACGTTTGAGCGTTTAAGGCTTTTAAATGCTCTATATTATTTAGTAGGGTCTGTTAAATTATGTATAATTAGTCCCATTTTTGATATTCATGTTTCTTTGTTGTTCTATTTTAATCGAAAATCTTATTTTCCCTATGAGCATGCTCAACGTGAACTGGTGCGGGTTATTTTTCCCTCTATGACCCATATGATAGTAATGAACGTTTTAGGCTTTGATGGACTTTGTCTACTCCGTTCTGCAGAAAGTATGTAGATAATGAGGGACTTTGTGTAGTCGGTTCTGTAAAATGTATGTAGATAATGAGGGACTTTGTGTAGTCCGTTCTGTAGAATTGATGCAGATAATGAGAGACTTTGTGTAATGCGTTCTGCAGAATGTATGCAGATAATGAGGGACTTTGTGTAGTCGGTTGTGTAGAATGTATGTAGATATTGAGGGACTTTGTGTAGTCAGTTCTGTAGAATGTATGTAGATAATGAGGGACTTTGTGTAGTCCGTTCTGTAGAATGTATGCAGATAATGAGAGACTTTGTGCAATCCGTTCTGCAGAATGTATGTAGATAATGAAGGACTTTGTGTAATCCGTTCTGCAGAATGTATGTAGATATTGAGGGACTTTGTGTAGTCGGTTCTGTAGAATGTATGTAGATAATGAGGGACTTTGTGTAGTCCGTTCTGCAGAATGTATGCAGATAATGAGGGACTTTGTATAATCCGTTCTGCAGAATGTATGTAGATAATGAGGGACTTTGTGTAGTCGGTTCTGTAGAATGTATGTAGATAATGAGGTACTTTGTGTAATTCGTTCTGCAGAATGTATGTAGATAATGAGGGACTTTGTGTAGTCCGTTCTGTAGAATGTATGTAGATAATGAGGGACTTTGTGTAGTCCGTTTATCAGCTTGTATGTAGATAATGAGGGACTTTGTGTAATCCGTTCTGCAGAATGTATGTAGATAATGAGGGACTTTGTGTTGTCCGTTCTGTAGAATGTATATAGATAATGAGGGACTTTGTGTAATCCATTCTGCAGAATGTATGTAGATAATGAGGGACTTTGTGTAGTCAGTTCTGTAGAATGTATGTAGATTAATGAGGGACTTTGTGTAATCCGTTCTGTTGAATATAAGTAGATAAGGAGCCCGACTTTGGACAACGATTTATTTTCCTCGAGAACATGGATTTACCCATTAACATGTGCAGTGTGAGCTGGTGAGGGATTCTTTCGCGTCTATTACCCTTGTGTTGGTTTTCAGTGCTTTAGGCCTTCGAGGACTTTATACAGCTTTTTCTCTGCAGCATGTTATATCGTGTATTATAAACCCGACTTTTTGTATTGATGCCTCTGTCTCAAAAACCTGATTTTTCACAAGAGAATCTCAATGTGAGCTGCTGTAGGCCCTTTTCCCCTCCATGACCCATATGATGGTTTAAGCTTTGAGGGAGTTTACACTATTATATCCCGTATAAAAAGCACGAATTTTTACATTGTTACGTTCTTCTTGAAAACTCGAAAATCTGATGTTTCCAATGTGTATTCGAAGTCTAAGCTGGTGTAGGCCTGCCTCCCTCACCCCCAATCTTTATAAGGATTTGATATAGTCTGTTCTATAGGGTCTAATATACTCAATGCGACTTTTGACATTGATCTCTTTTTCTCGCATGCCTGTCATGCATAGTGGTAGTTGATGTGGTCCCCTGTCGCCTCTATGATGCATACGGTGTTTAAGGCTTTTGCAAACTTTATGCATTCCTTCCTATAGCATATTTGTCTGTAATTTGCGCGTCGTTTGACATTTATGTCTTTTTTCTGTTTGAGCTGATATAGCAACATATCCGATTTATGACTCATACGATGGTTCTCAGTGCTTTTGGCTTGCAATAACTTTATATCATCTGTTCTAGAGGATTTATTTTATTGTGTATAATAAATCCGACTTTTGACACTGATCTCTTTTTTCTCTCGAATAATTCGTTTCATTTCATATTTTTGGGCAGTGGGAACTTGCATGGGCCTTGTCTCCTGTATTACCTAGAAGGTGGTCAGCAGTGTGTTGTAGTTTTAATGACTTTGTATTGTTAAGTTCAGCAGAATGTTAGTATATAAAACGCGCGACTTTTGATTGTGATGCCATTATCTTTACAAGCTGATTTTCCCATGGTCATGCACATTGTAAGCTCCTTCCATGACCCATATGGTGGATTTCAATGTTTTAGACGTTCAAGAACTTTCTATTGACTATTTCATAGGGTCTATTATAATATATATAATTAATCAGACTTTTGACGTTGATATCTTTTTCTCGATAACCTGACTTTCCCTATGGGCATTCTCCATGTGAACTGGTGTAAGTTATTTTCCCCACCTTGGCCCTTATGTGGTAGTGAATGTTTTAAGCTTTGAGGGACTTTATGTAGATCATAAGCCATACTTTGGACAAGGATTTCTTTTCCTCGAGAACCTGTTTTTTTTTGTCTCTCCATTGGCATCCGCAGTATGAGCTGGTTTTCTCATTGGCATGCGCAGTTTGAGCTGGTGCGGCATTCTTTCGCATCAATTGATATGGCGGTTTTCACGAAATAATGTCTCCGCCAGGACTCATATGTTTGTAGTCAGTGTTTTAAGTGCTGATTGACTTTATATGGTTCGTTCTATGCGCATAATAAACCCGACTTTTGACAGTGATGTCTTTTTCTCGAAGAACTGCCTTTTATATGGGTAGGCGCAGTGTGAGCTGGTGTTTGGCCGATTCACCTCTGTGACCAATATAATGGTTGTCTGTGCTTTAGGCTTTTAAGGATTTTATGCAGTCCGTTCTATAGAAAGTATATCTATAATAGGCTCGACTTTTGACATTGATGTCTTTTCTGGAAAACACGATATTTTCAATAGGCATGCACAGTGTGAGCAGGTGTGGGCCCCGGATCACTCCCCAATCCATATGATGGTTGTCAGTGCTTAAGGCTTTAGAGGATTTATGTATTGTCTACTATATTAGGTATAATAAGTCCGACTTTTGACATTTATCTCCTTTTTTTGAAACCTGATTTTATTTTGTAAGGGCGTGCGAAGTGTGACCTTGTGTGGGCCCTGTTCTCTCTGTGACCCATATAGTGGTAGGCAGTGTTATATGCTTCAAGAATATTTGTAGTCCATTATTTACAATGTGTGTATATAACAAGCCCTACTTTTGACATTGAAGCCTTCTTCTTTTAAACCTGATTTCCCCCGGGCGTGCGTAATGTGTGGGCTAGGATGGGCCACTCTTACCTCCTTGACCTATACCATCTTTGTCAGTCTTTTTACTCTTTTAAGGACTTTGTAGAGTCTGTTACATAGGATTATTATATTCTGAAAATTAAGCAAGACTTTTGACAATTTTTTTTTCTCGTAATTTTATGTTTCAAAACCCTGATGATTTTTTTTCTTCAGGACAATAAATAGGAACGCAAGGTAAACACATAACACCTCAAAAGCATAGACAGTTTCCCATGGGATGCACAGTGTGAGCTGGTGTGGGCCTCTTGCCCATCAATGACCCAGATGGTCGGCAACTTGCCCTTCGTTAACCCATATAGTGGGCCTCTTGCTCATCGTTAACCCATTTGGTGGGCCTCTTGCCCATCAATGACCCATATAGTGGGCCTCTTGCCCATCGTTAACCCATTTGGTGGGGCTCTTGTATATCAATATCCCATATAGTGGGCCTCTTGCCAATCAATGACAAATGCTGGTGGGCCTCTTGCCCATCAATGACAAATGGTGGTGGGCCTCTTGCCCATCAATGACCCATATGGTGGTAGTCAATATTATAGACTTCATGTGTATAAATAATGTATATTGTAAGTCTTACATTTGACATTGATGCTTTTCTCTCGAGAAAGTGATTTTCCCATGGACATGCAAACTATGAGCTGGCTTTGTGGTTTTCAGTGTTATAGGTTTTTAAGAACTTTATATAGTTTATTCTCTAAGGTCTATTATATTATTTGTTAAACGTCACACTTTTGATATCGATGTGTTTTTCTCGAAAACCTGATTTTCCCCATAGTTATGTTCGGTGTGGTCTGGGTTCGTCCTCTGTCCCATCCAAGGCTGGTTGTCTGTGTTTTATGCTGTTAAGCAGAAGCAGGTGTTAACTTAATGTATGTTTTGAACATTTTTGGTAGGCATATAAAAGCGAGAACATGCAGTATACCGCAGAGTTTTATTTGACACTGAAATTTTGGAATAAACTAAACACACATTCCACGAGGTCGCTGAATTATGGCCTCTATAATCTAGATCAGGGGTGTCAAACTCATTTGCTATGGCGGGCCAGATTTTATATAAATAATAAAAAATAATCATAAATAATAATATAATAATGAAACTGGCGGGTCGTATGTTTGACACTTCTGATCTAGATAGTACAGGGTCAGTTTTGCACCAAATCTGTATTAGAGGTTGGCCACGCTTGCAAAGAAACTAGCTTATATTTTGCATCAATGGCGAACAGCTGGATAGAGAGTCAGTAAAGGAAACTTTGTTGCATAATATGTAATATATAATTTAAATCTGCAGACGGGCTGAACGTATTTGTTTCACTACAAGACGAGCTGACCATGGTATTTGTTAACTACGATGAAACATTGCATTCAGAAGTAAAATTAAAACAAAATGTACCTATATTCACACTTTCATGGAAAACAGAACTAAAATTGTATGTTTTAATCCAGAATCAATTGCGTTTGCGCGAAAGCGGATGACAATGCTCGATATAAACAGAAAATTTAAGTCATAAACAACACTGCCGTCAGACGTGTGTATACAAGTAACCGTTTCTGAAGTAAATGCGAGACTTATATGCAGAAAGATGAAGATATAGAACAGTGGCGTAGAAAGAAATTATCCCACCCCCACCCACCCCCTGCAAAACTTAATTCTGGGGCCCCCCTCTCAATAAAAAAGTTGTTTGATGGGAAGTTTTGGCCCTCGCTGGGCTTGGGATGTTGTGCGCCACTGAGACATCTTATTTGTGTTTACGTTTATTTTTCCCTTGAAGTGAATTTTATAAACTGAATAAAGTACATTCATTTATTTTCGTAGGTACTAATTTTGTGGGGTTTTTTCGAAAAATGACTTTTTTCTCTGTACTTAAATTCGTGGATTGGAAAATGACTTTTTTCTCTGTACTTAAATTCGTGGATTGAAAAATGGGTTATATTTTTGTTTCCCCAGAATGATCATGGTTCGTTAGGCCCCTAACTTCTTGGTTTGTAGCGACAACGAAATCCACTAAATTGGAAGTTCAGGAATAATAATATATTCACAGCGCTAAACCAAGATAATTATCACAGGTTTTGTTACTTTGAAGTGGGGATGAAGGTCAAGGTGATGTATGTGAGCAAGCTGAGACAGGCTTTAGCGATAAGACCAAAATGTCTGTCCCAACAGAGATGTCATGACGAAACAACTTGTAGCTGTTCACGAGCTAAAACAGCTTTGGTAACAACAAACCACCGAAACTGCTTTGAATTTTGGAGGTATGTTTCTTTTTTATGTATTTTCCTTACCCATATCAGATATAAAATCGTCATTTGTTGTCATATTTATTTGATTATGCAACTTTTTATTCAGCGATGCATTTCATGTTTGATTTCAGTTACGTTCACATGCTTGCCATCTTGTCATGCATTCTCAAGCATTAATCCTTGCCTACACATCGGTTAAAACAATGACATCATCACAAGAGTAGACAAAACGACGGAAGAATGACAAAACTTAACATGTTTCAGGTCATGATTGACAAAACGTACCCCAATCTTACTTTATCGCATTGTTTACTAGTGATTTTGATGCGCTTTATAATTAATTCGAAAACTTCAATTACCGCTAACACGAGCAAATTGTGATGCAGGACAACTGGACAGAGAAGTCAAATTAACAGCTCATATTCTCATGACATATTATAATTTGAACAACTACAGTGGCTCGCCATTGCAAATCCTGACGCTTTTACTGCCTATTCCAAATACCCCTCCATACTCCCGTCCCCCTCCGGTACTCACCCTCACCTCCAGGCTGTGATTCTTGAGTCATAATGCAAAATCTGTCATGATCCGTCTTCCTGCTATAACTGTGTATGTAACGTTTTGTCAGAAAATTTGAAAAAATTACAATAAATCAGATTTGTGTACATCTTTTTACCCCCACCCCACCTCTACCTCCCATGAACCCCCGAGGTGGGAGCCAAGGATGACACCCCTCTTGCAGATGAATACCCCAAAGACAAAATAAGTTCAACGTTTCGTGAATTTTCACACAGTGGTTTTGGGGGAGATGTGGTAACGGACAGCAGATGGTACGACAGTATCTGCTGCTAAAGCTTGAAGATAATAATAAATTTGGCTGTCTGGTTCATCCAACAAAGATATTGATCCCTCGCATTTATGGCAAATGGAAAATAAATCTTCATAAAATCTATACTTTACATAGATATTATTAAATATTTAAGACTGTTCGCACGATTTGTGTTTAAATTATGATATAATTCTATCACATATTTGACAGTTTGATGACTTGAATCGTATAATATTTAATACAATATCGCACTGCTCAAGGTCAATATTTTTAACTAATCTGTCAAGTGATGGCGCCTAAGGCGCTCTAACTGGATCTGGATGGTTTATGATATATGAGCTAAATGAGATTGAGGGGGGGGGGACTTCATAATAATTGTGCCTGATGGATGAATATAATTAAGCTTTTCGATAAGAAAATCGAGCATAATTTCAATTTGACAAGAAAGAATGCATAATGGGTTATAAGGTTGTACATGCTAAAAGCAGATTTTTTACTCCTAAAACGTTTAAATTTGACGCAAAGAAGTGTAACTGGAATGTTAGGGAGATAAGCCATCCTCCAATGTGGTGGTCTCGTTCAACCATACTCTTGTTTGACACCGAGTGATCGACGCCGAGCGAGTCTGATAAAAGTCTTCACAAATGAAAGTTACCCAAATATGTCGTTCATTTCTGTTTTTGTTTGTTTGTTTGTTTGTTTTTGCTTTCTCTCATCTTTCAAAAACATTTATCACTTGTTTCGTAAAGTCCATGGATCTATTTGTGCATTTGCCATAAATGTAAACATGCCCTGTATGTACTTTAGAGCTGGTAAAATTTATTGGAAGTGGACAATGTGTATCCTTTTGTGCACACAGTAAGTGGATGACCCAGTCTGACGATCTTCGAGGTTTTCGTGCAAAAGAGAAAGCTATATTTCCTGTAAATATATTGTGTGGTCGATCCAAAACATAAACAATAATATGTGCATTTATGTGATCTAACATTTTAGCCTGTCAAAGAACCAGTGACTTTACTATATTTTTGGGCAAGCATCGTTTGAACTATACAATTTACCTTTACCAGACCCTCGCTTGGCATCGACCTATATGAGTTACACGGGCTTTGGTTAAAGGAGACTAAACCAAACGAAGCAACGATAGTTCTTGAAGGGTTTGTATAGTCCACAAAATGCAGAGTTGTTAATTATGGAATACCATCACGTACAAAAATGTGTTATCGTTTTTTTTTTTTTTTTTTTTTTTTCCACTTAAATGTTTGCACCAATCTTTCAAATTGTGGCTTTGTTACCACAGCAATCGGACAAAAAGGTTGTTTGAATGTATCTAAAGTTTTGAAGAAAACTTTAAATTACAGGATAATTACAGAGCACCAGAGCATCATGTTTTCACTATTCTCTCACTTAATCAAAATTCCTTGATTTAGTTTCGCTATTTGAACTTTGAAATCTTGGCAAGAAAACCTCATTAAGACAAATAATTTTCTCTCGCAATGACATTTGCATCAGATAGCCCCAATGAATCATACCACAAGAAAATTGACTTCTTGTCGCGAAGACTTGCTAATAATCTCTCTTAAAAAAGTTTGAGTGCAAAGTATTCTTCCTTGGAAAGGCAAATTTGATGAAAGCCACAAAAATCTTATTTCTCATATCAATTTTTTCCCCTCGAGGGATTAATGCTTCAGAGATGTGATGGATCTGAAATTCGTTTTAGAAGCAAGATGGCGCACAGGAGGTCGCCATCTTTGTTCCTTTATAGCTGTTATCGCACTTGAACAAGACCATGCCACTGTTTGAATAATTAAAGAACACCCCGGTGAGGGTGCGAACTAAAACAGCACAAAGACTTTCTTCACATCAACTGTTGTCTAGGGACTGAAGGTTAGCGCTTGAGTCCAAGAGGAATAAACTATTTACTTTGATAGAATATTTTCGTAAATATCTCAATAAATCAAGTATGTACATTCACGAGGTGGGTGGTTGCTTTATTCCAGTTATACAGCTATAGTACTCAGACTATTGAACAACAGCCAGCCAGACATAAATACAAAATCTCACCCTTGATTCATACGCTTCATTTGACCATGACCTTACCATTTTAATTTATTTATAAGGAGGACTTTATCAAATGCACTTTTAAGTGTCAGTAATGTGTATTTAGCCCTATGCAAATATCAGCATCAATTGAAATCAGCTATCATTCCAAATTCACCCACTCTTGCGAGCAGGACATCTTATTTTAGAATAAGTTCCTTAGATGTTAAGTCATAGACAGGCTGCATAATTTACGGCATTATTTAGTGCCCCTAAACTAGATCTTCATACACCCTTATCAAGATTTGATCCGAATGACAAGATGACGAGTGTTACCCATTCTAGTGTACTGTGATGTTAGATCATTATGCGTAGTGTAAACAACAGTATCCCGGAGAGTGAAAAGGCTACTTCAGGGCGGTAATAGGAACACTACAAAGTGTGAAAAGTCTTCAAGGCTATACTTTGTAAAGTTAATGCTTTATCCGTTTTATGATAAATCTTTTAACCAAAGCAAGCTGATTTTTTGTCTCATGGAACAATACACTAAAGACAGTCGCGTTTTCCAAACTGTCACATCACTTGACCTATTTACATAATCCCTTTTAGTCCGTTCTTTTCGTCTGCAACACGTGAATTTCCAAAAAAATTAAATAAATCGTACTAGATCTCATATGTTTGATTCGGTTATCATACTATTATTTGGAGTAATATCCGTATGCTTGCTGTCTTGCTGCACTGTTTGTAGTACAAGTCTTGGCTACATGCAGAATCTGTGTTAACTGATGCCTCATTTCTATCTGTTTGTTTCTTTCCTGGCTAATGGTAGTATACTAAATTCAAATATGACAGATATTTCAATAACATGACGAAGACTTGCACCGTTTGTCGTGTTCTTTTTCGCAGCATAGCTACGTTTTGAAATGATTTATGCGGTTGCTTTGGGGTTTCTGTTCTATTTGATTTGTGTGCGCTGTTAAAAGAACTTATTAAAAATACTGCGTCACTCAAAATACTATGTATAAGGGGAGAAAGATATTTTGTCATATATTCAATGACCCGCTGTAACTTTATATTAATGGAACTTATAGAATAAACACTTCACGCCCAATAAATAAAGGACGCCAATATCTGCTAAATTTTGCACCCGTTTAGACCAAGACCCAACGATTATACATACTGTAGCAACAAACCGCCGCAACCGACACGCGCCGCAACAGACACATGCGAACACATATGCACACACAGGCACACATACATTGTAAAAATTGCTGAAACCATATAATCAGGTCATCTACATGCGCATATAAAAAAGCATACGAAATTTCATCTGTGCACTTAAGGCTATCTTGGTAAAATCCTGCTAACGAGGTTTGGGCCCCCAAATCTATATCCAATGACAAATATAAAGTTATACAAACTAAAAAAAATCAATTAAACATTGAGATAATCTGTATTTGCATATGCATGTAAAAAAAAGTCAAGAAATTTAAATTCTGTTGAGTGGTTGCTGCAAAATCTTGCTCACAAGTTCGATACCGATATACAAACGGACATGAAAAAAGCCAAATCCCACCAATGCATTGATATTTCTTAGGGTAATTATCGCACATAGTTTTGCCAGACAATTGAAGGACAACGGGTAAAAAAGACTGATGTTTAGCAACCGCAAAATGGACATCGGGCGACGGGACAAAATAATATACTCCACTGAAAAACCATATTCGGTAGATATAAATATAAATAAGATGAAGTTAGCTTGAAAATTGTTATTTTATTCTGATTAGAGCGCAAAATTAGGATTGCAACGTATTATTGAATCAACTGAAAGTCTGCGAATTTTGCAAATATTTTTAATAACGGACAAGCAGTCAGAATTATAATTGCAACCTATACAAGTAAGATAAGCCAGTTGAAATATGTAAAAATAATGCATTAAACGACGACTTTGATAACGATATCGAAGACAGTTTGTTGTCGCTTAAAGGTGTAATGTAATGTTAGATCAGAGTGGTATTGATGTATTACCTACACCAGTTTTACGGGTCTGGTATTTTTGACCTATGTATGGTAAGGAATTCAGAAAAAGAATTTTGACCAGTAGTAAACTATACATCTCTCTTTCTCTTGGCCCGTGCCATTTCATTATATTTTTTGAGAAATATTTGACAGTTGCAAATCTATATGCCATTTAATGCTGATAAAGCGTCGTTCAGTATCAAATTGACCATGCCGTATGAAATATGCATTAGTTTCGATTGCGTTTGCTATTTTAAACATCATGTTATTATACTTATTTGTTTTAAAGACATGTGACTGGTAAACACAACGCTCATTTTTTTCCTCATCTTGTCGTTTGGACAGTGAGGCTCGAAAATAATGTGTGAGACTTAAGACATGACAGAAGATGTGAACTTAGTAAAAAAAAATGACACAGAATGTAATACTACGTTTTTAAATATGCAAAGTTTCAATATGTATAAACAACTGTTATTTTCAAATATAGCCAATTTAGATCATGTTCTTTCGTTGTCCATATCAAAATACCCACTGTCTATCATCATGTATTGATTCAGTTATCTCTTTGCGCACTGAATACATATTCTAATAATTTTACTCTGTTTTGGTAATGACCTTATTTTTTCAATAATAGTTTGTTTTTTGTTGTTTTTGGATTTGGCAAGGATTCAGTTACTAAGGAGTGCTGATGGTCAGTTTCTAGGTTGTTCGATGCCTGTAGCCCCGCTAATGTAAAATAAACTATAAATGTAAAACGAATTTATTCACATATATTAAAACGTTCTGCGAATGTGCAAACTGTTGGTTACGTATGTAAAAGCCAGGCTCCTGCAATCTATATATTTTTGCATATAACGATCTTATATTCACTACATACATATGATATTTTTATACCCTTGTGAAACTTATTTTTATATATGTGAGAAACACCTTTCAAATATATTGCCGTTGAATTGTACGTATGCAATAAACGTCATTTCGTATAACTGGGAGACCTCGAAATAAATCTCTTCTATATACAATGTCGTTAATTTTACATTTGCAACAACGTTTTTTTCATATGTGATAAATAATTATTTTGACATATGCAACCGATTTTGTTTTACAATTGCGGGAGCCTAGTTTTTATAATTCTAACCAAAACTGTAACCAAATTATTTGTGAATATGATCTGTTGTTCCACTTGAAAATACCCTAACCAGAAGAAAGAGCCATGGAAAATGTCAATCTCGATAAAGTTGATTTGAGATTTGTGATGCACATTGGATCCAAATATCACTGATAGTGTTTACTATGGCCTAGATATTTGAATTATTTAACTTTGAATTGAACTTTAAGTCCGTTCTTAGCATAATGCATCTGAAAAATAAAGCTCTAAAAGTCGCACCATCACTCCGTAAAAGTCACAGTATGTTTCGACATTTTCGGGAGGAAAATATTATGAGAAACGTAGTCTTTTCATTCGGCACTAATTCAAGTGTAAAGTTATATCAGAGTGATATCCAAGTATTGTCTAGACTGGTTTTGCAAGTCTAGTATTTCAGTATAATGAAAGGAATTTAGAAGATTAATTTTTTGCCATCCATCATGAAGACATACCTAATGAAACAGCTTGATTCATTCAGCATCTCCCTTCACTTTGACGGTGCCATTCCAAATTATTCTTTTGTAAGAATTTGTGGCAGTTGAACTTTAATATACCATTTAAATGATAATAAAGTCTCGACGACTGTAACAAAGCGTAAGCGTCAATTCAAATATGCATTAATTTTGGAATCTGCTCTCTATTTTTATAACCATCATCTGTACTGTTTCATTATAGCCATTTGCTTACACATACATATGTCTGGAAACAACAGTGTTCTCATTTTTCATATGTTCCTTCTTTGAGCAGTGAGGCTGGAAAATGTGCTTGAAATGTGCTCAAATGTGAGACGTGACAGCAAATTACAAAGAAGATAAATCAAATTCTGAATTCATATATATATATATATATATATATATATATATATATATATATATATATATATATATATATATATCTGTGTGTGTGCGCGCTTTTGGCTTTGAAATTTATGAAAATGGGCGTACGATGAATTTTCAATTTAGATCGCTGTCTTTCACTATTTATTTTTCTTTACCCTCCTCATTTATGTACTCTGTACTCCTATTCCATAATCTCGAGATATTTACTGTTTTCGTTCAAAATAAATTATCACTCTATCTACATACAGAAATAAATGCGACAAAAATTCTGCGAAGACAAGCTAACTAACAATGACAAAAAAAACAAAAAAAATATTAAAAAAAACAAAAAAAAACATCGTCTATGGAAGAGCAGGTGCCCGTTGACAAACACAATATTTATTGATATAATAACAAAAGTCTTAAACAATCTAAGTCGACAAAAGAAGCAAGAGAAGTCGTTAATGTTCAACATCCTAATAATGTAAAATGGGTGGAAATGTGACGTCTGTCCTATTTGGACTCACCCGGTACACCGCTCAGACATTCGCGTATTAAGAAGTAACAGTCTTTTCAGGTGTCTGTACTACCTCACCATTGAATAACTAGATGATGTCTACCGTATATACTCGCTTATAAGGCCAGCGCACTGCAAACAACATAGACCTGATCTGCAGTCGCATAATGCGCCCGCATATCAGAGTCTATCTTGTTTGTTCTACTGTTTCGTCCTAAGAAACTGCATTGTCTCAGATCTGCAAGCGCATTATGCGATCGACAGATCCAGTCTGTGCAGTTTGCAGTCTGACTCGACTTATAAGCGACTATAACCGATATATAATGAGGAGAGTAAAGAAGGATGGATCGTTAAAGAGAGAGAGAGAGAGAGAGAGAGAGAGAGAGAGAGAGAGAGAGAGAGAGAGAGAGAGAGAGAGGGGCAGACGACTATTTCAGTGACATTTGTGTTCATTTCAGAACCTGTTTAGCCCCGTAGATTGATAACATAATATTTGCCCCGAGAATACGAAATTCTCGTTTTCTCGTTTTTTTTTATGCTAAGCACAGTATATTCTGTTTAAAGTTATTTGTTGCAAAACTGGCATCATTTACAACATTTGATGCATATAGCATTCGAGATAGACGATACATAAACAAGTAAGACAAATTTAATAAGCAGGTCTGTCCATTATTTTCTTTTATTTACGATTAGTGTCATGTTTGGCAACGTGATAATACAGCACACCAGGCTACATTCTAAAAATTGTACATTGTAGTATTGACGTTAGACATTTTAGCATTAAAAGCGTATGTGTGCTAAACCTTTAAAAATACAGATATGTATTTAAAAAAAGCAAATCCAGATTCTAAGGAGCTGCGATGGTCAAAATATTGCTATTTTCGAGGAGGGTCCGTGAACACCAAATACTTAAGATGATTGTGATACGTCTATTGAGTATAAATCGCTAACAACTAATTATTCTGATCGAAACTAACTGAACCAGTGCTAAAGTAGATTTAAAAACTGATCTTAATTGACCAAGCTACTTGTGTTATACCTCGAGAATGTTATCCTGATTTTCATTACATTTAGGTTTAGTATTTTATTTAATTAAGCTTTAAAGCAAGTTTAAAATCACTTATAAACAATTTTCTCCCCAAACTAAAACGGTCTAAAAATTGTATCATTAGAATCTTCTACAGAGTTTCTTCAAATCAACCCTAGAGTCCTGGCAGGAACAATAATGATATACTTGTGATGGATTATTATGGTACAGTTGTGATGGCTTATTATGAAAGTGAAGTAAATATTTACCAGACAGACCTGGAAAAATCTCTGTTGAGACATTATAATCAAAGGTCGCTGATGTGTCATTGTAAAAAGCACTTCGTTCCCCTTTTCCTCGGCATGTAGCCAATAATGTTTTCAAAGTGCCTTTAGAAACCAAGCAACCAACCAGCTATAATCTGATAAATTCTTTCTTCACAATGCATAGTTGGTGAAAAAGATTTTAAGGATAATTTTAAAATGTAATCTGTCTAGAAAGAGTGCTACAAATTTAATGTTTTCGAGAAACCACGAGGTAATGTCGTTAGAGTAATCTTCTCTTCGAGATGGATGCATGGAATAAGGTGGGGCAATTATAGCATACTTTTCATTGAATTTTCGATGAGAGTTGGAATTTTTTTCTCCAGAAATAGGGAATTCGAACTTATGAACAATTTAGCAAATGACACTGAATTTGATATACGATTTGAAAGTAATACAATTTGTCTGCAGCGCCACTGTTTCGTTTTCTTCTAAATGTTCTGGAAGAAGCCTTTCATGAGAAACTTATTCTTTACAGTCAACATCAATTTCCATATAATGCTATATTAAGCACATCTTGACGGAATGTCAAGACTGATTTTCTAGTCCTATTATTTTGATATAATATGGGAAGATAAGACAAATAATCGGATCAGATAGCCAGATAGAGGGATTAAAACAGTTTGAGTAAATTTTGTACTTATCTTCGCTATGACCGTGCCATTCCAATTCTTTTTTTATTAAAAAAATGTGGTGTTTTCACTTTTAGATATCATTTCAATCCTGATAAAGCGTCGTTGATTGTAGCAAAGTGACAATGTCAATTTAAATATGCACTAGTTTCGATTCTGTTCATTTTTTTCAAAACAACATCTCTCCAGTTTCAAAGTATAGAGAGAGTGGGGATTACAGATGTAATTTGGTTACAAGAGAAATGATTGGCAGATATTGTCATTTTGCAAAGACCTTAAAAAATAACATCAATAAAAAACATCCATTTTCGAAATGTTTTCTTAAAAGCAAGAAAATTCGTAATGTTCTTCGCTACTGGTAAAGTGCCCAAAGTAAACTATGAAACATAATCCGGAAAAAATAGGAAAATATACAATCGTCTTAGATTATGTTTGTTCCCTGTCTAGACCTGATTGGATTGTCTCGTTTAAACCGTAGCAAACAAAATACATGAAAATATAATATTTTTCTAGTGTTTACAAAACGTTTAAAGTCATTTACAGACTGCATTTCATCGTAAATCTAACTTATTTAGAACACTAGTGCAGTTAGAAAGAGTCTCTGTTCATATAAAATGTCATCTCCAACAATTTTCACCGCACTCCGTTAAAATGCTTCTTGAAAAAAAAATTAAAATGATTTCTTCTACTGCAATGGATCGCATTAGACTACAAGTTAACTTGAAATTACTACACCGCGTTAAATAAAATCCCTTTGAAACAAAACACAAATCAGATTTTGGTGTCGAGAGATTTCCGTGAATGAATCATATCATCGGCTGTTTTATAGGACAGTTTGCATCCAGTCTCTGCAAAGGCTGGAAGTATTCTATATGTGAGGACATGTACCCTGAAAAGTAAACCAACTCCACAAATATTTATTTCGATGAATTTTTTAATGTCAAATATGATGGGCTCTAATAAGTTGAATTTTGCATGTAAACTAATTTTTATGATTCAAAACTTTCTGTAATTAAGCTAACACATAGTGGTTCATTACACTCTACTTATCTCGTTATACGGAAATTCCTCATAAATTTATTCAAGCAAGATTTACTCCCCTTTTGGTACTCTTCTTATAAAATTAAAATAACTTTCTTACTTGAAACTGACTGCAGTCAATTTTGTGTTGTATTGCTGTGAAAGGATTTGTCCTCTTTTTTTTATTGAAATCTGAATATAGCGATTCAATTTATTTCCTTTAAAATTAATTTCACATCGACCACTGTTGCTATTTTGTTGTTGATATGCTTTTCCCTACGTATTTAAAGCTCGGTGTATGACGTATGAGTAAACATTATGACGTCACAAAGGAAAACGTTTTGCAAGCATCCAATCAGAGTAACGGTTACATAGATACATAACGACGTAATGTGTTTGCGCAGTTCGTTTACTACTCTCTGACAACTGCGTCACACTTCCGACGCTTGTTAGACCGCAGATAACTATCATCTTTCATCTTAGTGACAGTATGGGAATCTCTGCACTTTTTTCCCGTGATGCACCGCGCCCATGTGAAGCTACTATCCAACCACTGCAGTCAAGTGGGAAGTTTTCAAACAAGCCGTTATAGGAATGACGTGCGAATGACGTCACTGACTATACAATCAGGTGGCACATATTTTATTAGTTACCGGTCTATGATATTGGCTTGCCAATTTAGGCCGGGTGTCAACGAATGTTTACTACTACCTCACACTTGCGGTGGTCGTGAGACCACATATAACTATCATCAGCCATCTTTGAACAAAGTATAGAGATTTTGTACATTTTACCTATCATGCACCGCGACAAATGTGAAGCTACCAGCCCGTCATTACATTTCAGTCTGTGCTTCCGAAATGTATTCAGATTAGCCCTTATATGAATAACGCCATTGACTAGCCAGTTGGGAGACAGAGATTTTACTATTTACCGGCCAATTTAGACAGGATACGAGCGAAGAAATGGCTAGACTGTTTGTGAAAGTATGTAATTTCGGTGTAATTTTTTAATATTAAACGAATAATTAAACCAGTCAGCTAGACGTTGCTGACGACACTGCCATGTAATGGTTGCTTTTTGTTCACGTTGGGACGTATTTCGGAATCGTTTATCAAGACAATTTTGGTTTTTGAACATTTTGTGTATTTGTATCATGCTGATAAAGTGGCTTTTCCATCCTCATCAAAACGAAAACATTAATTTTAATATAGTTTCATTGTAGACTTATCTTCTTAAAGAGCCTATCTCACTGCAGAACAGGTGTTTGTGTGTGTGTGTGTGTGTGTGTGTGTGTGCGTGCGTATGGTTGGGTGGGGGGAGGGGTTGCTACTTGACTTACGAGTCAACTGTCAAAGTGGCCAATAGTTGCACCCAACCTTCATGACAATAGGTCATTTGTATCTCAGCCGAGATTTGATGTGTTACATGACTTGCCACGTTGTCAGGGAGTACATTTTTATTTTGTTTGTTTGCTCTTGTAACACAAGATTGTAAATTTGCTCTGTACTGCAAAGTATCCTTCGTGTTTAGATGCTTTCAGTAGTGATCTTACTTTCTATCTCTGCTGAGATAAATTTACATCTTTCTGTTCTCTGTTTTATATGCTTCTATAATCGGTAATAATAAACTGTCCTTATCATCATTTAAGATTCCTTTGACTCTTTGCGTGCATGATGATGATCCCCCAAATTAACAGTCTGGAGGGAGTATTTTCATATTCTCTGTTTACATGTCTTTCTATATTTACGCGTGGCTTATTCGACAGAATCCACTGTAGAAAAGCACATGTCATATTCACCGTCAATAAGCATGTTGCGTATACTTAGTTTAAAATTCACGATTACTGACAATCGTAACATTGAACAGAATTGAACGAAGTACCTACTTCTAAAGATTGAAACTGCTCATATACCTTACCTGATCAGGTTGTAATTTTGTTAAAATTTGTCTTTTTGTTAATTTCAACTAGACACTGGCTTTAGGTGAAGTGCCTTCTCACACACTAGTGGAAACACATACAACAACTACAATAGTTCTCATACTTACAAGCAAATTCAATATATATCCAATGTATGCATACATATAAGGTTTATTTAGGATAATTAGCTAATGTCGAGTACTTTTCATTGTTTTTAGACGGGTATTAAGAACGAAGGACTGATAATCCGTGAAGATATAAACTTCAGCGGAGTAATATTTACTGAACCACATGCCGCA
This sequence comes from Margaritifera margaritifera, assembly GCA_029931535.1. Classification (NCBI taxonomy): domain Eukaryota; kingdom Metazoa; phylum Mollusca; class Bivalvia; order Unionida; family Margaritiferidae; genus Margaritifera; species Margaritifera margaritifera. Next base: position 716,203 of record JAQPZY010001569.1, read on the forward strand.
AAAGAAGAGGGGAAAAGAAGTAAAATGTAAACACGCAAATAAGTCATTTCATAGTAAGTATTTCAGGAATGTTAGGAATTTTCTTCGTTATTAACCGTACTGTCCACAACTGTACTTTCAATATGGAAAGTATGATAACCATCGGGTTACAGGTATGCGTAAAATATGACTGTCAGTCATGGAACCGAGTTGACTGGAAGAAGACGAATATGGCAGCCCCCATTACATGGCATCGTGACGTTTGTCACATGCATTGTACGCAAGGCTCAATGTATATGAAAAATGTAACGCTCGTTGCATCTTGCTTAGTCTTTATGCAACACGATAATTACAATGCAGTAGCTCAATACTATCTCAATGCTATGATCCATTGCGCGTAAAATGCAATATCAAAGTGCCGTTTTTTTTTAGCTCTTATACATATCTTTTCCGCAAAACAGATTGTACCTGCACATTTAAATTACAGTTTTTTAAGTTGATAAATTTTAACTTTTAACTTATTGCTTATTATAAGTGATATATGGCTATACCACACCCACCCAATCTGTTAAGCCTATTCGTATCACCAATAGCCCTTAAATAAGTGACGTCATTTGAAACGTATGGCTCAAAATTATATTGAATGGCTCTATGAACAGATCCGTTAGATTTGATTATACAGGATAACTATACATACGACTTGTGGTAAATTTTGACACTTGGAGAATTTCGATTGTATCACAGATATACAGAATTCTCATAAATATAGATTACACGAGTCACGGAGTTTACCTGGTTTACGGTAGTTGTTGGCTGTAATTAAGAAATATGACTCAAACATATGCTTAATATTCTTACAATTTATAACGTTACATATCTGCAAAATTAAGTTCTCAAAATTAGTCATATGGAAACAAGAATTTGCAGATATTAGCTTATGTATTTTTTTAATAACTACTCTAATCACGATCTCTAGTAATTTTTTTCATAAATTTAAAGGTCATAAGAAACCTAAATTACAAGAAACAGCAATTTGATGAATAAGACCTCGAAATCGTGCATTAGACTGCAACTCCGCAAAGAATTAAAAAAACAATAATAACTTTCCTGTAATGCTTTCCAAACTGTTCAGTGAAATATTCACGGTTGCCAGAAAAGATATTTAAAAGATCTTTTTAGAAGACAATTTTACATTTCTTGTTCCGTACATCCTATCTGGAAGTGGACACGGCTTGTTTTAATAGACGTCTAGCTGGATGTACGGCTCTCAGACTATTTTTGGCAATAGGAATATGGGTACGACTGAACACGATTTGCCTTTAGAAAAGTTGTAATATTTAAGATCTAAGGTACGCAATCGCGTGAGTCGAAGTACTCAGTGTTATTTCTCGTATACACTGTATTCATCTTGATGCCAAATATTAACAAATATTAACGATAATGATCTGTCAAGGGAGCATTATATAAGCACTCTAAAATCAATATTCCAGATAAAGGTAGCTTAACCTAACGGAATATCCATCAAGCATGAAAAGCTTGGGAAGGTAATTTGAGTTTGAACTTGCATGTGCCAACTTTTTTCCATTAAAAACTGTAATTGACACATCTCATAGCTTGGATTTAAGTTTGACTAAATATTTCAAAATCTCATAAATCTCATTTCCCAGGTGATTTAACATTTTCACAATAAACTTAATATTAATTTTATACCATGATTATAAATCATCATTTTAAAGCATTGTGTAACTTTGCATTTATTTTAATGTCCCTAGAGAAAAGTATTGATTTTAGCAATGAATCACATGAAATCACAAATGTATATTAAATTACTTTTTAAAAATATATCGTCTCTGAAACAAAACACATGCCCCACATTTCGGTGTAATGGGATTATCTGCTCATGGATTATATCTTATAATGGGATTATCTGCTCATGGATTATATCTTATAATGGGATTATCTGATCATGGATTTTATCTTATAATGGGATTATCTGATCATGGATTATATCTACACACACTAAAAAAAAAAAAAAAAAAAAAAACCCCAAAACAACTTTAGCAAAACTTGAGCTAGTCATAACACAATAGTAAACTGTTTTTGCATATCTTTCAACAAATACTTTCGGAACATTGTATTTAAAATTGGATGATTATGCTTTAAAAAAAGAACGTAAATAAAATACAGTACAAACAATTATACATTTTTTAAATGTTGAATTATTTGACAATGTTCTTATTTTCTACGTCTTTTATAGGTGAATATAAACTTTGTAGATAACAACTATCTCATTCGGGAAAAATATCTTACTATTTGTGTCTCTTCGTGTGATTTATTATGTTATTTTTTTCTCATGTATTTGTGTTTACTATATCATTTTGTTTTGAAGCACTGTACTATTCGTCTTCTTTGAGACTGTATCCTTACAGCCAGTATCAACGACTGGAATGAATAATGAGTTTCGTCTCGACGGTTGAAAATTAGATGCTTTATATATAAAACATGGTATGGATATTCAGAGAAAATGTATGCAGTAAACTCAAACTTTCTCTTGACGTGTAGTACCCATTATACAACCGAAACTTTCATTTGTACGAATTACACTCTTAATTTTCATAGAATGTTGCATAATATTAATAATAATTTCCACTTAGTGTATTTTGTGTTATCCCACCATGCCCCAGGAACTGATGCAGGGGCAGTCAGTATAATGTTTCATCTGTCTACTAGGCACTATAGTGACTTATTCCACAGACGTAAATTGACAGCATTGTTTTCATGTTACATGTAATTGTCTGTGGTAACTTGCATTTTGTTCGGAATTGGAAATAACTTCCTATTAAAGACCAAGGTTCAAAACCGGTCAGTGTCTTAAAAGCGGCAGGCAACACATGTTACTCTCTAACTGATTAGTCGAGTATGTTAAAATAAGTAACCTATCCGTTGTAAATAAGGAATGAATAACAAAACACACATTGGTCAGTCATATGAATAGTAAACTAATTAGCATCCTTTAACAGCCAATCAACATTGACAGGCGTTAAGTTTCACCTGCCAATCACTGCGTCAAGCAGTTTCCGGTACCTAACAGCAGATTATCTCTCAATAAGGAGCAACCTTCCTTGCCGTTAGCTAAACTGAGACTGAAGAAAAAGGTGATCCAGTCCCTTTTATGATGGGCATCGGTCCTTAAAACTAGGTCTGGTAAATTCAATACGTGTATGTGTATGTCGTAGTGTTCTACGGCACCTCAGCACAAAAGTGGCTATCTAGTGCCAACAAAAGGTTACGTTTGAAAACTGTAAAATTGAATTGCACACAAATGTAGGAAGATTAAGCCTTCCAAATACATGTATAATTAATTACGACACCATATTGGATTCTTGGTTAATCCTAATTTCACTTTCAATGGCGGCCAACTTAATCACATCCATAATCCTGGCTGAACGTTTATTTGGCAGGTCTAAAAATCTTCCCATAACATTTTTGTTCAATAGACAGGATTGCTAATCGCTATAAAAAAAATTTAGTGTGGGGGGGGGGGGGCAGGTTAGGGGGGAAAGAAATATAAATCTATACTGAGAATGTAGCAGGTGAAACATATGCATAAAAAGAACACACAGCATATCACAGGGTTTATTTATGACCCAAAAATTTCATACTGACCTGAAATGAAATATATTATATTTTTTTTACACCCTCTTTTAAAGTTTAACAGTACCGAGCATCTGTAAACCAGAAAATATTTCATAAAGAAAAAATATTTCTTACAAAGTATTTCTCTCATGGAAATATTTCACTTGAAATCCTTCGATTAGTAAAGAGCCAAGTGAAGAGGAAACGTGATTTAAATAGTTCTAGGCAGGCTGATCTCATTATTTTGCCAAAGAACATGCCTCTTAAAGACAAAGGCCCATCTACTGCCACTTTGAACCTCTTTCATCGCAAAAGGACCAAACAGAGATACCCTATTACTACAATCAGAACACTTCAGGGATCACCTCGGAAATATTTCATACAGCGTATGAAGGAAAAAATCGCCAGAAAATGGCGGATAACTCAGTCATAGTCTATAGTACGCTAGGCAAAATAGAAAAATGTCAAACGAAGTATTAGATAGTTATGGAATTATTTCAGTTAAAGAAAGTTTTCTAACGTACGAGTCATACAGTTCGTGTAGGCGTCAGGTACCTACTATTTTAGCTATAAGTGGCATTTGTTAGAATTCATTACACATACCTCTAAATAGCGATTATTCAGTTTATTTCGTTCCTCTTTGATCAATTTTCCTTGTAAGATCAATAATCTTGCAATATCATTATGTAACAGACCCAAAAGTACATCCTACCAAATCGGCTGTAAAATATGAGGACATTTTTGGACGAGTCCAACCAAGAGGGATGATCCGGTGTAAACAGAATTGAATATCGCGTGTTATGATGGCACAATGGAAGCGCCGCGTATTGGAAAAAATATGTACTACGCATACCAGTGCAGTACTGGTAATGGTTAAATAGGACGTCCGCTTTTCTTCACCAAGTTTAGTGCCCTGCTGCCATTACACAAGTCTACAGCGATCGATAATTTTCGTCTAGTATATTTGTGATGACAATTAAGGTTCAAATAAGTAAAACAACAAGGAATGAACAGACGTTATTAAAACTACATTAGTGTTACGTTTTAGAACAACAATTAATATTTTATCAGTTAAGGTGCCTACATAACCACGTTGAGGCGGACTTTAATGAGGTCGTGCTTGAAAAAATAAATTAGCCACTTACTGACAATTTTCTTCTCGTAACATATATATGTGAATGCCGAAATTAAATCCCCGTAGAATGTTCATTTTAGGAAAATGACGCTATAATGTTTGCCCATGGAAAATCCTATTGGGTGTGTTCCAAGTATATGCCTCCGGTGTGTCCGAAGTATATTCCTCCGGTGTGTCCCAAGTATATGCCTCCGGAGGATCGTCTTTATATTGATAACGTCTAAAGCAATATGGACAGTTATGTTAAAATGTCAGTTTCGTTTTATCTTCGCTGAGGCATCTATATGTACAATGTTACTATCTGACTACGTAAAATGACGTAGAAATATTGTCTGACTACATAAAATGACGTATAAATACTGTCTGACTACGTAAAAGACGTATAAATACTGTCTGACTACGTAAAATGACGTATAAATATGGTCTGACTACGTAAAATTACGTAGAAATATTGTATATTTCTTTCAAATTAAAGTTATGTAGAAACGACAACGCCGGGTTTGTTTTCAACCTGTGACCACGCACACAAATCATTAAGTATGTACTCTTGCTTTTCAACCCGTAGAATAAATAAATTATGACTTATTTTCAATTATTTATTTAATTGTAAAAATTTATATGTGGCGAATGTTTCGTGCTTGTCAGCGGGAGCGATCACCTGTCAGCCGTTGTTTGGAACGTTTTCATAATACAGTGCCAAATTCGGTTACAAATTGGTTGGAATAATGGCGTTATCATATCGTAATAAAAACAACCAAAACACTGAACAATGACCGAAGGTGAAACATAATTCCGCTCACAATTGGTGTTATAATGCGCCGGCAGATCTGGGTCTATGCAGTTTGTTAAGAGTAATCAGTAGAATAAACAACATATACACTAATCTGCCAGCGCATTATGCGACGGGAGATAAGAGACTATATTGTTAGAAGTTGGACTGGACTTATAAGTAAGTACAGACGGTGCATATTCATCTTGCCATCGTTTTGAAGCAAAATTGTACTACGGATTGATAAAAACCAGCTGTCGGGTTAAAGAAAAGCCACTGAACCAGGAGGGATATCGTATGGTTGAGGACGACAAACAGGATGCAACAATTATGACAATTATGATTTTTAAAATGGGCTTATAATACGACAACCTTTACTTGTATATTCAAAGTCTGAAACATTTAAAACACACTATTCACACTTACATGTCGCGTTTAATGTGAAAGTTTGACTTTAGAATGAGATGTATTACATTTCGCTGTTCAAATTAAGCACTGTTCATTAGGGTTATGGGTTCTTCGTTGCTAGATTTTTTGCGAGATATGGATTTTTTGTCTTTTTTTTCTTTATGAATATCCGGACTACGCTGCGCATTAAAGATTTTCCCTAATGTATTGCTGACAAAATGATTGCAGCTATTGAGAACACTAGCGTGGGGACAGCTATATAATGAGAAAGGATTTAAATTATTTATATTCTTAATTCCCATTTGATTACTTATGTCCTAAATACAATGACAATCGCGTGACTTCAAAAACTCACAAATTAGGCTGAAGGTACCAGAACGAATTATTACGCTTCATCGCTTTCTCACGCGCTCTTTGACACAAGTCAAAAGTTCAGAAGATATCATATCATATAGAATGGTTTTGATTGAAATGAAGAACCCTAGAGGGTTTCCACTGAAAAACGCTTTGCAACTCAATAAATAAATCATAGTAGGAATAATGGGACGGCCTTCGGCAACGTGTGTATATATGTGACTGTAAACCTTATGTATGTATGGAATTAGATGTAATTGTATTGCTTACAAACCAGTGCGTATGTGTGCCAATATATTCTAAAAGCAAAATCTTATTCTAGGTTCCTCGATTCTTGCAAAAATAATTTAATTACACTCAACAATAACAAATATAAATGTGTAACTAAACAATATATCCGAGTATTAAAAATAATTTAAACTATAATTTCGATTGACTATAAAGTTACAGTGGTGAATATCACATTAAAAGAAACAAAACAACTTCGGTGGATAACTAAAACTTAAATTCTACTAATTTATATACAAAGAATGATGAAATTAGAATGAAAATATCAGATCAATAAACCTGCATATGTGCAATTAAACTTTACTTCAACCCTTACTAAATGAAATTTAAAACTGTCTGTTTGTAATGATAAGAAAGTAATTTACATTTTATAATTTACCTAATAAATTCCTTATCCAGCAAATTTTATAATAAACGTATTTGAACGATATGCAAAGATCTCCTCCTCCTCCTTTAACTGAAATAGACTATAGCCAAATCGGTTTTATTTACTATTAGTTGTAATACTAATAAATTAATTTATGTACCTACAATTTTGGTTTCGAGCCGAAAACTGGAATGGTTCCCTAAGGAAAACGTTTGATCATCGTCCCAATTCAGTCAAGCCCCAGGTTTATATACCCTACAAACTCCCGTAAGACGTATGGAATTGTGTGGGAAACCACCGCGGAAAATCTTATACTCAATACGGAATTCATTAGAGAAAAGCACAATATTCAATGAAAAACAACGTAACTTTTACTTAATAAATATTAATTTGAGAACAATTATCTCTCACAGGACACTACTTCCGTCGTGGTAAAATATATACTTAAAAAAAAGTCTGCTACAAAAACTTTCGAATCTCGGTGCTAATTGTAGCGGAAATCAAAACTAACGATGATCCGGAAGTGAACTCTAGCGAGGTCAGAACAATGAGGACAAACACCTTATGAAACTGAACAATGCCGACGAGGGTGAAAACAAAATACAATATGAAAATTACTTAACAGATGTCGGTATTTATAAGATTACATTTAGAAGCATTCACTGTAAACGAACGTCATCGCTGATTATTCATGAAAACATTCAGTACATATCGTAGGGTATCCCCCGCCCCCCCCCCCCAAGACGCAACACTGCTGTAAACATGCTAAATCCACAAAATACTATTGCGATCTGATTCATCTGTGTCATCGGATAACAATAAGAGGTATATATTCCTTAGTATGGCAATAACTCTATGTCCAAAGATAATTATGCTATTGTGTTTTTGTTGTTGTTGTTGGGGTGGGACTGGGGTCAGTTTCTCCCATATAGTTAACATGTAACTTCAACGAGTAATCAAACGAGAATCAATGTATGGTACTTATAAACAAATATGATTGATATATGGATCTATCACCATGGGTGATCAATGTATAGAATTTATACACAAGTATGAATAATATATGATCCTATCACCAAGGGTGAACAAAGTATAGAATTTGCAAAAATAAATATGAATAATGTATGTTTTATCCACAAGTAGGATGTATGTATTTTTTTCACTCATATAGCGATATTGAATTATTGATTTCACTCATATAGTGATTTTGAATAATATTGATTAAAAAATGGAAAAGTGTATCTCGTGGCGTCCAGTTGACGATCACGACGTATTTCTGGTTCCAGAGCTCTCGTCGAATGGTCAAAGATCCACCACGCATGGGCCGCTCCTCCCAGTCTGCCGAATGATCCCTCAAGATCCTCCTTATTCCATACAGGCCCTCTGGTCCCGAAGCTTTGCTCCCTCACTGCGAGTAAACCAATACAGTCCTCCGATCCAACGTCACCATTTACCCTAGCATCTGGGTTACACAAAAAAGCCCAGAGTTCTACGACTCCCCGTCACAAAAACTGAAGAAAATATAATGACTGAGTCGTGTAGTACACGAACCACGGTTAAGTACGAATACAATAATATACGTTACGAATGCGCGCACATGAATTTGCTTCGCGGCACTTTAAATCATTTCATCAGAACTATTGTAGGAGATTATTATCATAATAACCACGTTTGTATATGAATCTGTATCCCACAAGAATAATCTCACTGGAGTATAAGAACGCAAACATTATTCAACATTTAATGCATGCAAAATATAAATGAATTCAATTTCTCTGTTCAGTTATAAAAATGGCTAACTTGAAACAGACTATAGTCTATCTGATAGCATGGCGTTATATAACATAGATCCGACTCTCTGTACAATTTGGAATAAATTCCCAAACATTAAATCTATAAAACAATTCTATCACATACATCGGATAGGAAGAAAGAATACAATTTTATATTTCACAAACCTGTACAGCTGAAAATTGCTTCCATAAAGTGGTTATTTGTGTGTATCTTTTCAGATACACGGTCAAAAAAACTTGTTTTGGTTGGGCAGAGCCCGACGTAAGTTCTAAAGTTTTTTCCCCCAGAATCCCCAATACATGAATCCACCTACTTACTGAGATGGACTCAGATATCAAGAACTCTGAGTAACTTCCAGACAAGAATCATCCATCAGGAAGCCACCCGTAAAATGGACAGCTTCATGACAAAACTCGTTGTGTTGTGATAATACATCGAGACTTTACTCAGTAAGTACCCTGGTTATGGTGAAATCTACGGCCAGAGATCTTGAGGTAATCGGGTTTCTCACTGCAGGCACTTTGTTCGTGCAGCATTGGGCGAACCGCATTCAGTATTTTGAAATAAATAAAGCCGGAAAAAAACCACCCTCGGGTAACGCTGTACGCGTAAATTTTTGTTCAAATATAAATGCATTCACATTAAGTACACACAATTCCGTGGCAATGAGGTAACCGAACACTGTTTTCCCGTATATATGTTGTCCTAAAGAGGTATACATCGTCGATAAGGATGCGCGTCTTGACATTATGATGTAATTCAAGTTTGTTTTTCTTTACACTATAACAATTATCCAACTTGTATCATGATTGCATATGTGAATACAGTTTAGTAAGGAATAAAATAAACATTTATTTAAACACTTGTAATGTATTTCCGAAACTAATGTTAAGAGATATGCTAATTAATGCTAATTATAAATTACAGTATACAATATACAGGTTATTGTCTGTTTACTAGCTGTCTGATATCTCAAGTGGAATCCTTGTTTTTGGTGTAGCCTTCTCGAAAGAATGTCAACCAAATGCCAAACAACTCGTCAGCCTGAGATATTAGACAGTACACAGACAATACACTATACTATATGTGTACTTTCGTTTGATCATAATTCGGGGTCTACAAACTACACTCTTTTAATGACCATTCCTTTAGTTGCTTGGCAGAGGTGGTAGAGGGAAAAGGAGAGTGGAGATAAGGATTATGTGAGGCAAACATGTGAAAACGCTGACTTCCTGGGGCTGACCCAAGAATCATCTCTGTAATTTTTAAAATTGACACATTATGTACTGGCATAACTGATGGTTGTATAGCTTTTACAGTTCTCTAGATAAGTATGTTCAGTCAGTCAGTCAAGCGCTAATGAACTTATCAAAGCAGGGAGCGAATCATCGAGGCTAAAATATCGATATGTCAAAAGATATTTCTTGCAAAAGATGGACATTAGAGAGGAAGAAGAAAGATCACAATACTTAAACATTGTCAAATAATTGCAGCAATTATGAAAAATTAATGCAAATCTGTTTTGTCTGTTGCTTAATTAACAAAAAGCAACCTTATTTCAAACTATATGATAGAGAGTACTAGAACTATTGAAGTTTATACCTACTTTGTAACAATTGGTAATTACGGTCCCATATTTATACTTAGGTAATGTGTCGCTACAATAAACATCACAAACAGATAGACACAGAGAACAATAGCGAGCCTAAACAAGAGAAGAAGCTGATGATATGTGTTTGAGAGATGTCAAAGACTGGGAGGATTCACCAACTAGTTTCAGTTTATATGACGACCAGTTCATCTCCATACCTCGATGGTTATCATATGATTTAATATTAATGACTCGATAACTCAATACCAGTATGAATGAGATCAGAACTAATGGACCATGTATAGCACCAAGAATTGTGATGGCAACGAAGTAATTTATATGCAAATAAAGCAGGAAATAATCGAGTGTGAGAATCAGTATATTTAATATTGAAGACATTTTAACATTCAACGCAATCAGTGTCTGCCTAAAAGAAGAGATGACCTTTAAAACGATTTTAGCTTTAGCAAACATAAAAAGCAATTGGCAAAGAAAAACTTTTAAGTGAATATAACGGATTGGTATGGTTCTTCATAAACTACACGAAAATGACATTTTGAACGTTCGCATCTTCAAGCCGCAATAAATGAGAAACAAATATGATTTACTGTCATTTAAATTTACATCTCAGCTTTTCCATTGCCTTAACGCTGACACCGTTAAACGATGTCGACGTGAAAAATAGTCTGGGAAAGTGAATCAAACAAGATGAAGGTTTGCGCAGATTTCAGTCATCTGCAAACTAGGTCACGTGACAACAATATGAGTTACATACTTTTGACCCACCTACAAGGGTAATTTAGGAACTTCCACGAGACCTTAAACATTGAAATTGTTGCTGGTTGGAGTTTCTTTTAAGAAGTATACGTAATCATGCGTGTTAGAGCTGGGTACCACGAAAAATCTTGTAGCACGGTATACCGCGGTATTTCTGAAGATACCGCGGTACGTATCACGGTATACCGCAATTATATTAGGGACCAACAATTTAATGTTCTGAAGCAGGGGCCGGAGACTTTTTAAAACAAACTGCGTCTGTCAATAGCTGGAAAAATCTCTTGCTTTGATTTATATGTTTATAGCAAAATAGTACCATATTATGTCCATTAAATAATTTGAAGAAAAAAATTAATGATCTTGAGATAAAATAAAATAAAATATCACAGCTCAAAAGAAAATCGAGGCCCAACCGATCTCTGAAAATTAAATGGTCAGTACCATATAGTAGATGAATTTGCTATGTGTATGTTAATTGTTGTATAAGTTGTAATCTAAAAACTGTAACTGAAGTAGGACGATTAAACATAAACTATAGCTGACAACCCGTGAAAGACATTGTTCTGACATTAGAGAGCTTGTTAATAAAGTAGGTTGTTGACACTGAAGCCTACATTTACTAGCTACACAAGACAGGGAAACCTTTAGTGGGATGCCAACACCCGGGCAAGATATTTATCAGAGAGGGCTAGTAAAACATAAAACACACTTACTCAACAAACCAGAAAAGATTTAGTGGACTTGAGAAATAACGTAAAATTCAAACAGAAAACAGCTGCTCTCCTGAAAATCTTAGGATGATTCCCAGTCTTACAAAGGAATACATGTACCTAACACAGTAACATATGCTAGTAAATTACCAAAAAATGAATTTTTGGGGTTTTTTTTTTTTTACAATCCGATATTTTACCAAAAGTTGGATTTGGCCCCAATATCTTTCACAAAATCCCATTTGGCCACCACGTTGGTATACGTGACACTTATTAAACATCTGATTAAATGATTTTAAATATAATTATATTTGTAATATTCACAATTAATTTGTGACAAATACAACCCTTTTGTATAATAATAATAATAATAATAATAATAATAATAATTTAAAATTATTTTGTCATGAAAAATGAAAACATGCTGTTAATATCATCCAATTTGTAACAAGATTACTCGGAAATTTGCGTATATTCCTTGCTGACGGAAACTACCGAAGTACCGGTACAGTGAAAAAGTACGGTGACGTACGTACTGGATAAAAAATACTGCGCTAAACCGGTATACCGGTAATAGCGCGCACCTCTAATGCATGTCACATAGATTTCATTACATTTCTATATTGTAAGTTATTGCGACACTGTCTTTTCAAATATAAAGATGCGTTCATCTTGTATGGCAATTATATTCTTCGTTGGAAATAAAACCAAATACAGTGCAGTCCACATTCGGCATTTGCAATAATTTATCCTCATCATATCTGTGTGCTCTATTACTTGTACAGTATATCTAATTTCTTTAGCAAAATGGCATATTTACCGATTCCGAAAAGAAAAGCTTCGTTTTTGCTAAATCAAACCAGCTATACTTTAAGCAATTTTGTGAGCTATGTGACGATAATGTGAAAAGAGAAAACAAGGCTAGCTTAAACGGTTTTGCTGCTACAAATCGAGTGACCAACTCTCGACCTTTGTCGAATATAATGACATTTACGACAATGATGTACAACTTTTTCAATAGTTATCGAGTTATCGACGTAGTGAAAGAGAACTCAGGTGACCAGATAATTGAATATTCTGTCATTCTGCATTGTGTTATATTTATCGGTTAACGATTTTTTTCTACGAGGTTGACATGTCCTTGACGAATGTACGACAAACTTTGCATCTGGAAATAGTTCAGTCAATTATTGGCACGTGAGAGTTGGACCGTCTGATCCTAAAGTTCGAATTGCTTAAGTTTGTTACAAGAAATAAAGGATCGGATTCTAGTACTTATTTCTTATGAAATAAAAAAAAATGTGTTGAATAATATCGGTGTTTCCTAGCTATTATAAAGGTAAAACTCACCTTATATACGGGTTTTCATGCATCTATAAAACTTCTAGATATGACCAATTTTAGTTATCATGTGGCAATATATGTTGGTAGTTTCGTCATAAAAACTGCCACCATGTTCAGAGAATCACTGATTACATTCGGATGCTTTCATTGTTACTGGTATACATTTGTGACACCATAGCGTGATGTGAAACATACTGTTATATGATAGATAAATTATAAAGTAAATATGGATGACATCAAATTTCAAAGCAGAACACGCACTAGCAATTTTACTTAGTCTAGGGCCTAAATAGAGGAGTTGGTCTAAGGGCAACATTATGTCTCGGGATCGGTATTGTTTTATCAAACGCTGGTTCTTTTACTCTCTTACTTATACACACACAGACACACACACACACCCAACTGATTTTCTTCACTCTGCGTGTATATTGTGGATGAAAGAATAAATTGTTGATATCTTACAGAGTCTCCTTTTTCTATTTAGAAATACTCTTGTACATAGTGATAAATATCAATTTAATACAGGTGTATATTATACACCATATTGCACAAATTATGTTTTTGTTATTTATTGTTATTTACATTTCCCACTTGCGTGTACATATCGTTGAAGCACGGTAGTGACAATCTTTGACCTTCAATATGATGGCATCGTATATAGTATCAATGGGAAAACAACAATGTAGGACTATACATATTAGAGTAATAATACATTCTTTAAAGATATTCAAGTTTTCCATCATGATTTCTATAGCTGAGCGACTATATTACCACACAACAAATCTTAGTACAGCGAGTGAATTGTTTGAAATTATTCAGACAGACAACAAAATACAGACATGTCAGTACTGATATTTTGAATCGAAAAGGCTTCTGAGTCAATACACTCACTTCGTTATAATTTATTATTTTATCTGATTCCGAAAATAAATTGCATTAGCAGCAAATTGTTATGCCATTCTGTCAGGCGAACATGAATTTATACCGAAAGCAATGGAATGGGTCGAGACTGGCAATAGCTGAGAGGATACTGATTCATGAGTGTTTTACGTAAATGATCAGACTTGAAGTTGTTATTTCGCACACTTTATTATTGTTTCATTCTCGAACAATAAGAAAAGAACGAATACTGCTTTGTCGCAAAAGTCTATGCGTTACTTAGTCCAATTAAATAACCTGTAGTGTCAAACGGAAGATAAATTGAATTTTCATGTTCCTTTTAGAGGTAAACGTAATGTTTACGTATTTAATCTGTACGTTTTCATTTCTAATTGCCGCAAGTGATATAATTTATACATGGCAAAACAATTCGATAAAGGTTCTCCAACTTTGTTCCTCTCATTATACAAATGTGAATATGTAGGCAAGATGCCTGTATGCAATCTTATAATCTCCATGCAAACGTTTATAAGAGAGAGAGAGAGAGAGAGAGACGGGGTAGGTTGTATATCCTGTCAGTTTTAGCTATTACTTATTATTACTGACTATTTGTATACTAGATAATGGCGAAAATATGTGTATCTAAGAGAAATACATACAAATAAGCAGTTGTTAGCGAAGAAATTAATTAATGGAATTAAGGTTTACATATGAAGCGAAATAAGGCAATACTGACTGAGTGAATCTCTTTCTTTTTGCAACGAATTTATGTATTTCCTTCAGAACTGAGATATTATGTTTAGTCGTTTACAGTCCTTTACAGTAAAAAGCTGATAAGCCAAAATTGATGTTTAAGAAAGAGAGTTTTTTTAAATAATACATTTATGTGCTCTTCATGCAGTCTCAACCAAAGAAATACACGATAATCATTTTCGCACAGGAACAACACGGATAGGGAATTAGGTTAGCTCGAAAGGGATCCATGTCTTAATCAAGCTAATAAAACAGAAGGTAACCTATTTTGTCAGACCAAGTTAGAAGGGGCTGAGATAATACATTTTATGACGACTCATTTGAAAATTTTGATATTTGGACTCTTTCTTGTGGGTAAAGGAAACGCATTCCAAGTGCTTTTTTGCTAGATGGGAAACAAAATTTGTTTAGACTATGATGGCGATTGCGAAGTTGAACAAAGTTGTTAGAATTTAGTAGATTATAGGTAATTGTATCTTGTGTAAATGGTGCGAGTAAATCTATCGAGTTCTCCTGGCATTGCTTATTATTAATTGTATAAAAGGTTCGAAGATTCTTTTTTATACCTTCTTTCATCAAGAGAAGGCCAACATGTTTAAAAAAGGTGCTTTTGTACAAGAAACACTTTGGTAAACCGGAAACTGCCTCAGGTGCAACTTCTTCCAGTTTTTCAGAGTCAGTAATGGTACACTAGAACCACACATGTTTTCGTAGTGGACGAAATTTCGTTAAGATTTTCTTCTGATAAGGTGTATTTAAAGCTTTGTAAGTGCCGATACGTTTTGAAACAGATTCGAAAATATTATCAATATGGTTTGACCAAGATCCATTGGAAGTTAAGGTTATTAAAAATGTCAATTTGATGAAAGCGACTGATTTTAATCTTCAGAAAATTCAAGATCAGGGAAATAATTCATCTCCGGGTTAATAAACAAAATACATTTTGCTTTAAATGGATTAAATTTATTAGCCAACGATTAGCCCATTTTGAGAGATTTCAAGGATCGTGATTTAAAACACTTGGAATGAGGTCGACTGCAATTACCAGCTATATCGTTAATATAGACAGGAAATAGGAATGGGGAACCAAGAACCAATCCATGATATAGACCTGCAGTTGGTTGTCGTACATTTGAAAATTCGATGCCAACCAGGACTTTCTGAGTCCTATTAGTTCTGTAATCTTCTAACCAAGGTAAGGAGTTCCCCTGAATCCCATAACTTCTCACTTTCAGCAAGACATATCTATGCCACGCCCTATCAAAGGCTTTATAATATCCATGACAGTTCACTTTTGTCTGTTGCGTTACACATCGAATAATACCAATCAGCTGAAATGTGGTTGAATGACCAGGTATAAAACCAGATTGATATCTATAGAGAAAGTCATGGAAGTAATTATCGATGTCCTTAGAGATTATTCTTTCAAATACTTTACTGACATTACTGAGAAATGAAATGGGTCTGTAATATGAAATTATCATTTATTATCCTGTTTGAAACGTATTTCCACGTTTGCAAGTTTCCATTATCTTGGAAGTATATTAGAATGAATTGACATGCTAAATAAAAGTACAGATGATTTGCAAAATGAAAGTATGGAATGATTTAAAAAATATTGATATTGTCAGGACCAGAGGTTTTATTATTTTCAAGCTATTATACAACATTCACGATCTCACTTTTTCATGAAAAGGCTACCATATTTTCATGTTCTCGATTTCTGGCGTTTCTCTTTTAGAGTCATCTAAATATGGCGCAGTACCAAATTTGTATTAAACAGGTTTTCTTTTTGATTGTTTTGACTATACCAGCTTAGAATGGTTTTGTTAAGTGGAGGGATTATCGATGAGCCATTCAGTTCTTTAGCAAATATTGTCAAACTTAAGTAATATTTCGATTTTTTTAACTTTCAGATAAGCGAAGCATTTATATTATGACATAAGTTTTCTGTTGCTAGCTTTTGAAAATCATTGACCGTATTGTTTTGTTGATTGTAATATAGTACTGGATTACTGGATTTAAGGGCCTTTTTCCGCAGTTTATCTATGATCGTGATTGCACGTCCTAGATTTGAGTCAAACCAAATGTTATCACGGGGTCTGATACAGTAGTAACTCTTTGAGTTGGAATACAGATATTGCACTGTTAAACATATCACAGGAATCATCACATTGCACTGTTAAACATATCACAGGCATCATCACATTGCACTGTTAAACATATCACAGGCATCATCACATTGCACTGTTAAACATATCACAGGCATCATCACATTGCACTGTTAAACATATCACAGGCATCATCACATTGCACTGTTAAATATATCACAGGCATCATCACATTGCACTGTTAAACATATCACGGGCATCATCACATTGCACTGTTAAATATATCACAGGCATCATCACATTGCACTGTTAAACATATCACAGGCATCATCACATTGCACTGGTAACATATCACAGGCATCATCACATTGCACTGTTAAACATATCACAGGCATCATCACATTGCACTGCTAAACATATCACAGGCATCATCACATTGCACTGTTAATTATATCACAGGCTTCATCACATTGCACTGTTAAACATATCACAGGCTTCATCACTATTATCACATGAATTAAAGGATTGTTCCAAATTATATTTATAAGTAGACTGAGCAAGTAATTTAATTACACTTTATAAACAGATTTTCCTTTTGAAATGAATTCATTAAATCATAATCAATTATCATTGTCAAGAGTGTGGCTCGATGGTCAATGTAAATGTACCGGATTCAATGATCTCATAGCCTTCTGCTACTATAGTCGGATAAGTGCGATGCCGAGTAATGGGTTCATATTGACCAAGTTACTTTGTGCAAGACTATCATGCAATTGGATTAAGTTGATTGAGAATGTCAACGTTTTAGATCACCCACAATAAGTGTGCATGGTGTAATTTCACTTGCAGAATCGATAAAGATGGGAAAGGCATGCTAGAAATCACAACAGTGAATCAATCTACTTACGTGTTTAATGCATACGTGTTGAATGTGTCATTTTCAATTTACTAGAGGGAATTAATTTTGCATGATCAACTCACAGAAATATCAAGTTTTCAAAAAAGTAGCAGCATGCTATAATGTTTATGAAAGAATGTGTTTTTCTTTCTTTCTTTCTTTTTATCACGCTCAAATGATGAATAATTTCCATTACAATTTAAAAACAAATTGTTTTAAATTGCAAATTTAGTGAAGTTTTAGCTCAGAAGCACTTAAAGATACGATACAGAGAAGAGCATTTATAACGTTTAAGTCTTGCACTTCATTGTAACGAGAATCGAACCAAAGACTTATATAGCAAGTGCATTGGATATTCACCATTTTATAGAGTAAACTGCACAAATTCTGAAACAAATTATTTTCAGGACGTTGCTATACAATGGTTCAAAATGATTTTCGTTCAAACATTTAGAAATAGTATGTAAGCCATTCCTTTTCTTTTAATTAAACTGATCGCTCTTAACGCACCTAAAACTAATAGAAACTGGTAATAAAATTCAAGGATTCATTAGATTCTCTCTGTGGATCCCGTTACTTTCATAATTTCTCACATATCGATTACGTCCTCGTTGAATTTTACTTCTAAAATGTTTGAACCAGGCTTTAAATATTGTTGGCTTTTCCGTTCGTCGTTACACCTGCGATTTATTTTGCCTTCACAAGGCTATAAAAAAAAACATCAGGGAGCCCAGTTTAAAGTCGAATCGCCCCTAGATTTAGCTTTGCGATGTGCTAGCCATTCTAAGTTCATAAAATACTTTGTTATAGTTTTGACCGTGGGAAAAGTTTTGAAAAGCTTTGTAAAACTGAATTATTTCATCCACTTGGCAGTACTGTTATGCAAAAATTTATTAATTGTAATGGAACCATGGTATAATATGTATAACAGCTTATGGATGTCTTCGATTTATATAAATGTATGTTTCTACCAGAGCAAATTTCCTCTCAAGCATACTGAAGGTAATTATATTATTAAAACATTCTTGTGTAAAACTTGGATGGATTTTAATTTAGGAATTGAAGTTATGTCTGTAGCAATAAGTCAGATCGTTAATTCACTCTGCTATAAAATGAAAAAGTCTACCATGCCTTTTATGAAATCGACCCCTATTCTGTCGGAATGCATGATTTGCTGAGTAAATACACAGTTCTTTGAATTGGATTGATTTAAAATGTGTAAATAAAGTGCGATTCCTTTGTGTTTGAAATGACTTATCCACTAAATCGTACACAATTTAAAAACTTGATGGGACTGTTATATCTTAAGTTCCTTGAACGCCCAGGATTAATTGCGAGTTGTCAAAGCACAGTATGGCTATTATGGGAGGCAAATACGAAGTAGGCAGCACATTTTTTTGTTTTGTTCCGTACAATTTTAAAGTGTAGAGAACAAAATATTAATGCCAGTCTATTGATGTCCGTTTATTACGCGTGTCTCTGCATTCTTCATTCACACAATTTCTCCTGAGGAATGCACTGTAAACGTACTTTCATTCGCAAGCTATTTATTTGTTTTGCGAGATTTGCTATTGGTATATATCAACGCACTTAAATGGCCGCTATTTTTCTTGAAAACAAAATAATACAATAAGTGGGATAACATAATGTGAAATCGGTATATCACACAATTTAGTAGCAGCGAAACCTACATGTATTCACGTTCTATTATTTTTCGCGAAATTTGTCAGGGGAATATACCGCAAAAGATGTATTACAAAATGTGCGGGCTATAACAATTAAATGAGCGCTATCCCGTGAGCATAATCTATCTTATTTCTTGAGGTAAATTGAAGAATTGAAAAAAGAAATAAATAAAGTCTGGAAATTATTTTTTTATTGTTTGTTTGGGTTTATGAATATCTTTATTTTTGAAATATGTGCAATTTATCGTATAGTCCTGTTTTGAGAAAATTCGGAAAACGGTACAAAGTGTCTCAAATTTTCTCAATAAATAGATTTCGTACCAATTTTGATTAAATATGTTCTTTACAAAGGATATATTAAACCGGAAAATACGGAAGATATGTCCTAATGTTTCACAGTACAGTGCGTACACGATATGAAGGTGCAGTGTTTTCATGTAAGGAAGATCATTTGACGAAATAAATTAATAATAAAGAAAAGAAATAAATAATAAATAAATAAATATAAACTTAAAATAAACGAAGGTACTCTCCTATTTGACACCAAAGAATGATATCATATGTGCACTAAACACTGTTATTCTATGATTCCAGTGAAAGAAGCTTCTCGTGGTTGACACCACGTTATGTGATTTACATTATTTTTCATTATATTGCACTGTACTGGCGGTATAATATATTTTTAAGTGTCATACCGTTGAAATGGCATTTTCACTATAGATACCTAAACTAATTGAATTTTAAAATGTTGCAGTAAATCATGAAATAAAAAAAATTATTGGCCTTTGCTTCGGTGAATATGATTTTATAAACTAGTTAACTATCAATATTGACTTCCGCTTCACACTGGTCAATAGGAAGTTTTCTTCTTCATAAAAATTCATATTCACCTCAGCAAAGGTATAATTTTACAATATCACCGCTGCCAAAGCAACCGTTGTAGTAGCCGAAAGGCTTAGGCGTAAAGTGGTCATTCATTTGAAAAAGGGATCGATTTGGTGACATTCATGCCTGAAACTCATCTGTCATGTAATACAGATATTTAGATTTCGCAAGATCCAGTAAAATTCGATAATGAGGAGAAATTTGTCTTTTTTCCACATGAGCTAATGGGACGTAGTATAGATATACTTTACTAGGCCATATTTATATTTCCAATATCGGTCATCATCTGCTAGGTCAAATGGAAAGATAGACAGTAATTATTGATGCATGTTGATATGAGCCATAGAAATTGCTGGGGACTACTGAATACTGAGTTGTTTTTTTTTACCCATCTCTTGTGCTAACGAACATTTACGGCCAAACAATGGATGTAGATTGCCTTGATTGGTGTATGTAGACTGTCTTGATTAGTGTATGTAGACTGTCTTGATTAGTGGATATAGACTGTCTTGATTAGTGTATGTAGACCGTCTTAATTAGTGCATGTAGACTGTCTTGATTAGTGTATGTAGACTGTATTTGAAAACTATTAAAAGACCATTTAAGGAAAGGAAACACTTTAAGTTCTCAAAATGTTGGACATTGTTCATATAAGACTTTATACTGTATCACCATCAAACATACACTCTGCTAACAGGCAGCCATAGAAGGATGCCCTTTTCCAAAATTGTTGTATCGTAGTTCGAATATAATAAACTGGTCTTTGTAGAATATGGCACACTTCAGACGGTAGCTGATATATGAGTAATACTATTTATAGCATCCCAAAGAACTCCACCAAGATATCACTCGGTAAGTGACTGATGTACTTGGATAAAATTCTGAGGAGGGCGGACCTAGTAAATTCCTCAAACGTAAGACACAAAATACGGAGGTGAAAGAGCGGGAGACTCCTGTTGTCTGAGAATATTATCATAAATCATGTACATATATCAATTGGTATATTGCGTGCACCGGGGGATGGTAATGAATGTTTTATATGACAATGGGGTAAAAACAAAATACAAGTACAATAATATGGATAAAGGAAAAAAGAGTCCATTAGGGCTATCGGGTAGATAATGGTAAACCATGCAGGGAGAACAATTGTTCCAGTTATTGGTGTTTCCTCCACATAAATACCTTCAAAAGTCCAAATATGTGCCTTCAAATTATCTCCTGCAATATTTTCAGTCGGTCTTAAGAAAGAATTCGACCAAGCATTTAGATTAATACAATATAGTTATTGAAGCGCGGGCTATGATTTAGTAGATAAAGTATACCGTGCTACCTCTCCCGATCCAACCTCGAACTCATTTAGATAGGATTATTCCAATATTTCCTATTAGAGATATACAAATTGATATATATTGAAACATTATTTATGCTTTTAATACAAAAGTAAACCATTGTAATAGAAGATTTTTCGTTCTGGTTGAGGAAAATACTGATGCTACCTGGCTCCAAGTCATGGACGATATACATGTACATTACTCAACATTTAATAGGGATAATAAGGTGAAAAACATCCAGGAAAATCAATTTGGATATATGTTCTTTTGTTGTTGTTCGTCCTTCGCGTTCGAAGATGACCATGGAATTACTAACTGGTTTGGTTTCTGTGAGTACGTGGCCAATTTATGCTCTGGACTGTCTGTGGCACACTGGACAGGAGATGCCGCTTGCGGTTGCTTCATCAATAGAGTATGTGACGCAGTTCTGAGCTTTACGCTGCTCGCGCTTCTGCACTGCCTCTGCAGTTCTCTTCAGTTCAAAGTATGTAGTTCCAGTATGGATGAGACTGCGCCAGGTGGAGCGATCCTGTTCGAGATCTTCCCGAGACTCAGGGTCAATGTTGAAGTGTTTCAAGGATGACTTGACGGAATCTTTCAAGCGTTTCTTCTGATCACCCTGAGATCGCTTTCCCTCCTTCAGCTCGCCGAAGAAGATCTTCTTTGGTAGTCGCTCTTCTGACATCATGGTGAGGTGGCCTGCCAATCTGATCTGTGATTTCATCAGCAGAGTGTGGATGCTTGGATTGTCTGCCCGTGTGAGAACCTCGGTGTCTTTGTTTCCTGTTCTGCCATTTTATCCTCACCAGTTTCCTCAGGCAGCCCATGAGAAAATGGTTCAGCTTCTTGGCATGGCATCTGTACACCGTCCAGGTTTTGCATGCATACAGCAGGTTCGGCCGCATAATGGCCTTGTAGACCTTCAGCTTTGTTTGCAGTCTCTGCGCTCATACACGTTTGCGCGTAGTCTGCCAAAGGCCACACTTGCTTTAGCAATTCTGGCGTAGGTTTCATCATCGATGTGGATTGCACGTGACAATGTACATCCAAGATAGGTGAACTTGTCCACTGCAAGGAGGGTTTGGCCATTTACTGTGATGGGAGGCTCTACGTAAGGCTTTCCTGGTGCAGGTTGGCGCATCATCTCTGTCTTCTTGATACTGATTGTTGAGACTAAAATTGTCACAAGCTGAAGAGAAATGGTCCATGCTCTGTTGCATGTCAGACTCAGATTTGGCATTCAGAGAACAGTCGTCAGCAAATAGGAGATCACGAACAGTCACTTCCTGTAATTTCGCTCTTGCCTGTAGTCTCCTCAGATTGAAGAGCTTGCCATCAGTCCGGTATCTGATGTCAATCCCAGTGTCATATTCACGAAAGTCATCAGTAATGATGGCAGAGAATACCTTACTGAAGATGGTTGATGTCAACACACAGCCTTGCTTGACTCCATTGGTGACTGTGAGTGGTTCAGATGACTCACTGGCGTCCACGACACCAGCGAGCATGCCATCATGGAATTACCGAACCATTACGATTAATTTCTCTGGGCAACCAAATATTGCCATTATCTTCCAGAAGTCCCCACGATTGACTGTGTCAAAGGCTTTTTTCAGGTCGATGAATGTCGTATACATGTCTGATTCATGTTCCTGGCATTTCTTCTGGAGTTGACGAGCTGCAAATACCATGTATATGGTCCCTCGTCCTTTTCCGAAGTTACACTGACTCTTTGGCAGGAGCCCTTGATCAGTGTGATCCACAAGGCAATTCAGCAGAATTCTGGCGAGGATTTTGCCGACTATTGACAGCAATGAGATGCCCCAATGGTTGTCGTATGATTGTCTGTTGTCTTTCCGCTTGTACAAGTGGACAATGGATGCATCCTTATACTCCTGAGCTATAGTTCCTTGAGTCCACATTGACTGTAAGAGTTCAGTCAGTTTCTGTGCCATGTGTGATCCTCCTGCTTTGTAGACCTCTGATGGTATGGCATCTGCTCCAGTTACTTTGACATTTGACAGCATGTCAATTTCTTTCTCAGTTTCAGTCAGCGTAGGAGGATCAGCAACTGATATGTTAATTTTCTGTCGGTCAGTTGCCTCTTCATTGATAGATTGTTGATTGAAGATGTTGTTGAAGTGTTCTGACCATCTTTGTATCATCTTTTCTTTGTCAGTGAGCAGTGTGGTGCTTTAAGCACTCACTATTGGAGATGTTTCTGATGACTGTGGCCCGTAGATTCTCTCCAAAGTATCATTGAAGTTTTTCATGTCATTCCTCTCTGCATATGACTGAATATCATCTGCCTTGTTACTAAGCCATGAGTCTTGCAACTCTCTGAGTTTGCATTGGACATTCCTCTTGATGTTGTTGAAGGCTGACTTCGTAGATGATGAAGTGCTGTTTTCTAAACAGGCCTTTTTAGCTGATGTTTCTCATTCAGTAGCCTCTCTATGGCAGCATTGTTCTCATCAAACCAATCTTGATGTTTATGTGTGGTGGGGCCGAGGGTTTTGGATGCAGCTGAGTACACAGAGTCTCTAAAGGATGCCCAGTTTTCCTCCACATTCTCTGAGTTCGCATCAATTGTTTCTTGTGGGCTGCACAGTTCTTCGACAAATGCCTGTTTCACATTCTCCTGTTTCAATTTTGAGACATTGAGCTTTTTTGGAACATTTTTGCCTTGTAGTCGTCTGCTTGGCTGAATCTGGATATTGAGCTTGGAGACTATGAGCCTGTGGTCAGTCCAGCATTCTGCACTTCTCATGGCCTTCGTCACTCGATCATTCTGCCTGTCTCTTCTCCTGACGATGGCGTAGTCAGTGAGATGCCAATGCTTGAAGCGTGTGTGCATCCAAGACGTCTTGCTGCGGTTTGGCAAGAGGAAGACCTTTTTCTTGATTAGGAGGTCGTGTTCAGCGCATTTCCTCAGTAGGAGGAGCCCGTTGTTGTTGCATTTGTCCAGGCCTATTTTGCCAATGACATATGGTTATGTCTGGTGATTTATGCCAACTTTAGCATTGAAGTCACCAAGGATGATGAGCTTGTCTGCCTTCGGTATTTCTGAGATAAGAGACTTCAGGTCTTCAGGTCAAGTCAAGCTACGCCTGCTAGCGTATGTAACAGTAAACGGTACTACCGGTTACTGTTGACCCAGAGTGGACAGTTACACCTGGCTCCCTCTGGAACGTCCTCTCTAGTAGATCAGGCGGTCGAGCAGATTTGCTCAAACACTGGCTTTGAAGGCATATGGCAAGAGCTGTATTGACAGCGCAGGGCATCAGCTAAGGTGTAGTAGGACCTGATGGCCATCTACTGCATCCGGACGTGTCTCCAGACGTCTCGACATTGTCGTGCCACCAGATACATACAAGTCTGGACGAGAGATTGAGGGTGACTCTGCGCAACTTTTCCTCACTTAAATCCAACTCCCGCTCAAGTCATGACATTATTTCCCTCCCCATACCAGACACCTCCAAGTCATGTGGCGACGGGCGAGCGGCAAAGCAGCATGTGTGATTACACTGGGATCTGTAGCTGTAGACCTGCACACAGGCAGCTGAGGGTCTTTTCACTGGACTGAAGAAGCACTGGAACTGGGCAGCCCTCTGGGCGACTGAGCAGCTCTTTTTAGGATCACATTGCTCACCTCCGTAGCATGAGGAAGGGGATAGAAAAGGTGCCCTAAACATTGCCTGCTTCAGCTTAACCTTGGTCAGCATACTGCGGCTGACGGGGATCCCACCGTAGCGGTCGAAAATCAAACAAGAAGACACAGGTAACGCAACACACCCTCAGTGCCCTGAATTTCCACACACTAGTGGACAGTACATCAGCAGATAGACTAGAGAGAAGAACAGCTCTAGTTGGCCAGATTTAACATCCAGATAGCGGCCCCGAGTGAAACTCGCCTAGGTGAGGAAGGACAACTGACCGAAGTAGGAGGCGGCTACACCTTCTTCGGGAGTGACCGAAGTAAAGAAGAGCGACGTGAAGCTGGTGTTGGGTTTGCCATCAAATCGCAGCTAGTCAACAAGCTCACATATCTCCCAAAGGGCGTGAATAACAGACTAATGCAAATGAGGCTCCGAGTCTGGAAAAAGACATACAACTATCATCAGTGCCTATGCACCCATCATGACCAACGCAGATGAGATTAAGGACAAATTTTATGATAATATATATATATATATATATATATATATATATATATATATATATATATATATATATATATATATATATATATATTATCAATATGATAGAGGGGCGCCAAATGTCCTTGAACTTCGTGCCCCCTTGACGCTACAAATCTTGTGCACATCACCGGTCATTATTGTTGCAGTTTTAAGGCATTACAGTTAGAGTCACAATATACTTTCACTGCGGGGTAAGATATTTTACTTTATCATGAAAACCATTTTGTATCGCTATCAAATCTTGAGTAGTCGTACTGTATACATTATTGTGCTTTATTGTATGAGATCGTAAGCAAGGAAAAACTCTGTGCATCATTTAATTTGCACAGATTACTGTTATATTAATAGGACGCGAGAAAAGGCATTGCACAGAGTTGCCGAAACAGATCACTCTTTTTAATGTGCACCCTTAAAATAATTTGTCACTTCAAGAATTTCTATTGCATTGCTCTAATTATGATGGTTTTCATTTATGTAGAAAAAAGGTCACACTTCCTTGATTCCTAAATTTTTCTTTGACGATAGAAAGTCTTGCACAATCACCAAGTCATAAATTGTTCTTTTGACAATTACGCAGCATATTATAAAAAAAATACATGTAGCATTGTTACTAGCGTTTCCACACTCTGAAATCGGAAATACCATACTGGATAAAATTGGCATAGAATATTTTCTCTGTGAATTTGGTATAGATGCACAAAGGAGAAAAAAAAAAAAAAAAAGACGTAATGAGTTCACGTTGGAATGTTAACAGAGATACTTTGCATATTCATCTCTGCATAGCAATCGGCTTAGAAACGATTTGTGCGACTCATTATACATAGACATAGCTATGCATGGTCGCAAAATGAAGATAGTGTTTTTTTTCGTTTACAGTAATATTTATTGTTGATGAACCTCACTTATCCTTGTCGACCTATAGCAATTTTAATCTGTATTTTTTGTTTTTGTTCCTAATAGACTGCTTGATTTTTTGTGCATTTTAGAAGAAAAAGATGGTTCATTGTTACACATTGCCCTTGCTTAGACACTAATGTAAAGTTGTGAAAAAAGACATGGTCTGAAAAGTGCTTCAATTTTCTTTTACGGTATTATTGTGTTATAAATTGGTGAATGGCGAATAACAATTTTTGACAGCTGTATAGTTATGTCTAGTAAACTTTATCCTCGATTTGGTCCAAAAAATAAATGCTGTTTATTGATCATGTCGGAGAATATGAAATAACTGGCAGACAACACTAATATTCAATAAGAAATTGAAATTTGCAGCCCTGATCTTAACACATTCATATCGACTGCTTGAACCTTTCAATTCCAAAATATGATCAGGGAGGTATAAATTTGTTAAGTATGCCATTATCCAGACGTTGCGTCAAGGCAACCAACCAGAGAGAGAGAGAGAGAGAGAGAGAGAGAGAGAGAGAAGTAGAAAGAGAGAGAGAGATTTTTGTCGTATACATTTTCGAATATTTCTTGCATATTTAATGTGATGCACTGCATTTTCATGCGGTCCTCGAAATGCATGCTATTTCAACGAAATTTGTCAGGTCAATAAGTCAAAAATTAAATGATATATTTAACGAACTGTGCTGCAAAAGCTCATACATTTGCAAAAGTCCTGAAGGGACACACTTCGCATTTTTCTAATCTGAAATCTCGATTTACTAATCTAAGATCTCGATTTACTAATCCGAGATCTCTGTTTATTAATCCAAGATCTCGATTTACTAATCCGATATTTTGATTTACAAATCCGATATTTTGATTTACAAATCCGATATTTTGATTTACTAATCCGATATTTTGATTTACAAATCCGAAACCTCTTTATTATAATATGAGATCTCGGCTACAAATTAGTAAATCCAGATCTCGATTAGCAAAATCGAGATCTCAGATTAGTATATCGAGGTCTGAGATTAATAAACTGAGATCTCGGATTAGTAAATCGAGGTTTCAGATTATAAAAAATGCGAAGCGTGTCCCTTCAGGACTTCCATATACCACTACTCAAAGTGAACGTATTCATCTTTCTTGCCTTCGTATCCTTGAGCCGAATGTTTTTTTTATTTTAATTTTTTTTAATTTTTTAAAATCTCTTTTCATCACATTTTTGTGGAAATAACTCTGAGAGCTATTAATACTCACTTCCTCGGAGGTATAGGTGATAGTGGGAAAGAATAATTCTTTATCATGACGAATTTTCTCACAAACAAGATTTGACTCTCTGGGGACATTGGAAACTCACTTATGAAAAATGCCCCCCTCCCCCTCCTAAAAAGGTGCTAATGTCTTAGCTGGTGATGCTGACGTTGATGATACTAAAAACAAAAGTAATCCTCAGTCAGGCAAGTTGGGAAAATGTTTAAAGATGGCGTCCCAAAGTATTTGTTCTTATCTGGAATTACAAATCAAATCCATGTGTGGAATATATCCTAAGTAGTATTATTGTAATCTTTGAATAAATAGTGTAGCTGAAACGGGACAGAATCAACCAAATTTAATGAAATAATTGATTTTCTGCTGTGGTGGCTGCCATAATGGATTTATCTGTGCTTTCCGTTCTTCATTTTTGATCACCTAGACGAAGCGTAGTTGATTCGCTTTTGACCACCTGACTTTTGTTGCAGACTTGTTTTTAGAGTTAAAGATAACAAAAACTTCATCTTAACGATTGGAAATGGGCTGTATTGATGTAACTTGAATTACCGTGGTTGATTTGTTTGCACTTATAATTACAAATTTTCGATTATCGCTAATCATGTCTTTAGCATATCATTGGGGTTCTCAGTCGTTTGCACTAATGATTTGAGAATGAATTCTCATACATTTCGCAACGCGAAATCATGTGCTTGGTGGATTGTACTTCCTGCGAATTTGGCGATCTTTCTCATTTTCAACGGTTGCATCCTTTGCCGTAGAAGTATGGGTTGCAATTGTCCTTTACCTTTTCATGCATTGAATCTCCAACTTTAAGTATGATAATATGCTAAGAAAGGTCTACTTCTGTTCAGTCTAAAAATAAAATAAAATAAAAATAGATAAAATAAAATAAAATATGTTAAATTAGAGAAATTAAAATAAAATAACAACAGCGCCAGATCCACAAAGAATACATGAGGACCTGAACAGTGATTTGATGACGGACAAAACTTTTCAACATACTCTGTAAATTCATTCAGATAAGTCTGAAAGCAATATAAAAAAAGGATTTCCATACTAATGAATTTGCGAAGAACAATATTCTTGCCTCTGCAGGGGTTCCCTCAAATCTTTGATTCTTTAACTTAGAGTCCCAGATACCTTCGAATCTTTTTTTATTGGTCTTTTTGTTTTCTTCTTCTCAATTTCGTGAATTTAATGAATGAATCAGTTTGTTGAATGTTAATACTGGTTGACCTCAATGACATTTTCCATTTTAAATCAAATAATGAAATTATCTCCCCCTTTCACGTGCTACGTACATTTCAGCGTAAACAAATGATTTACTCACATTGCATGTATACTAAAGTGACAAAATTCGGAAATATATAGAATTCTACTTTTATTTTCGATGAAGTTATAGTTCTATCAAATATTTTTACTTACAGCATGATTTCAAATTTCGAGCTTGAAGGATTTGAGAAGTTGAATGCTACACACATTAACTGCACGTAACAGCTATGTCTGTAGTACAGATATGCAATACATGTGTTCGATTATTTACCAATCCAAATGTAGAAACTATATGTTCAGGTCGGTTACACGGTGTTCCTTGTTCTTGACGTGTGTGAATTTGTGATGTCGGCTTTATTCAAACACCAACATCGCATGTGCCGATTGAGCGCATTTGAAAACAAAATATTTAACATTTATTTGATATTCACATAAGAATAGCAAACATATATTTTTTTTAAGTTCATCTCTATGCCGGAACACTCGGACTTTGAACCTTAGGCTACGTCTTCTTGCTTAAAGTTTTCCTTTATCTACAGTTACACATTTGAACTTTATCTACAGGTACACATTTGAACTTTATCTACAGGTACACATTTGAACTTTATCTACAGGTACACATGTGAACTTTATCTGCAGGTACACATTTGAACTTTATCTACAGGTACACATTTGAACTTTAGCGTCTTCTTGCTTAAAGTCTTCCCTTATCCACAGCTACACATTTGAACCTTATCTACAGTTACACATTTGAACTTTAGGCTTCGTCTTCCCTTATCTACAGGTACACATCTGAACTTTAGCGAACCGTATACGATCCCCCGGAGAAACATCAATCAAGTGAAAAATATACATAATGAATGTAGCAGCTGTCAAAATCGCAGTTCACGTGCTTGTTACCAGTGCTTTCTACTGAGTCAAAAGTAGGTGGCTACAAAATGAATTTTCAATCAGTTTGAAACCTTCTTGTGAAAAATCTAATTTTGAGTTTGGTCCATGCACATAATCTCGTTTCTCCTCTGCATTCTATTTTCGAAAGTATGCAAAAGCCGGTCTAGTAGTCACAAAACATAAGACTTGTACCAACGCTTATTATGTTTTGTGCTTTCCATGTACGCCATCTTCCTTTTCCTTAACTTACACCTTTATAAAAGTCAGGCAAGTTCACTTTATCTTAACTTCAGTTCCTCTGACCTTTCCCATCCCGTGTTAGATCCTAATATTTGCAGGGAGTGCGGTTTATACAGCAAATTTTAATCATGCTTTAAAGAATTTACATGTTTTACCTTTATCCGCTATTTTATTTTACAGATTTTTAATATTTGGACGTTTTACACTTTATCTTCTTTTACTTGATGTTTACATTTATTTGGAAGGGTTTATCTTCTTGTACTTGATGTTTACATTTATTTGGAAGGGTTTATCTTGCTGTACTTGATGTTTACATTTATTTGGAAGGGTTTATCTTGCTGTACTTGATGTTTACATTTATTTGGAAGGGTTCATCTTCCGAAATTTTTGTGCAATTCATTTTCACATTTTTCGAACTTTACTTTTAGTTGCCACTGCATTGCCGCTTTTGCGCAAAGGAGCCGCAAACACAACTAGATTATACATACATACCTAATATTTGATGGGATGGGTGACCCAAGGTTATTGTCCAACTGCTGTATCTAACATCAAGTGTGAAAAGGTCAGAGGAAACTCGAACTAAGTTTATTTTACTAAACATGTGCCTAAGAATACATTTGATGTATTATTTTACTCACCATCACGGCACAGATATGGAATATGTTTTTTTATATTTATTTTGCTATTTATTTATTTATTTTGTTATTTATTTATTTATTATTATTATTATTATTATTATTATTATTATTATTTTGTTGCTTAATTGCACATGATTACCTGCTTTCAAAATTATAGGCTGAGCTAATATTAATCTTATACAAGGTAGGAACACTGAAAGACTAAAACCAAGTACGTTGAGGTGCTGATAACCTTGGAAGGTGACATCAGTAGTTTATTGTACGTCAAGAAGAAAGCTTCGTATACCTATTGCAGATCTCAAGTTATACTTCATCAACAAACCCAGAGAAGTGAATCTTATTTACTCTTATTTCAATGATCATACTCGGATACATCCTGTAGATTAGAAGGTATATTATAGTAAGACAAATTGCATTGGATAATTCCATTCAAATATCATCATTTTAGGACTAAGGAATTGTTAAACCGCCTGGTAAACATAAGTTTTAAACTTAATAGGACACATTATAGGAATGACAAAACCTAATAGTATAGGGGTTACTATGTGGCCCTAAGGAAATTTAACACGGATGGGTCGGTATGGGGCCTATGGAAATTTGACATTACGAACTGCACTATAAGAATCTATAGAACTTTAACATTGTGGCACTATTTGGCAGTATATAGAACTTTAACATTGTGGCACTATTTGGCAGTATATAGAACTTTAACATTGTGGCACTATTTGGCAGTATATAGAACTTTAACATTGTGGCACTATTTGGCAGTATATAGAACTTTAACATTGTGGCACACTTTGGCAGTATATAGAACTTTAACATTGTGGCACACTTTGGCAGTATATAGAACTTTAACATTGTGGCACACTTTGGCAGTATATAGAACTTTAACATTGTGGCACTATTTGGCAGTATATAGAACTTTAACATTGTGGCACTATTTGGCAGTATATAGAACTTTAACATTGTGGCACTATTTGGCAGTATATAGAACTTTAACATTGTGGCACACTTTGGCAGTATATAGAACTTTAACATTGTGGCACTATTTGGCAGTATATAGAACTTTAACATTGTGGCACACTTTGGCAGTATATAGAACTTTAACATTGTGGCACTATTTGGCAGTATATAGAACTTTAACATTGTGGCACTATTTGGCAGTATATAGAACTTTAACATTGTGGCACACTTTGGCAGTATATAGAACTTTAACATTGTGGCACTATTTGGCAGTATATAGAACTTTAACATTGTGGCACTATTTGGCAGTATATAGAACTTTAACATTGAGAGTTACTATGGGGGTCTGTGGGAATTTAACATTACTGATGACACTATGGCCCCCTGTTGGAATCTAACATTACATACCTTTGAGGAATTCGACATAAGCGCTTTGATACAGTTTGTTAAAAACAAGGTTACAGGTTATACATTTGCCGTAATGTTTGCGTGTGGCATGACTCGGTGTTATTGAGAGAGAGAGAGAGAGAGAGAGAGAGAGAGAGAGAGAGAGAGAGACAGAGAGAGAGAGAGAGAGAGACTATTTTTCATATTGTTATTGTTACCGAGAGATATAGACAGATATCGAGAGATATAGACAGATATCGAGAGATATTTAAGCTTAATCGGACACATTTAAGAGTTTTCACAAACTCGGGTGTTTCTTTGTAATTCACTAAGATACAATCTTCTCGTATGATTTCGATGTGTTTGATGAGTTTTCCTTGAGTTTCTATGAACTGAAAGTATCGGCTGTGATCCATCAAGTATTTTGTCTTGGACATAATCGGGCGTTGATCTAGTTTTCCCCACAAACAATTGATAACGATTTTAGTAAAAGCTAGTCTTCCCTCGTTGAGGTCGACGTGTTCCAGTTCGATTCCCTCTATGGACCGGTGCCATAGCTTGAATTTTATTTTAGTTCTATGTGACACCATGATGAATAGCCGTTAGCCTCTTGTTTCAGTTTTAGAAACTCGTTGACATATCCTGAAATTATCCCTGGACTCAATCCGTCACGCTGGTACTATTCAGTGGTACTTGGACGCCATATTTCGTATACTTTAAACAATTTTGGTATCCACGATCGAGAGAGTGAAACAGTTCCACTGACCTACATTCCTGTAAAAGCTCGCTCTTCGTTGTCGTGACGGAAGGTTTCGTGTTACTTGCATGTTTGAGCACACATGCGACAAAACGGAAACATCAGTTGTCCGCTGCGATGATGATGTAACAAGGGATGGTACAAGTTCGTAGATGAAAGAAATTATCATTTGATCAGTTCTTCATATTGGGGAATGTGTTCGACGTTGATGTGTTTTGTCGATATTTCGCGGTGAACTGTCGGAACCATGGGTCTGCTGATGGTACAACGAACACACGTGTATATATTTTTATTTGTTTTAATCGAGATTCGTCTGATTCGTAGAGCAAGCGTGTAGCACTGTTACGTCCTCCAAACAAACTGTCACGAGAATCCAAAAGTTTGGTGTCTACGGCGTCGTAGTCTTCGACTTTGCGTCGAAATTCTGGGTCTGCTTTTAAATGTCGGTCGTATTCGTGCTCCAACATTTCCACTACACGGTATCCCTGAGCTTCCAAACTCTCACGTCGTTGGTTTTGTACAGGTCTTCTATGGTTAACCCCTTATATGGATTTTTCAATTCTAGGTGAGGATAACAAGTGTCACATCCGTACCAGAGATACCCGTGAAGTTAGTACACGATTTGTATGTCTTCCAGATCCCACCCATCGACTAAGTAAGGACCGGTCTTCTTTTCTCTGCCGTTTCTGGCATGTTGTATCCGTTTGTCTTGAGCCTCTCATGCGTAATAAAACGAACAAAAGGTATTTATCGAATACTGACGACTCGTTAATTGATACATTTGAAGTGGTACGATAGCTAGCGTGTTTTCGGGCATGAAAATCTATTTAGATACCAATCCGTACGCTTTGGCGATGGTAGATGGTTCTTTCAAAGGGCCGATACTACCATGTTCGACAAACAACTGGCAAAATTACCCACAACGAGGTCCTAGAATGTCAGCTTTGGACCGACAATACTTGAGAATTTCTTATTGAAAATAAAAAGTGTTAGAAGAGTGAGTCTGGTATCACGTATAGAAAGCTCCACATTGCTCTTGCTCGCATACCGTCTGTGTTTTAGTATCCTTCGCTGGGTAAATGGGGTAGTGTGACGTGTTGATTTTCCTCGCTTTGAAAAAAATAAGAAAAACATCCTTTAGCCATTTCAGTCATTCCAAAAGGTTGGGCATTTTACTCAAGGGCATAGCGAAGTAACTCATGGAATCTTTAAACTGTACTATTCCTATTTTCACGTAAATGATTGTAGCTCCACTCATGGCGACTCGTGTCAATTTGGTTCCTTTTTCTGCAAAATATTTCAAAAGTAACTGGCAGTTATATCCAGAGAGACTGTGAGCGATCACATTAACGTACTTATGACAGCTGTCGTAACGATATAAATCTTCTTCATCCCAGTCATTGGTAGGGTCCAAGACTCAATTTGCAAAATCGGAAGAGTGTGGAGTCTACAAAATATGTTTTCTCGTCCGTCCGTGAGCACGCTACAATTCTAACAGTGATGGAACAAAGGTTATTGAATACACTCGCTGAAATCTTGATGTGCAACACAAAAGTTAGGGATGCGAATGCCTGTGTCTTGTAGTATTGAAAGTCAAAATATATAAAATCCACGAGATGCTTTTCTTTTTTCTTTCTGCGGGTTTCCTACCCTTCGTCTTGTTCGGTGTTGACGTATCGCTGAATCTAACATATATATTAGAAATTAACGAGGTGATGACAAATAGGACATTGTTTCTGTCTTAGACAAATATGTCTCTCGAAGTGGTACAAATATTCTGTCCACATTTAGACACACTTCCAGTAATTCATAAGCACTTTTCTTCTGTTGGAACTGTTTCATGTCGATCATAACATGCATGACTTACACAAAAATAAAACAATAAAAACAAATTGGCGTCCAAAGGTGGAGCACGGAATCATTCATTTGCCCTCAGAAACACAAGGATTCGAAGCTAAACAGTGACGATTCTTTCTCCACAATGTAAATGTTGCTCCCCTTTTTGAATCCTTTGTCACATTTTTCGCAAACGTATATGTATCCAAGGACCGGAAGCAGTGGAGGTAGAACCGGCGTGGCCCCTTTAGGATTACAGGAACCCGCAAAGGATAAACAGCCAACGAAAAACGATTAAAAGAAACAATGATGAAAAAGAATGATTTTGCTTATTAGTACAGATTCAGAATTCATAGCACAAAAAGCATAGCTGTATGTGCCATCAGACAGGAATTTATATTTACATCTTAATTTATTTCTTTTGTATTCTAGGTTATTTACTTACAATTTATTACAATGACTCAAATATATGACGTCTGGGCTCTCCAGGAAAATGTAGCTAGAGCAAGTTTATAGAACATTTCACAATAATGTAGAAAAGTATAAGGTAAGCAATGAACATGAATATTTTTATATCAACTTGAATTGTTTAACTTTTTTACTACTCTTTATACTGGAAGATGACTATTTAATTCAAAACGTTAATTTTCTGTTGATATATTTTGAATATCTTCTCTTTTATCGGCTGTTTCAGGAATACTTTTAACCCCAAACTTCGTGTCAATGTAAGTATAATATATGTGTGTATCGGACTAAGTGTATACGTGAAGTCAAAATACTCTTGCAGGTAAGCCTACATGCGGGTCTTGTATCGGTTGTGTGTCAAACTGTTGTATGTAAGCCTGCCAGTGGGTCTTGTATCAGTAGGTGTCAAACTATTAAAGGTAAGCCTGCCTGCAGGTCTTGTATCAGATGGGTGTCAAACTCTTGCACGTAAGCCTGTTTACGAGTCTTGTATTAGGTGGGTGTCAAACTAAGTGCACACACTTACCTACATCAGCAAAAAGAACATTTCGCCACACTTTTATGAATTATTTTTAGGACATATCAATATAATTCTTGCAAAACGTTGGTTCCTTTCTTTTTCGTATATTACAACAAAAGCTTAAATTGATATATTCTTGATATTTCCATTTTCACTGATATGTTAGTTAGAAAATTATGAGTGAATGTTTATTTCTGATAGGAAGACATTGCGACATTCTTTTTTAAACCTGATAATTATAATCTATTGATGCACCTTGACTAGCCATAAAATTAAAATAGGATGAAAATTACAAGACAAAGACAAAAGATTTCACGCTAATTCATGATTGATGAATTGCATGTTTTCAAAGTTAGACATGTCTTCTTTGATGTCATGTTGCTTCTTTCTTTACATAATCAAAGGTCAAATCTGAATGCAGTTTACATGAAATGACATCAAATTGCATCAAGGTTTAACAGGATGGCCATGGCGTGGATGTCGAACAAAGCTCAAATAAAAAGAGATTTTGGTTAAACCTTAAAATAATTTTTAACGACGACGATTTAGTCGCCGTTTTCGTCCTTGGGATATATACTGTTACGTCTCGCTTTTTTCAGCAAAGTGTGCTCGACAAATATTTGGCATAAAACCAATGTAAAGGTAGGAAAATAGCTGATCTTTAAAAAAATAAGAGTAGGTGGTGTCATTTTAGTCTCTCTAGCCAGGCTTGGGAAACAGTTATCACCTTTCCAACAGCTCTGTCATTTTGTCGACATCGATGTTAGTATTTTTACATTAATCTGTATGCAGCTTTTTGACTACCTTTTTGTCTCACCTGTGAAAGATGAGACACAAGTACTACTTTTCCGTTAGCAACGGCGCCATCGGTGGCAGGGATTATTTGTCAAAGATGTTTTGAAATAATTTGTTCAACATTGGTCGCTATTACGAATGAAACTTTCGTATATAAATATTATTATATGCCAAAAGTGTATACCTCGAAATGCTTCGGTTTTCTAATTTGCCTGCGACAGTGTCATGACCGGGGTCAAAGCTAAAATTATTTGTTAAAGGTTTTGAAATTTAGATATCTTCACCATCAGCCACTTTTTTCCACTGGAACTTTGATATAATATTACTAAACAATTAAAGCTTGCACCATGATTTATTGAAGTTTCCTGTCTTGCCTGGTTAAGCAGTAAGCTGGGACACCATATGGCCGTTTATTGGCGAGGCACCACTTTGCGAAGTCTTTCATAATATATTCTAACTGCAATCAATCTCTGTGACTGTCATGAAATTTTAGAATGGAGGTAGAAAATGTCGAAAATGAAGCCAGAACAGTTGAAAAATGTTTCACAGGAAGTAATTTTGACACGTAGAGGAGAGAGAACTTTTGAAGATAGAGTAAATATCATTCTTCCAACACTTTTGTGTGTAAAGTTAGGAAAGCTCATAGTGAATTGAATCGACTATGAAAGGTTAGGCCAAGCAATTCTAGTCACATTCAGAGTGACTTTGAGCTAAGATTTAGCATTTGCTGAATTTTGGTAATTTCTCCAACACTTTTGTGTGTGAAGTTAGTAAAGATCATGTGTGAATTGAATAGACCATGAAAAGTTAGGTCATAATATTCTTGGTCACAATTGCTGCTACTATTAATAAGCAGGATTAAACGCATGTTTGTTTACAGAAAATCGGGCTTCAACATAATAAAAAGGAATGCCATTAATATTCAGTTAGTGTAGATGAGTTTGGACAGTTGGTAAACACATTAAATCCTTTGTCATATTTGACAAAATTTACGAATGACTTTGATTTATTGAATTTTGTTTGCAAAGTAAGGTAAACGTATAGCAAAATTGGACATCACTTTTTCTGAATTATACGTTTAGGTCCCACGTCGTCCACCCTCCAGACTGATATGCTGGGTTCACCCAGTCTTACAACATATTTTTATTGAACTGATTTTGGACGAGGAACTAAATAGCTGAAGTCAATGAAAATTATGTTTGTTTCTGTCTAATTATAAATACAACTTGATAGAGAGCATTTAAACTACCTTTGATTCATAAAATACTTTTTTCTTCTCTCATTTCATCATTTGGCTCTAATATGATTTAAACACATTCTTTTATTCTCTGTTTAAACGTTAGTTCTATCATCAAAATAACCACAGAGAGAGAGAGAGAGAGAGAGAGAGAGAGAGAGAGAGAGAGAGAAGTGCGGTACACCTCTGTTCTCATCGGTCACAACATATTTCACAACCGGACTTCCAATAATATTTGTCTTTAAAATGCAAAAATCTGATTTCCATTTAATTTTAACAGATTGATATTTTCTAATAAGATTTCCAAGAATCGGTTTCTTCCAGTAATCAATCTGGGGGGTGTTTTTGGTGTCCTGACCAAAAGTTATGTTCCAACTGAGACATAGTCAACCAGAAACATGGACTTTAAAACGGATAGAGCAGGAGCAAAAACGGTGAACTCCTGTCCACTATTGTGCTTTAAGAAACATGGTCTTGAAACGGGTATAAAACAAACAAAGATGGCGAACTCGTGTCCTCCCTCTTGCTTTTGCATATAAGGTACGGCTACAAATGTTTGTATTAAACCAAGTACAAGCCTTGGTTACACCCTGATACGAACAATGCCTTCACACGATCGCAAACAAGGTC
This sequence comes from Margaritifera margaritifera, assembly GCA_029931535.1. NCBI lineage: Eukaryota > Metazoa > Mollusca > Bivalvia > Unionida > Margaritiferidae > Margaritifera > Margaritifera margaritifera. The sequence goes on from JAQPZY010001569.1 coordinate 754,893, forward strand.
CTTAAAACGGCTACCTGGAGATCAAAGATGTGTTCCAGGTCAGAGCTTCGAAAAAAACACCCTTGTTTTCACTTGCCTATCCTAAGTGCCAGCTATTGGCCCTTTCATATAACAATATAAAGGTACGATCTTCATATTGACGACGATGGATCTGTTTCCTCCGCAGATCACAGTTGGTGGCAGGCAGTGTGATGTATATGTTCAGCAGGCAATATTGATGGTGCAGAGTCTACGCACACTGGCAGTGTTATTAAAAAGAGGCAGCCTATATGTTCCTATTGCTTTGCCCCATTTTCCTGATGATAAAGCAACAGACAGTGGCGACAAGTAGCGGCCGACACCATAAAATGAGGGGAAGCGCTATCAGGGTAAGATAAACCATCTTCAAACTTTTAAATTACTTCCTCTTGGATCATTATATATTTGAATATTAGAGAATTTTGATCAGAATTTAAATGCAACAATAAGATAGAAAAATGTTTCCAAATGAATTTATGACACAGGAAACTATGTTTTCTTGGCTTTAGCTGCTTCCCCTGTCGGTCGGAATGTACGAAAATGATAATTATGCTGGAATTAGGTCGTTTTATAATTCGGTGTTTCGACATTTTTCTTGCAGGGTAATCCGCTGCTAAAAAGAACAATTACTGATTTATCCTGAAATCTATCGTAATTACTGTCTCTTCTAAAACAGACGTATCACAAACTAATATTATGTCTTTACGCCAAACTTGGACTTTACAGCAACTAGCTTCAAATTGTTAGATGGAGTTTTGTTTTTAGATCTAAATGAAAGCCACAAGTTTTAGTTTGATAGAAGGCTGAACAAATATTTAAGATTTAATCTAGTATAATGTATTTAATGCAAAATGAAAGATTGTTTTACCGACAAGCTACCAGAGATTCTTTGACTTTTTCCGATATAACGATGAAAAAATGCATTCAGAAACCACCTTGTCTTTGCGAGACAATGAACAAATATAATTTGGAGCTATCATCTATTCCCGCGGAACCAAATAAAATTAAATTGTTATAAAGGAAAAACGTTTATAATTCTGAATGGGAATTCTGAGGAAGATTGGGAAGATACACACAAATTACAAGGTGTCAGTGTTCTTGAGGACTCATTAAAAAAGCTCATTTCGTAATGCTATAAAAAGCGATGTCACTGATGCTAATTACAATATGCATAAAATGAGTCAAGAAAGAATGATGTATTCGCTGATTGGAAGGATACTGCATAAAAGGAACAGCCAACAAAAATTGCCAAATCCTTCGTCAGTTTTATTGGTTACATCTAGCTAAATTACCACATTGTCCTTTACAATGTGATCTCTCTGATTTTATTGTTCAATTAAATCAAAAACTTAAATTTGTACATAGTTACGGGGTGGGGAGTGGGTGATGGGGACTGTTAGTTATTATGAAATTTTAAAGAAAATATAACGATCGCACCTAATTGTTTCCAAGGATCTCAAGATTTACTTGATTATTGATACGATCGATTTGATCAATGACTGCGTTTCAATTGTTTGTATTTCGCCTAAGTTCACACAGTTTATGTGGCATACATTGACATGAATTTCGACCGAATATTTACAAGAAAAAATATACATGCTACAATGTGATTACTATGACGCTTCATGGATTCACTTATTAATTTTTCCTTAAGTTTAAACTTACTAAGCTACTTATCGTATTACTTACTATACAGCTGCTTATCGTATTACTTACTATAGAACTCACTTTACGTGTCTTTTTTACTTTTTTCGGGTATGTAGTATCGTCTCTAAAAAATACATTTTGTCTGTATCTCCATTTTAATCAAAGTTGAATAATAGCATAGCTTCAAATGCCACTCAACGTCAACAGACTATTATACAACATGCAACAAAATTTAAACAGCCTACTTGTATAAAAAATAGATATATTTTCAGAAAATGTCTGTAGATCATGAACAAGTTTAATTCTTGTGTCAAAAAGCAATTCGCATTTGCAAATTCCAGCAAATGTACGAAAATTAAAGACAATTTAAATTTGTGTCAAGTTGTACGAAAATTGTAGGTAATTTAAATTTAACAGAAGATTCCTGTCTTGTTGTAAGGATGTATGATTAAATAAGCTATTGTAATTCGTGTAAGTGTAATCTCATGGGATAGGCCGTCAAAGGAAGAAGGACATTCCTTGAGCATAACTCAGTAGTAATCGCTTATTTGGAACATATAAGTCTTAAACAATCAGACACATTATTTTTAGTGCTTACTGACGAAAACCCCTCCATGTCTTTACCTCACTGTATAACACGTCTCAGTCATTCCAAATTCATCATTTCGCTTACATGCACATAAGTGTTAGTGTGTCATGAAAGTTAATGATTTAATTCACGAACAAAACATATATTGAAGATTACCTACCAAGAATAAGATTACATACCAAAAATAGAGAAAAATACGAAGAATAATATATATATATATATATATATATATATATATATATATATATATATATATATATATATATACACACACATATATATATATATATATATATATATATATATATATATATATATATATATATATATACATATATTTATTTAGTCCCAAAAATTAAAGAACCTGAGGTTTTTTATATTTTTAAAATCATTGTTTTTAAAATCTGCTTAAGAAGCTATTCTCAATGTTCACCACTACACTAGAAGCAAGGTTTTACAGGTTTAAAGTCACATGTTTTACGTAACCTTGGCGTGACGACCAGTAGTGCATACACAGTTCATGCATCAGTTATTACTTTGATTAGCCACTACAGATTACACCTGACATGAAAAGCACGCAGTACGCAGTACACTCATCTAATTCCTATACTTATTAACATGTACTATAGAGAGTTAACCTGTGAAGGGTAACCTATCACAATATACAAAGTATAGTCTTAAATATGCCAAGTACATGTATACCACTGAATAAACATATTTATTCCTACTTCAATTGCCCTAGTCAGAAAGGGCCTTCTGGGTGCGCTAGGATGAACATAACATGGAAAAATATATGTGGTCTTAAAAGCAAATACTTATCCCATGTGTTCTTTCGTTGTATGGGTGTAGTACTAACAGAGATGCATCTAATTATCACTTTTCATGAATGGAACATAAACAGCACCCAGTAAATTAACTTTAAACACGCCATTTCAGCAAAGTCAAGACGGCATGAAATTTTGGTCACACAGACCACTTTTTGCAACATGGCTGTAGAACTTACCCAGATGCATCAACAGGTAGGGTAATATGCATATAACATGCCAAAAACTCCTGTGGTCATGAGCGAAAAGCAAAAAAAATTAACCAAAGCCAGCAGTAGATGAAATATAGGTGAATATAAACTTCTTTGGTTGTAAAGTTGTGGTACGTACAAAGATGCATATCGTCGTTAAAATTTTACGATTCAATCATGAACAGTGTCTGAGAAATAAACATCAAATACTCAAATGTAACCCAACTCAATGAAGCGCAAAATATGGGTCATAATGACCTACTGCGGAAATGTAGGAGTAGTGCTTATTAAGATGCATCCACTCACATGATTGTCTATGTGATACATAGGATGCACTAAAAAAACACAGAAAAAAACAAAATGTCTAGATATGAGTTAATGCTAAATATTTAACCTAATCAGGTAAAATGTGAAATGTCGGCCACAGTGATCTTTTTTTATGGATGTTGTACTGATATAAATGTACAAAATCATCTAGATTATTGATTCAAGCACGAATAATAAAAACACAACATTTGTTTAAGTGTGAAATATGGGTCAGAGTGATCGACTTTTATAATGAGGGTATACCACTCATCAAGATCTATCCCCTCACTAAGTTTCATGATTCTGTGTGTAAAAAATAAATATGTGTTGTACAGAGTGCATAAAACCTATTTGGTCATGAGCTTAACGCAAAAGCTCAACCTAAGCCAGTTAAATGTCAAATGTAGGTCACCGTGACCTTCTTTTGTTGCAAGGGTGTGGTACTAATAGAGAGGCAGACAATCATCGTGTTTGATGATTCTAGCAAAAACAAGGCTTCAGTAAAAACTTTAAAGATAAAATTTAAGACAAGTTAGTGAAGGGTGAAATATGAGTCACAGTGATCTAATTTTATGACAGAGTTGTAGTACTCGTCAAGATGTAGTTCCTCACCAAGTTTCATGATTCCAGATATAACTATTTATGCAGTATGCAAGCATACCTGAGCTAAACGAAAAAAAAAAATATCACCAGGAATGTACAGCTAATGTACAATTGCATGTACAAAGTTAGCCCCACGCCCCCAGCCCTTCCCTAGGGTGTATGCGCTTTGAAACCCACTCAAAGTGACTAAGACCTGAGAAGAAAGAATGGTTGAGATTCAGCGAGGATGTACATATGTATATGCTTTTTATCTGTGTAGACGCCGACGTCGATACCGGGGGTAGTACAATGGCTCCCCTCAACGTTGTCGGGGTGAGCTACAAATAAATGCTTTAAATCCCGTGTACATTAGTATGGCATTTCCGAAGATTTTTTGCACGAAAGAAGAAAATAAGAAAACTAATCCTATGTCTGGTTAGTATAATAGCTTATAGTAATAATAGTCCATAACTCTTATTTATATTTCTATTTTGATTTGCATAATTCATTTTGCAATGCGAGTCTAATCTTTATTATATTACTACATCTTTTATATGCGAGTCCTGTGGTGTGATTTTGAGTAATTTTTTTTCGGCCGATTTCGTGGCGTGAAACATAATTTTTCTTTACGAACGAAAATAGCTTTGATCACTATAAACAACAGTTGTAATTTACACAAAATAAAATCATAAATCCATTTCTTTTCCAGCTCAAAATCATTGTTTTCATTTTGCATACAAATATTTGTAACTTAATCATTTCTCTTATTTCTTCTCAGAGAAATGTTTTGTGCTTATTTCTAGAGCGCTCATCTGTCTACAATTCTGCTACTTTTTCTTAACCAAGTGTATGGTCAGTTACATTTTAGCTGGAAGAGTGACGTCATTATATCACACGACAAGGTCATTGTAATGAACCTTATTGTATAATAATATAATTGAATATATACTACACAATATTAAACTACTGAACCGTCTTGTGTTTTCCATAAATATTAATTTTGCGCACACAAAAAAGCCTTTAGAGAAATAACAATTTTTGAAGTCCCGGACAAGCGGTTCTGGCACAAGCAGAAAAAAAACGAGATAACAAATAATAGAATATCATTCATCATTACACATTTAGTTCAGACTCTGAAAGCACTTGGAAGCATTATGCTGTTAGAGGTCACATTAATTCAGTTATATCAAGTTGGTTTCCATCAAAAAATCTTTTGGCAAGCTATGTTGCTTGGATACAAGTGAATGGCACAGACCTTTGAACTTTTTAAAGCAGGTTCTTTTCATAACAGCTGTAACTGTGACTGACATTCTTATCTTTTCTGATGCAGACTACGCCTTGCAACATGCAGGGCTGGATATGGTTCCACTTAATTGTATATTAGTGTAATCAATCAATCAATAATAATAATAATAATCTGATGTTTAAAGGATGACACAATTAATTTTGTGAAACTGACCTAGTTTTTAGCTCTCTATTGTTTACATATTTAAAATGAGTCAATAATCAGAGAAAAATAAACATACCTCCCTTCTCTCTCTCTCTCTCTCTCTCTCTCTCTCTCTCTCTCTCTATCTCTCTCTCTCGTGTGCATTTTCTCCGACTATATTCAGAAAGCATATTTCCTAGTAAAATTAAACGCATAGTTTTTTTTGTTGTAGAAGGTGTTGAGTAATGCAAATTCGTACTCATTACATATACATGTGACCAAAATATGTAAAGAAGTATATACATGTAGGAGAATGCTAAAACTGAGTTAATGACAACGTTATTTATACAATACAGTTAGGCAACGTTATGTATACAATACAGTTAGGCAACGTTATTTATACAATACAGTTAGGCAACGTTATGTATACAATACAGTTAGGCAACGTTATGTATACAATACAGTTAGGCAACGTTATTTATACAATACAGTTAGGCAACGTTATTTATACAATACAGTTAGGCAACGTTATTTATACAATACAGTTAGGCAACGTTATGTATACAATACAGTTAGGCAACGTTATTTATACAATACAGTTAGGCAACGTTATTTATACAATACAGTTAGGCAACGTTATTTATACAATACAGTTAGCCAACAGCATCTAAGGTGGAGGTGTTCATATGTAATGCGGGTAGAAGTCATGTACAAACCAGGACGTTTAGCTTTACATCTAGTTTATCATATAATAGTGAAGTAAATTTATTAAACTTTCCCTAATTTTCTTTGAAATATTGCTCCAAATGTGGCAACCGCAGAATTGGAAAATTTTTTGAATAGCTCTTTATTCGTTTTTGGACCAAGAAAGTGTTTGGCTGAAATCGTTCTTAAATTTGATATCTTGCCTTGCACTCTCGCAAGAAATAACTCCTGCAGCAGTGTTATTTGAAATTTTCAAGGAAAGTATCATTTTTTCGTTTTGCTTTTCTTTGTTTGGTTTGGTAGTAAACATTAAAAGCAACGTTTTCACAGTATTTATCTTCATGCCATTTTCCTTATACCAGGACTCTAATTTATAAAGGGCCAGCTTTAAAGATATATCTAGGTCTGACTTGGATTGTTTAAAACCAGACATGTTTTTGTGATCTACATACAAATCAGTGGATGAAATGCAGTTGTCCGTTTTCAAAGGCAGAGCATAAATGAATAGAAGGAAAAGGGGTGGACCCAATATAGACCCCTGCGGTTCTCACGATGTTATTGACTCCTCTGCGGGGAGGTTCCCATTTACCATGACGCATTGTGGATTATTTGTGAGGTAGGAGTAAACTGTTTTGCTGCTGCTTCATGACATGTACATATCCTCAGTTTAATGATAAAACTATTGTGGCCTACATGGTCAAAGGCCTTAAAGATCAGTAAGTATTGCTCTCGCTAATTGCCCAGGGTCAAAGACTGTAATCCACTTGTCGATCATGGAGACTAAAGCTGTCTCCCATTAGTGAAGTTCCCTGAACCGGGATTTGTTTTGGTGAAGCATGTTCTGGTTTCACAAGTACATCATATAATTATCATGAACACGTTTGTCGAGAAGTTTAGACAGTGAGTAAGATATATATATATATATATATATATATATATATATATATATATATATATATATATATATATATATATATATAGTTATTTAAATCTTCTTTTTACCTGATTTATGAATGGGAGTAATTTTTTGCTTTTTTCCATGTTTTGTGGAAAACAGTGGAAAATTGTGCTCAAATTACATATATAACTTATACTGTCAGATATTGCAGCAGCCTTCAAGAGGCGTGGTCCGATATTGTTGAGACATGTTGCTTTTTTGGATCAACAAATTGTAAGAATTTAAAAACTCTGTCGGTTGATATAGCACGAATTGATAATTTGATTTCAAAAAGAAGATTTTCTGAGCAGTAATTTCTAAGTTCAATGTTATTGGAGTGTATAGTTGGTTCCTTTATTTTTGAAGCAACATTGACAAAAAATACATTAAAATTATCTGTAATGCTTTCACTTTCGTCAATAATTTGACCTTCATGATGTAGTTGCTGAAATTTTCATGATTTGTTAATACTTTGCTTACACCTAGTGATTTGAAAAGTTTGCAGATAGAATTAGTCCTATTACTGCTAGTTTCTAGAATTGATTGATATCTTCTTTGCTTGATAGTTGTAATCATGGTAGTGTTTTTTTTTTCTCTCCAGGTTGCGTGTTGACCTATAGATTTAATGTCATTCCTTGTTTCATAACATCAACAATGTCTGAGGTTATCCAGTTATATTGGATGCCCTTTTCTACTCAACGTGTTTTCAGTGGTACATATTTATCCACTACTTGCGTAAAAAATTTAGATGATGTATCAAGAGCATCATTACCATCATCAAACATTTGCACAATGTTCCATGGAAGTTTACCTCTATCCTCCAGGAATTTGATCTCATCAGAATGTCGTAATGATCGATATGTAATGGTTTTATGAGATTTCCTTCCAAGGAAAACAGGAAAATGACCGCTTAAACTTACCCTAGACATATGTATGCTTGACACATTATCTTGCATATTAATATATATATATATATATATATATATATATATATATATATATATATATATATATATATATATATATATATATATATTATAGTTTTAGAGTGACTAGTTTCTCCTGTTAATTCATCTAATAAGTGGGTAATTCCAAAATTTTCAGTGAAGTTTTTTATCTGTACATTTATTATATCTCTGTAAAATCTCATAGAATATAGATATATAGATGTATTTGTGTTCATCTGCCTTTCAAAATATTCATTTCAAACTATTTTTTGCAGTTGGGAGTTTATACAATGCAGTGCATTCAGAAACGGTTTTACGTTGGACTGGTTGACCTGAAACCAGATTGCTTACATTTAAATGATTCAAGATCAGTTTTCCTTTTAACTGTCTTTGGCATATATCGGGATATCTCCATCTCCCGAGCCTATATATCTACTAAATGGTATGCCATAATCATCAACAATTAGCAAATAAATTTAATGGCCTCTATTCAGCTTTGTTTCTATTAAACGAAGAATATGTACATCGTTATCACTTGATGACAGCATTAATTTCAGTTTCTCAAGTTTATTATTAACGTTGGATATTCATATGTCCAATATAAAGATCGTTACTCTTAATGCCTAGATCCAAGATATGATATTTGTGTAAACCTGACTCGGAGGGGCAAATAAGCAAATTAGTTCCTCTGACACATTTATACAGCTACTTGAAGTATACAGATATTCACGAGATGATTGTATAGAGTTGTTTTGAGTATCATTGTAGTCTCTCATACAGACGTTTGTCGGAGTTAAAAAACCAGTATGCGTGCAGTTAATAAAGTATCAGATTTAGAACAACTATCACCTCAGGAATCAAAGCGATTCCTACAAGAAATATCACAGACATATGACACTTCTTGATGATGTTACAAATGGTATACAGAAGTATCTTGTAGTGTTGCGATGGCCTCATTGTTATCATCCCATCTCCATGATGAAGTTATCCCGTGGTGTTCTGATGACCTCATTGCCATAATTATATTCCCCTGACAGAGTTATCCTGTGGCGCTGTGATGACCTCATTGCAATCATTCTATCCCCCTGACAGAGTTATCCTGTGGCGCTGTGATGACCTCATTGCCATCATTCTATCCCCCTGACAGAGTTATCCTGTGGCGCTGTGATGACCTCATTGCCATCATCATATCCTCCTGAGATAGTTATCCTGGGGTATTGTATTAGCATCTTTGCTATCATCCTATCCCACTGACGGAGTTATCTTGCGGTGCTGTGATGGCTTAATTGCTATCATCATATCCCTCTGATAGAGTTATTCTGTGGTGTTGTGGTGGCCTCACTGCCTTCATCCTATCCCTCTGACAGAGTTATCCTGTGATGTTATGATGACCTCATTGTCATCATCCAATCGCCCTAACATAGTTTTCACTTGATGTTGTGATGGCCTCATTGCCAGCATTTGATCCCCCTGACAGATTTATCCTGTGGTGTTGTGATTCCCCTTATTGCCATCATCCTATCCCGCCGATAGAGTTATCCTGTCATGTGGTGATGGCCTCGTTGTCATCACCCTATCCCCCTGATAGATCTATTTTGCGGTGTCGTGATGGCCTCATTGTGATAAGCCTATTCCTCTGACATACTTATTCTGTGGTGTTGTGATGACCTTATTGCCATCATCCTAAACCCCTGATAGAGTTATTCTGTAGTGTGCCATCATCTTATCCCCAGAACAGAGTTATCCTGCGGTGTTGTGATGGCCTCATTGTGATAAGCCTATCCCTCTGACATACTTATTCTGTGGTGTTGTGATGACCTTATTGCCATCATCCTAAACCCCTGATAGAGTTATTCTGTAGTGTGCCATCATCCTATCTCCCTAACAGAGTTATCCTGCGGTGTTGTGATGGCCCCAGTGCATTCATACAATCTCCTAACATAGTTATCCTGTGGTGTAGTGTTGACTTTTTTTCATCATTCTATCGCCCTGATAGTGTTATCCTTTGGTGTTGTGATGGCCTCATTGCCAGCATCATAAACCCCTGATAGAGTTATCCTGTGGTGTGTCATCATTTTATTCTCCTGACATAGTTATCCTGTATTGCTGTGATGGCATCATTGTCATCTTCCAATCGCTCTAACAGAGTTATCATTTGGTGTTGTGATGGCCTCATTGGAAGCATCCTATCCCCCTGACAGAATTATCCTGTGGTGCCATCATCCTATACCCCTGATATAATTATCCTGTGGTGTTGTGATGGCCTCATTGCCATTGTCCTATCCCGGTGATAGAGTTATCCTGTTGTGTGGTGATGGCCTCGTTGTCATCATCCTATCCCCCTGATATATCTATCTTGTGGTGTTGTTCTGGAATCATTGCAATCATCCTATCCCCCTGACATACTTATCATGTGCTGTTGTGATGGCCTTATTGGCATTATTCTAACCCTTTATAGACTTATCATGTGGTGTGCCATCAGCCAATCCCCCTAACAGAGTTATGCTGTGGTGTTGTGATGGCACCAGTGTCTTCATTCAATCTCCTTGACAGAGGTATCCTGTGATGTTGTGTTGGCCTTATTGCCATCGTCCTAGCGCTCTGATAGTTATCCTTTGGTGTTGTGGTGGCCTCATTGACAGCATCATAAACTCCTGATAGAGTTATCCTGTGGTGTTTCGTTATTCTATCCTCCTGAAAGTTATCATGTGGTATTGTCATGGCCTCATTGTCATCGTCCAATCGCTCTGTCAGCATCCTGTTTGCCTGACAGAGTTATAATATGGTGCCATCATCCTATCTCCCTGACATAGTTATCCTATGTTGTTGTGATTGCCTCAATGCCATCATTATATCCCCCTGGCAGTGTTATCCTGTTGTGTTGTGATGGCGCCATTGCCAACATCTTATTCCTCTGATAGAGCTATTTTCTGGTGATGGTATGGCCTCATTGCGATCACCCTATCCCCTGACATAGTTATCCTACGATGTTGTGATAACTTCATTGCCATCATCCTATCCCCCTGACAAAGGTATTCTGTTTTGTTGTGATGGCCTCATTGCCATCATCCTATCCCCCGGAAAGAGTTATCCTGACGAGTGCCATCATCCTATCTCCCTAACAAAGTTATTCTGTGTTGTTGTGATGGCTTCATTGCCATCATCCCACACCACTGAATCGTTCACGAGCTTTGTCTTTGTGACCAAAGCGCCCCACGTTGATAACAAGAGTGTTAAAACTGTTGGACACTACCACAACTGTAATAAGGATAAACCGAGTTGGTTTTGGATCAGTGAAGAGACGCAGAGCATCATCTTATCCATCCTGACATAGTAATCCTGTGTTGTTATATCATGCGGTTCCATCATTCTGTCCCCTTGAGAATTGGTGGTGTTGCGATGGCCTCATTGTCATCATCCTATCCCCCTGAATCGTTCACGAACTTTTCCTTTGTGGCCAAAGCGCCTCACATTGATAACAGTGAATTTTTTTCTGTGTCTGCATTCTAAATAAAGTTTTGAGACGTTTTCCACGGATTGCCTATTCTTTAATACACATTAACTTCTGCACATAACAGACACAAATTATAACATTATTCCGTTAACATAACACATATAAAACTGTTCTGCTAACTTTGACAGAAATGAAACTGTCCTGTTCACTTATTTGATATGAAAGTATGAAACTATGCTATACTCACAAGAGATATGAATTTATGAAATCGTAGTGTTCACAAAATATACATGAATATATGAAATTGTACTGTTCACAAAAAAGATATGAATTTATTAAATTCTATTGTTATTAGATATGAATCTATGAAATTCTATTGTTCACAAAATATATGAATTTATGAAAATACAACTTTTAATCGAGGAGATGAGGTCATGATACCACGTTGTTCATATAGCGAACATGAAGTCACCCTATTGCACTATAACAAGGCGTTGTACAAGGAATTTTTCCATATATGGTAATCCTTCCAGTCTGCCAAAGAGCCCGCCGGAAATCACTTTCGCGCAGACAAAGGACAGAACATGATACGCTGACCTGTAGGCGCTGAGTCGGGTCACACACGACTTCCCACAGCTAACACCTCTGGTGTCAATCAATATTAATGAGCCAAGCACGGGAAATCAGCTTTAAGTATACACAACTGAACCGTGTAATGCATGGGCCAAAAACTTTCAGCTTGTTATGATGCAAACATTGCTATGCATATTATGTATGCGTACACAAAAAGAAATCTGGATAAACATTAAAACTTTTCTATATTAAGAACGACTATATGGAATTACATGGTAACCAAGTACGTGCATGAATCTATCTACAAGAAAAATAATCACACACACACCCATATATATATATATATATATATATATATATATATATATATATATATATATATATATATATATATATATATATAAGGCATGAAACCTTCTCATTGTCTATTATATACAGCATTCATAATTTAACCCAGCTTGTGAATTCAGATAAAAATACGGCTTGTAACCCGAAACAGACTATATTCAATCTGATAGTATGATGTTATGTGAAATTTGCCTGACCTAATGGAGATTTTAGGAAAAATCCGAACCATCTAACGTAGCAAACGAATATATCAAACATAGACGATAGAAAGAAAAGAAGAAAGTAAGCAATTATTACATGACTCAACGGCTTGAAAGATTGCTATCGTAAAGGAGACGGCATCCTGACAATGGATCAATGCAATGTGACTTCTGAAATTTTTTAACTTTATATAATTATACATGGTGGGAACCACGGATGGAAAGCATGAGGTAAGTTAGCTCCTACTGCAGCACTTTGCCACAGTAAGTCGGTGGACCAAGTGAGTAAAACTACATGTCACAATCGTCTGACAGATCTAAACATACACCATGGGTATTACTGTATGGGGCAACAGGACCCATACTATATTTACATTAAAATACGATACAATTATGACTTTGTGGACACAATTCGATGACAATAGTGCATATTGCAGTTGTGGCTGACTATGGGTTTAGAAGAGTGATTGAGTTTGTTATGTGGATATAGGACAAAACTATATTTATGACGGAATTTATGTTCTCCGCTAGCTTTTCTGCTCCACTGGGTGAGTGCCTCTTTTTCCGTACAGATTGCATCACTTAACCACCACTGTCCCAAAAATAATTCACCTATATTTATGACGGCATTTATGATTTTCTTAGTTTTTCTGCTCCAGTGGGAGAGAGGTGAATAGAAGCCCTTTTTTCATATACATGACGCATCACTTGCCACTCATTGCCAGAACAAATAGCGTAGTTGTGCACTACATCACAATTCCACTCATTTGTAAGTCTCCTTATGACTTCTTTTGTATTCGATACATCATAGTCTCCTCTAGGGGCCATCTTGCATAGTGCCTCGTGGGAGTCTTGGTGTGTATTGATGTGTTCCAAAAGCTGATCATATACGTTTTTCAAAAAGTTCAAGGTCAGTCTCGTCACTGATATTATTTCCTCTAATATAAGGTCACGAGTTTTTAACTTAGAGAGGTTTTGCATTTTTATGTCCTTCAGTATTGCCTGTCGTAGCGCCGGAAACAGCATGTTCTATGAGACACCGTCCATTTCCTCAGTCTTCGGCACGAGCAATACAACGTGAGGCATTAGCAGTCTTCTACTGGACGACGACCACTTGATTAAATGATAAAGAGGAAGAACAAATTTTAAAAGCAAATGCATTTACACCAGTGTATATTCACAACAAAAATAAATAAGCTCAAAGAAATATAACTATAAAGTTATCATCTAAAGTCTTTCTCCAATGTCAGTATTAAACTGAATATAAATGGATGTCAACTAACTTGCCCTGTTCCATCCAAGAATTTAAATCAATAAGCAACAGCAGCAATAAAGTTAAACATTCACTAAAGATCTTCAGAAGTAAAACGAGTTATTTACAACGAAATTACGCCATATTTTAGCAAAAATCATAGGACAAAACAGGAGTATGTATACACAAAACAATGATCCTTCTTCAGCAGAAAAACTTCGATAAAATCAAAATGGCCCTTTGGAAAAAGGCCAAAAATACTTGCATTGTTGGGGATATATCAAGTATTTTACAAATATTCAGTGGAATATGAATGAGATATTTTATTTTTTCATTCTCTTCATATTGTCCTGTGTATTGGATACATAAATGTTGGTCTTTGTTTCCAAAGACAGCTTCTGTACTATATAGAGGGAACTGCTAGATTAGTAGACTCCTTACATGGACAGGATACTGCCTTTTTCGCCCTGTTATTTGATTGATTTGACCCAATTATTGTAACTTGTACATTTTTCTCACTGTGCGAACTATCCTTTGCCGTCGAGACTAATGTTGGATATGCTTGCTAATAGTGCAGTGTTTGGCTTGTTCAATAACAGACTTGGCCCTTTCTTTCACCAATTTGTCTATTTGTCTTTGACGTTTGTCCACCTGTTTTTGCAAGGTTTCAATTGGTTTAGTGAGGTAAACAGTATTGGCACCACAAGAACAATCTGGGCATGATACTTATCTAGGGTTATGTCTTTTGATTGGGGTGCTACAACCTGGCAGAAGCTATGGTTGGAATCCGCACCACCTCTGGGAAGGTGATGGTTGTCATGATCACCAGATGAGCTTGGGGAATCTAAATCAGAATCAGTTTTACTTATATATATATATATATATGTGTGTGTGTGTGTGTGTGTGTGTGTGTGTGTGTGTCTAAAATTAGCCTCTTTATGATTCTTTCGATTTGTTTCAATCCATAGCTTTGCTCCAGAACCTTCAATTTCTTGACAATTATAATCATTAAAAGCACACTTTCAACATGTGCAGTAATTGTAAGTTGTGCCTATTACTTTTTCACTCTAAATTCTTCGCTTAGCACAGACTGCTTGAAAGCACAGTCAGCAAACAGTTAATGAAACGTGACGATTCGTTATACCTTGTAACATAGATTTATTATAACTTGTAGCATAGATTAGTTATGCCTTGTAGCATAGATTCGTAATACCTTGTAGCATAGATTGGTAATACCTTGTAGCATAGATTGGTTATACCTTGTCGCTTATATTCCTTATACCTTGTGGCATATATTCCTTATACCTTGTATCATAGATTTCTTATACCTTGTAGCATAGAATCGTATACCTTGTAGCTTAGATTCCTTATACCTTGTAGTATAGATTCGTTATACCTGGTAGTATAGATTTCTTATACCTTGTAGCATAGATTCGTTATACCTGGTAGTATAGATTCCTTATACTTTGTAGTATAGATTCGTTATACATTGAGAATAGATTCTTTATACCTTGTAGCATAGATTCCTCATACCTTGTAGCATAGATTCCTTAAACCTTGTATCATAGATTCGTTATACCTTGTACCATACCATGTAGTATAGATTCGTTATACCCTGTAGCATATCTTGTAGCATAAATTCGTTATACCTTGTAGCATACCTTTTAGCATAGATTCGTTATACCTTGTAGCATATCTTGTAGCATAAATTCGTTATACCTTGTACCATACCATGTAGTATAGATTCGTTATACCTTGTAGCATATCTTTTAGCATAAATTCGTTATACCTTGTATCATACCTTAGATTCCGTATACCTTGTAGCATAGATTCCTTATACCTTGCAGCATAGAATCGTTATACCTTGTAGTGTATAGATTCATTATAGCTTGTAGTATAGATTCGTTATACCTTGTGGCATAGAATCATTATACCTTGTAGCTTAGATTCCTTATACCTTGTAGCATACATTTTTTATACCTGGTAGTATAGATTCCTTATACCTTGTAGCATAGATTCGTTATGCCTTGTAGCTGAGATTCCTTATACCTTGTTGCATAGATTCCTTATACCTTGTAGCATAGATTTCCTATACATTGTAGCATAGATTCATTAAATCATGTAGCATAGATTCCTTATACCTTGTAGCATTGATTCGTTATACCTTATAGTATAGATTCCTTATACCTTGTAGCATACCTTGTAGCATAGATTCATTATACCTTGTAGTATAGATTCCTTATACCTTGTAGCATAGATTCATTATACCTTGTAGTATAGATTCCTTATACCTTTTAGTACAGATTCGTTATACCTTGTAGTATAGATTCCTTATACCTTGTAGCATAGATTCCTTATACCTTGTAGTATAGATTCCTTATACCTTGTAGCATAGATTCCTTATACCTTGTAGTACAGATTCGTTATACCTTGTAGCATAGAGTCCTTATACCTTGTAGCATAGATTCCTTATACCTTGTATTACAGATTCCTTATACCTTGTAGTATAGATTCCTTATACCTTGTAGTATAGATTCCTTATACCTTGTTCTATAGATTAGTTATACCTGGTAGTATAGATTCCTTATACCTTGTAGTATAGATTCGTTATACCTTGTGGCATAGAATCATTATACCTTGTAGCTTAGATTCCTTATACCTTGTAGCATACATTTGTTATACCTGGTAGTATAGATTCCTTATACCGTGTAGCATAGATTCGTTATACCTTGTAACTTAGATTCTTTGTACCTTGTAGCATAGATTCCTTATACCTTGTAGCATATATTTCTTATACATTGTAGCATAGATTCATTAAACCTTGTAGCATAGATTCCTTATACCTTGTAGCATAGATTCCTTATACCTTGTAGCATAGGTTCCTTAAACCATGTAGCATAAATTCATTATACCTTGTGGCATAGATTCCTTATACCTTGTAGCATATATTCGTTATATCTTGTAGCATAGAATCATTATACCTTGTAGCTTAGATTCCTTATACCTTGTAGCATAGATTCCTTATACCTTGTAGCATAGATTCCTTATACCTTGTAGCATAGATTCCTTATATCTTGTAGCATAGATTCCTTAAACCATGTAGCATAAATTCATGATACCTTGTAGCATAGATTCCTTATACCTTGTAGCATAGATTTCTTATACATTGTAGCATAGATTCATTAAACCTTGTAGCATAGATTCCTTATACCTTGTAGCATAGATTCCTTAAACCATGTAGCATAAATTCATTATACCTTGTGACATAGATTCCTTATACCTTGTAGCATATACTCGTTATATCTTGTAGCATAGAATCATTATACCTTGTAGCTTAGATTCCGTACTCCTTGTATGATAAATCTGTTATACCTGGTAGTATAGATTCCTTATAACTTGGAGCATAGATTCGTTATACCTTGTGCCATAGATTCCTTATACCTTGAAGCATAGATTCTTCCTTTACACTGAAGATTCTCCCTTTTCAGTTCCACTTTAGAAAATGTCCCCAAAATGATGATGATCTCAATCACTTCAAAAGTTCAGGACTGGATGAGCTGGTTAATGTGTTTTCATCGTCCATGTTTGTGAATTCTGAGTTTACATTTGCAAAGTTAAGTGCAGACTATGTACGTGGAATTTGGTATACACAACTACTCAGCTGTCAAAAGATAGGTTCAAATTTTGTCAAGAGATCAAAGTCAGCGTCACTAATGTTTTACAACGGCTTACATGTTTATGTGTATAAACTGCGAAACTATATTTGATCCTTATTTTACATAGTTTTTTTAAGGTACTGATACTTTACCAAGTTAAAGGTGATAAAAAGCTATTCAAAAAATCTAAACTGTAATAATATCCATCACATAAACAATAAGAACGCC
This sequence comes from Margaritifera margaritifera, assembly GCA_029931535.1. Taxonomy (NCBI): domain Eukaryota; kingdom Metazoa; phylum Mollusca; class Bivalvia; order Unionida; family Margaritiferidae; genus Margaritifera; species Margaritifera margaritifera. The sequence goes on from JAQPZY010001569.1 coordinate 772,779, forward strand.
ATACATATGAATTGATCCAGACAGGAGTGAAATTTGTCACCGCCAAGTAGTACTTTGTCATTGCTGGCAACCATCTTGCAGACGCTTTGGTTATGCTGCATGACATTCAAGTGTATTAAGAACATCCAAACCGAAAGAGGCATACAATTAAGTAATCTGGAGTCAATGCATCACCCTTATATAATGTAATGTCAGTACGATCTTTCCTTGTGATTTACCTCTCTGGGATTCCAAAGTGTAGATAAATTTACAATTTTGTCTTCCTAATAGTTAGATGTGAAGTTTCCTGACTGTTGTTGTTGTTGTTGTTGTTGTTGTTGTTAGCTATTCCCTGTATGGCATTCTAGCTTACCAAGACTGAATAGGAAAAGAAGGTTAATTGTCACATACAGAGAGATTACATTACTTCATATTAAAATCTTAAATTTGCTCTAGAAATCATGATTGAAGCACAAAGCAGCATTATAAATTTGCAACAGTAAAAAATGCTGTATGTTGGAAGCTGACTATTGGTATCGGGTACAGTCGGATTTGACTGTACATTATTTGAAACTAAGCATTAGGGGTATTAATACCACTGCCGTCAAGGCCGTATTAAAGGCGGAGTAAATATAGCAGTTGCTCCAAGGTCCCCTCCCACCGGCGGGTGGCCCCCCAACACAGTGCAATGGTAACTAGCATATTGGTGGTGGTGGTGGGGGGGGGGCTTTTTGAAATGACTCTAGGACCTTCTACCACCTTAATCTGACCTTGTCTGCCGTAACACGCTTGCTGTGCAACCCTGCTGATCCCGGTTCCTCTATGTGCAAGGGTGTGTGGTCACCATTTCAAGATATATGAATCTCTCCAGATTAGCTCGACCTCGACGATCAAACCAATGCGACATCTAAGTCATCAGGATAGTGATATTGGAGTTTAGAGAATTTGCTATACAATCGAATGATAATATGTACAGTTTTAAGAACCAATACTTTAGATCGCGTGTTCAAAACAAAACACAAAAAAATTTAAATATTAAACATTCAGTTTGATACTGACACAAAAATCGACACAAAATAGCCTTTTACTATCATAAAGCGTCGACAATCATGTTCGAAACGAAAATGGATTTTTTGGTCAAAGTTCGAACATTGTGTTTGAATAGTCAAGCAATAAAGTATATGGGTCAAGCCTGTACTAATGGACGTCAGCTTAACGTGAGAAGTATGTCACCATACTCTACCTGTTCAATCGATGTTTCAGAATGCCAGAAGACCAACATGATAGAGGCAAGGACTACATACTCTATCACTGCCTGTCTAAACTCAAATCAACAGCCTAATGAACACAGATTCTATCGATATTCCTAATACTTGTAAAGAATATGGACTATAACATTTCATGATTAGTTTTTTTTATTCTAAAAAGGACGATAAGTCAACTAAAAGCTATGGAAAACATCTAAACATTTCATTAATATTATATGTTTGTGTTATATTGTTGAAAATGACAGTGTCAGCTGAGGATAACGACATATGTACAAGTAAGACATTTCGTTATATTTATCATAAATTGGAGCTTTCTGAAGACTCCTCTAGAACATCGCACTTATTGACTCATCGGACTTATTGACTCATCGCACTTATTGACTCATCGCACTTATTGACTTATCGCACTTATTGACTCATCGCACTTATTGACTTATCACACTTATTGACTCATCGCACTTATTGACTTATCGCACTTATTGACTTATCGCACTTATTGACTTATCGCACTTATTGACTTATGCGATAAAATTATAGTCCAGAAACGTATTTTTCAAAGTAACTATCAGTGTTGGATTACCCAATAGGCAGACTAAGCACGTGCTTAGGGCACCAGCAAAGCAGGGGCAGAAAATAAATATGCAAATTAATGTTACGTGCAGAAAAATAATGCATCGTAAGATAATCTCTTTATTTTTAAAAATGTAAACGATGTATACAACGATCTCTTAACATCCGTGAACAAGCAGATATCACATTAATAAAGGTGAAGGTAGGTTCACCTTGATCCTTTCGATAACACTGTCCCGTTTTGGATCATCATGCGAAGAAGGCCACTGAAGGAGTTTGGTCCTAAATCTCTAGAGTCGTGCATTTTTGTTAATTAACTTGTGCCGGTATTTTATGACGAATGAATGGATTTCATGACTAATTATACCGTCACATATTTATGAGGGAAATTTTACGAGATCTCATGAGATAACGTGCTATATATTTCAGGAAATTTTCAGTACCAAAAAAGGAAAATAAACTTGAAAAGTGATGAATTGTCATTAATTTGTAGATTTTGAAAAAGAACGTGATCGTTGCAACATCTTAAGGAAGTCAGCTTTTGTAAAATCAACGCTTGGTGTGCAGCTCTAAATGAGGTGACCATTTAATTATGACGTCATCGATATGTCTTTACCATTTACCTAGGTGAATCGTAATGCTATAAAATCTGGGCGAGATTGGATGTAAAATCACGTGGTTGCGACTACGTTCTCGAATTAAACAATGAAATAGAATAAGTATGACACAATTTCAGTTATCCCTATAACAGTCATGAGAAAGCAAATCGTAAAGTCCACGTAATCGAGACCTTTGTAAATCTGTAGGTATTTACTATCTACCATAAATTGCCTTTCTTTTGCAGAAAACAATTGTGATCTCAATAACTATGTCATACTGAAATAATTCTGTGTGTGTTTTGATAAAGAGGAGTCTATGATCTGTGTAAATCTAATGAATTTTTAAATACTCATTTTCAGCTATTATATAATGGGCAATTAGCAAGACCTTTTCAACTTTAAGCATTTGCGAGGAATCATTAAATTTGCTTGGGAAATAAGGGCAAAACAAATCCAAACTGCAGTGTTCAACTTCAGTGCTAAATTGCCTGGTTGGGGGAGGGGGGAACTCTTTTTGTTGTTTTTTTCCCCATGGACAGACAATAGTGGCCGTCCCAGCCAACCTGACCTGATCAGGGAAGGATTCGAACTTACACCCTAGAGGTCACGAGTACGGTATGTTAACCATGGATCCGTACGCGACTTAAATCATTCAACATATTATTTGCAAATATCACATATGTACATCGTCTAAAACGGCCTTTGAGTTCGTGTTTGGAAATCGCGAGTTCAGAACTATCAGCGTTGTTATTCACTTTTCACTGCCTCCTATGACACAAGGATGCGAACGCATTCTGATTGTACTGAATTCGTGCTTTTTCACGGCCCAATTTAAAACACGTGACTTCAGTATAAATTAGATGTTTGCATTACGAATGTCTTGCAGGTTAAAAGGTTGAAGTTGTTTGATCGTGTCCCTTACAGATCTTAGATTGATAAGACTCAAATGATTATTTCAGTTAATGGATCTAAGACTATTGTTTCTTGATGGAACGCAGCAGTATACACAAACGACATATAAGCTGGCCAAATGGATCTAAGATTATTGTTTCTCGATGGAATACAGCAGTATACACCAACGACAGATAAACTACCCAAATCAAAACCCAAAGGCACGCATCGACACCGATATTTTGAGCTATGTTTGTCCACCAAACCCTAAGGGTATTATTTTTCCTGAAGATATGTGCAATAACGGACAATTTGGGGTTAATTAATCAAAACATAAAGAATGCATAATCGCTTTATGATTGACCACGGACAGATGACAACCAGTTGTGCGATTCTGTGCTGGTTGCCCACATGTCCTCACCTCCACTGCCACTCGATTGCGAAAAAGAATGACAAAATAAAGCACAGCCTTTGTAAGCTTCTACAAGGATGAGGACCAAATAAACAATAGCATAACAACATCACTGCACTACTATATAAAATATCAGAATATCGAGGAAGCCCGCGACCCCCCAACCCCCCCCCCCCCCCCCCCAAAAAAAAAAAAAAAACAACAGCAGGTTCTTCATGTATATCTCCAATGCATTGACCTAACTATATAAATGAGAAATCAATGAGTTCAAGGAACACGAATACCCAACCAGAATGTCTGAAAAACTGACCTAAATGCAAAACGTAATCAGACGTAGAGACGGTAAGCAATGATACAATTCGCTTTGGAGAATAATAAAATGAATCAAACTTTCCCTTTACTTATAAAATTCATCAACTTTTATTTCAGACTTTGGTAGCAGAAACATTAATTCTTGCAAAAACACACGGCTATGTTGAAAAGATAGAAAATGAATTGGAAGAGGAGTTACAACGCGACAGTGATGAACAACCTTCCACTAGTATAGCACGGTACTCTCTCTCTCTCTCTCTCTCTCTCTCTCTCTCTCTCTCTCTCCGCGTAAGAGTACACGAATCCCTGCTTTGACCTTTACATTGAACAGCTATTTCCTAGATGAGACTAGGGATTTCTTTTGTACCATTTAGACGTCTACACAATTTCCAACAGCTTTTAAATAATTTCCTGTATTGCTTAAAAAACCTCCTAAGTTGAGCAAAGCTTAGTTTAAATGGTATATTTCACAAGCTAAAACCATTCGGTCATAATGATTATAAATGTAAATTTTGTAATTCCATCAACGAATCAATATTATATTATGCCTTTAATCTAGCTATCATATTATTACATTTTGATGATATATATGAATAACATCAGTTGAAGCCCACACACAGAAACACAAATTTCTTTGTAGGATACAGTTCTTTGTTATCATAGTGCAATCTATATTTGCATCCTCTACAATACTCAGTAATTACGAAATGTTTGTCCGTTGTAGCAAACCCCGAATTAGTAAATTGCATTATTAACTTTCAGATGGAGAAGAAAAGGTGACAAGATATTCAAGAGCAAGTACATGCTGTTGACTGTAGTCATTCTTTGTGTCACAGACTGTGCCCTAGTCCTCGGAGAATTGACCCTTGACCTTCACAAGGTCAAAGGTAAAGAGATTATCTTTTACGAAATCAGCTAAAACATCTAATTCGCTGAACTCAAAGGAAAGTGACTATATAAATTGAAAAAAGACATGACTATTTTAGAATACTTTTATCATATGTAGTTTTCCTCAAAGTAGTTTTCACGATTTACATAGCTGAATATTGTTGTATACAGTACGTCTGCTATTATCCAGGTAGCAAATACTTTGAAAAGAGTACACTAAATTATTGGAAATTAGATTGTCAATCTAATTTGGCTTTGCTCTTGCAATAAACATCGTCGCAAGTGTCAATCGAATTTGGCTATGCTATGACAATAAACATCATCGCAAGTGTCAATTTTTACCTTGAAATTTAATTATCAAACTATTTCGTCAAATAATGTCTCTGCTAATGAAACAATAAAAGATTGAAACTTATCTTTGGAATCTTATTGCGTGCAACTTACAACTTCTCTTTCTATTTTGAGCTTTCAATACGAGGCGAAATTATTTGCTGATGGAAGAGGTTTTTCAGATAAATGTAGATTTAATTTACAGGTGAGAAAGAAGACGAAATGAAATATAATTACTCGGCTGTTGTACAAGGAAGTTAATACATAGATAACCCCAAGTAAAAAAATCAATATGTCATGTGACAAAGCATATTGTTTGCATCACTTCAGGGAAGATACATGGAAGTTGAAGATGGAAAAAGATAAAAAAATGTTCAAAAAAGTAATGCGTATGACCATGACACGTTCTAGTTCATACATTATTTTTTACAAGTTATAAAAGAAAAAATACAGATGCCAATAAAAGAAATGCATGGGTCACATGCACGAAAGTAACTAGATATAACATTTCTTCTAGATACAGTGTATGAAACGTATAAAGTTGGTCACGTTTACCAAATTTAGGCAAAGTAATATTTGTTTATTTATTAGTGTATCAAAGTGAGTCAGGGGCTACAGATAAATTTGGTTTCACGTCAGAATACGCCCGAGTGTACGAGGTATAGATCAAAACGCGAAATTTTAAAACTTTGTCCTAAAAGGGTGAAATGTTGTTCAAAAATGGCCCATTAATAAATCATTATTGAGCTATACCTCAGGATGCATGTTCATGTCACGTATTTTGTCGGCAGAGGAGAGAATGATATATCGATCTAATTGCAAATCTTTAAACTGTAATACGACATTGAGAGACCGACTTCATGGGATCTTAGTAAAATACCTTGTAGCATCCTTGTAAATATTAATGTTAATGGCCGTTGTGTCTATAGTATGGGGTAGTCTAACCATAACGTTGTGTCTATAGTATGGGGTAGTCTAACCATAACGTTGTGTCTATAGTATGTGGTAGTCTAACCATAACGTTGTGTCTATAGTATGGGGTAGTCTAACCATAACGTTGTGTCTATAGTATGGGGTAGTCTAACCATAACGTTGTGTCTATAGTATGGGGTAGTCTAACCATAACGTTGTGTCTATAGTATGGGGTAGTCTAACCATAACGTATAAATCTAATGTCGACGTCAGGCAAAATAGTTGCTTGCGCCAAATTGCTCTAGTATGCTAATATTGTACATCTCAGTTAAGGTATATGTCAAGTTTCAACACCAGACAGACAAGTAGTAACACTGATCTGAATTAGGTGCAGTAGCTTTGAATCCTCACACAGCAAATTTATTGAGAGCAGAGGCAACAGTGTGAGAATACATATCTATAGATAATAACAGCAACCCACTTATGGTACAGTGGTTTTGTACTTCTAACTACGTCAAGTTTAAACACTACTGAGGCAAAGTATGAGAAATATATGGATACCAATGATAAAAAAATAGTCATTAGGAGGTTAAACAAAAGGTTACTATGTCCTCTTTTGGGACATATGTGAAGCTGATTACACACTAACAACAAGCACAAATCACTTGCATGACAGTAGGAACAAAACACCGGATGGTACGGACCGAAACAATAAACAGTAACAAAACACCGGATGGTACGGACCGAAACAATAAACAGTAACAAAACACCGGATGGTACGGACCGAAACAATAAACAGTAACAAAACACCGGATGGTACGGACCGAAACAATAAACAGTAACAAAACACCGGATGGTACTGACCGAAACAATAAACAGTAACAAAACACCGGATGGTACGGACCGAAACAATAAACAGTAACAAAACACCGGATGGTACGGACCGAAACAATAAACAGTAACAAAACACCGGATGGTACGGACCGAAACAATAAACAGTAACAAAACATAATGTTTTACAACGTCAACCGAAAAAACCCGTGTTACTCTGTATCAGACAAGAGCCAGTATATTCGACATCAACAATAAGCGCTAGAGTCATTTTTTGTTAAGTTTAATTTATCAATTTCTTTCTTGTTTTTACCAACACTACTGCAGATTCTTTCACTGAATCACTCTGTCGCGCGTGACTTCTTCTTCCGAGCACTTGCATTTGCTAGGCATATACCTGGGTGTGTTGGCTAAGCCAGATGTACATACACGATTCTGCGTTAGATACAACATGCAAGCCGCATGATAATGTATTGGTAATGATGCAGAAGAATAATTTTGCTTGTTTCGAGTATTAGTTGTTGTTGATGTTGTTGTTTTGGGATTTTTTGTCTGTGCTTTACACGCACTAAACACTATTTCATGTTTTCTGCTGAAAATAACATTTTTTTGTTTACAGTTACTCTGGAGGACACGAATTTATTGATATCAGCAACAGAAGATTTCCTGTGGGAAATTGAGAAAATTTTCCCGAGCATGCCCAGAGGCTCCCCATCTGATATATTCAAAATGTTACTGGACATGTCAACAAACTGGACTATTGCATGGAACAGTAATACGTTGGAATCTGTCAATTATTCTACCTGTTCAGTATTCCGTAACGATGAATCATCGAGGGGAAATAATTCTAACGGATCTACTACATTTTTAAGTAGGACATCTGGTATTGGCGGCAAGTCCAAACATAATGCAAAGGAAAAATCGATTCAGGAGAAAATAGCGTATGCTTTTCACTACTGCAGTATAACAATTGTTGGAATACTGGTTATAGAGGTATGTATATTTGTTGGAATACTGATTATAGAGGTATGCATATTTGTTGGAATACTGGTTATAGAGGTATGCATATTTGTTGGAATACTGATTATAGAGGTATGCATATTTGTTGGAATACTGATTATAGAGGTATGCATATTTGTTGGAATACTGGTTTTAGAGGTATGCATATTTGTTGGAATACTGATTATAGAGGTATGCATATTTGTTGGAATACTGATTATAGAGGTATGCATATTTGTTGGAATACTGGTTATAGAGGTATGCATATTTGTTGGAATACTGATTATAGAGGTATGCATATTTGTTGGAATACTGATTATAGAGGTATGCATATTTGTTGGAATACTGATTATAGAGGTATGCATATTTGTTGGAATACTGATTATAGAGGTATGCATATTTGTTGGAATACTGGTTATAGAGGTATGCATATTTGTTGGAATACTGATTATAGAGGTATGCATATTTGTTGGAATACTGGTTATAGAGGTATGCATATTTGTGCGTAAATCTTTATTTTGCCATTATTTGGGAATCAATATAATCATGGTACCAGAATCCTGATATTGGAGAAACGAACTGGACATTTTCGTTTCCAAGGTACATTGAATTTTTTTTTTCTTTTTTCCATTAATTGCATTCTTCTGTTGATATAACTCAGAATCTCCTCATGTTGTTTTCTTTTACACATGTACACGATCATCTCTTGGCGACATTAAACAGAGGAAATAAAACAGTATTATTAGTAAAAATAGAAGTCTGACCTATTTACAGTATTTAAATGTGTATGTATGTATTTTAGAAGTTAACAACGCTTATTTTCTGCTGAATGTTTAAACTTGATGCTGTAATAAACGTGATCAAATGAGGTTTCAAATGTGACTGTGAAAAATGGCTATCGTCGCTTCCATGTTTTTGCTGAGTTTTTGCACAGAGATAAAACTAAAACTGTACTATGAAAATTGAAAAAAAGTGAGTTAGACTGGGAATCCGACAGAAATCATATTTGCTTTTGCTTGACAATTTTGGATGATATAAATGCAGTGCACCTGTGTTGCGAGATTTTTTCAATCATGCCTAATACACCTCAGACGCCACTAGTTGTCACTTGTGTAATGCGATGCCAATAAAATGATTTATATCCATGTTTGCAAATTGTTATGATAACACCATAGAGCACTTGTTCGCCCATGCTATTTTCAAGTGCTATAAACGATTCCCTCACTAATGGTTATCCCATTAACCGTCTCAGAAGTGGTAGTTAATGACTTTGATATTGTGATCGTGCCATAATCGTGACTACTATTGTAGAAAGAAGATATTAATTTCTCCAAGCTAATTCATCATGCATGAGTCATAACATGATCCAGCATAATGTCATATACGCTTGCATCCCCAGAAAAATCTTTCATGATTTAGATATAGCAATTTCGTCTCTTTTTTATAATAAATACAAAAAGGACTGCAATAAATCTATCTTCATTCCAGGATTCGCAACACCAGAACAGGGTAATCGAAATGGAATAAAGCATTTTTGTTTGTTATGCCTTGGACAAGGTTTTCTGGTTCCTTTTCAAATCGTTCTGGTGTGGGCGAAGTATACAACTCACATACCAAGTATTACAATTAATTAGGTGTGTGCGGTTTTTCCGGTATATCAGCATGTTGTGGAAGGGATCCCGTACCGCGGTACATTGTATTGAACTGGGTTTTGAGGTATTTCTAGAAATATTATACAACTAACATTTCTACTTCAACCTTAATTTGTTTGTTTTAATTGTTTTCTTTTTCAATATCTGCAGTTCTAATACCCCACAAATATTTGTGAAAGATGCGTCCGCACAGAAAACTGTTGAACTGCACGTTATATCCCGCCTGGCGGACATGGAATTCAGTGACGGCGCGAGGGTTCGAGGCGCCCGGGGGCAATGTTCTTCAGTCGCGCCGCTACTGAGGCGCCCGGGGGCAATGTTCTTTAGTGGCGCCCCTACTTTGCCACAGAGAACAGTTTTTATGTCAGTTGCCAACCTCCATCATACGCACCCCCCCCCCCCCCATCTAAGCCCTCGTTACAGCCAAAAAAAAACACAAAAACACACACACACACAAATAAATCACGACGGCGCTACCTCGCTCGGCGCCAGTGAGGAATTATCCCCCCCCCTCGCGCCACCACTGGTGGAGTTTGATGTCTTGTACGAGCTGGTGCCGAATAAAAAGGCAATATTACTTGTCTGGCAGTATTTGTTAACGAACATTCACCCTTGCCATTTCTCTGGAATAGAATGCGCTGGTGAAGCTCGCGGGTGGGATTACGAACTTACCTGTCCCCGTCTGCTGACATAATCTCATCCTACAGTCTGTTGGAAATAGGCTAATACCGGCGTTTGTTCGCGATAATTATGTATATGAGCTATTATATTAGTGCTGATGACATAAGTATCCACCATTCAGGCAGCTCTACATCCACTGTCAAGTATCATCTTCAGACCGACGTTGAGTCTGTTCAAAAGTGGTGTACGAAATATAAAATACACATAAATCTTTCAAACACTACTTGTATGACAATTTGCTCCACTCAGAAACTGTCGACAATTCCAGCACTCAAATTTATGCTCAATGACTTTGAACTTGTCTCGGTATACTCTAAAAAATTGCTAGGTATCTTCATTTTGGACACCTCAGTTAATCATATTTGTATTTTACTGAGTAAACAGATTACACTTATATAAATTCTTTCAAATTATGTTTCTGTCAATATTCTTAAACTATGTAACAGTAGCTATATATTATTAATTTTAGATGATGGGTGCACCATTTCGGGATACTGTAGTATTGTCTTCGAGACAAATTACGAGTAGACCGGTCACATTTTCGTTCGGCAGGCTGTTCAAATCTTATATAAAAATGCCCAATGTGTATCCCGCACGTCCATACACCATGTAAAGATTTATTTTTGTATTCATAATAGAGTAGTATCTGTACGGTGATATATCAATAATCAAAAGAAATCTTATCCTCCATGTCTTTATAAAACCTAGAATTCTATTATTGTTCCCACCCCCACCCCCTCGTTGCATGTTTATCTCGTACATGTAATAAGAAATACTTGTTCTTGCAGATTAATCACTTCAGCAAGCTGATGTTTTGATGAACACCAAATGGCCATCATCATACGGATTTCCAGATCACTTTTATTGGCCTCAGTAGTATCCAACCATTCTTTATTAAAATCTTCTTGACCTATATTTTATTACTTTTACAATATACAGTAGCATCGCATCGTTCATGACTCCTTGATTAGCAATTGTCATATCCAGCAAACTTTATATCTAATTTCAAGACTAATTTCCAACATTTAAAACTTATTTGGAATGAACGGATATTATCTTCTCTTCTCCGTGCAGATAATTGTGCAATTTTAGATCAATTTCTGGTTCACATGCAACCTCTGCAAATCACAAAATAAGGAAACCAAAAGAATGATGGTCTTATCGATTGGTCCCTGGAGCGGCTAATAGATTGAATTCTTTCAGCAAGCTTGGAAAATAACCAGTACTATAGCTTTTTTCCAGTTGTTTGATAGAAACGAGTACAAGCATAAATAATTAAAGTTTTTGTTTCCGAGAAATACATTTCAATTTGCGTAAAAGTCTGGAGATAGGAACTCTACAATGAATGCAAGAATGAATGGCCTCTACTACCAAAGGTAAATGTAATCAAGAATGAACGGCCTCTACTACCTAAGGTCAATGTAATCAAGAATGAATGGCCTCTACTACCAAAGGTAAATGTAAGCAAGAATGAATGGCCTCTACTACCTCAGGTCAATGTAAGCAAGAATGAATGGCCTCTACTACATAAGGTCAATGTAAGCAAGAATGAATGGGCTCTACTACCTCAGGTCAATGTAAACAAGAATGAATGGCCTCTACTACCTCAGGTCAATGTAAGCAAGAATGAAGAGCCTCTACTACCTAAGGTCAATGTAAGCAAGAATGAATGGGCTCTACTACCTCAGGTAAATGTAAGCAAGAATGAATGGCCTCTACTACCTCAGGTCAATGTAAGCAAGAATGAAGAGCCTCTACTACCTAAGGTCAATGTAAGCAAGAATGAATGGGCTCTACTACCTCAGGTAAATGTAAGCAAGAATGAATGGGCTCTACTACCTCAGGTCAATGTAAGCAAGAATGAATGGGCTCTACTACCTCAGGTCAATGTAAGCAAGAATGAATGGCTTCTACTACCTAAGATCAATGTAAGCAAGAATGAAGAGCCTCTACTACCCAAGGTCAATGTAAACAAGAATGAATGGCCTCTACTACCTAAGGTCAATGCAAGCAAGAATGAATGGCCTCTACTACCTAAGGTCAATGCAAGCAAGAATGAATGGCCTCTACTACCTAAGACCAATGTAAGCAAGAATGAAGAGCCTCTACTACCTAAGGTCAGCAAGAATGAATGGCCTCTACTACCTAAGGTCAATGCAAACAAGAATGAATGGCCTTTACTACCTAAGGTCAATGTAAGCAAGAATGAAGAGCCTCTACTAACTAAGGTCAATGCAAACAAGAATGAATGGCCTCTACTACCTCAGGTCAATGTAAGCAAGAATGAATCGCCTCTAATACCTAAAGCCAATGTAAGCTAGAATAAATGGCCTCTACTACCAAAGGTCAATGTAAGCAAGAATGAATGGCTTCTACTGCCTAAATTCAATGATTACGGAGATAAAAGATGTACGAATAAAGCTTTGAACTGTTATTATTATTATTATTACGTAATCTTAATAAAGCGTTGCCCATCATATAATATACAAAATAATACACACAATCATCGAGAGAAATTCACAAAGCTAAAATTTAGTTTGTTTCTTCAAGTTCGGACTCAACGTCTACAAACTTAGACTGACATTGAGTATTTGTTTGTTATTCTGATTTAATTTTACTTCTTTTCAGACAATATTAAAGGCCTTTTCTTCTGGTCATTCCTTCTTCCATAGGAGACTTGAGGTAAGGGCTGTCATACTTTCAACCTTTGCGGTTTTAATCTTATAATAGAGTTAACGTCGAGATGAATCACTCGTCATAGACGCATACCGTGTCAGCCGGTTTATTTTGCTTATTGCAAAACCGACATCTCGCTCCTGCGTATAAGAAACGATCTGAGAACAAATCATAACTTTTTAAAATTCACAGCATTAAACACATGGAATGGAAGGTTGGCACGCCCGACGTCTATGATGAGAACTTCATCCGAATGTTAACGTTATTTCTGCCAAGAGCTTAACGAATAAAAATGTTTTGGAGTATTTCTGATCCACCCAAAAGTGCTGAGTATTACCACATTATACACCTACTTCCGACGAATTGTATCATTCTTCATCGTTCTCTTAAAGACATGCATACACGTTTATAGAAATAAGCAGAACAGGAAACATATCGACAAAATATATTAAGAATTATTTTGTCCTGTCTACCATTGTCAATGTCTCGAAATTATCAAACTATACCTTGAAGATGCCTAATGATGATTATCAAACATTACCTTGAAGATGCCTAATGATGATTATCAAACTATACCTTGAAGATGCCTAATGATGATTATCAAACATTACCTTGAAGATGCCTAATGATGATTATCAAACTATACCTTGAAGATGCCTAATGATGATTATCAAACTATACCTTGAAGACGCCTAATGATGATTATCAAACAATACCTTAAAGATGCCTAATGATGATCATCAAACATTACCTTGAAGATGCCTAATGATGATTATCAAACAATATCTTGAAGATGCCTAATGATGATCATCAAACATTACCTTGAAGATGCCTAATGATGATCATCAAACAATACCTTGAAGATGCCTAATGATGATTATCAAACAATGGCTTGAAGATGTCTAATGATGATACCAAATACACTTATAGCTGTTACAGAGGCAAGATATGCAGAAATGAAGAACTTATAAAGCTTGGGAATTTTTCAAGTTAAAACTTAAGCAACTGCAATGGCTCGCATTGCAAACTCCTCACCCATTACACTGCCCATTCTACCCCCCTCCACTCTCCGTACTCACCTCACCCCCCTTGACAGAGACTCGTGGGTTATAAATGCAGAGTATGTCACCTATATATGCATGATGCGCACTCCTGATACAATTGGATGTATAAAAGTTTAGTTACAAAACATTTGAAAATGTCATTGGAATTGGCATTTTTTTATATTTCACCTTTCACATCCTCACATGGACCCCAGGGGCGGGAGCTGAGAATAGCACCACTGTTGCAGATGGTCACCACAGGGGCAACATAACTACAAAGTTTTGTGAAATTGCACACAGCGGTGTAGGAAATGTGGCAACGAACAGACTAGCGAACGGACAGACGGAAGGTATCAGAATATCCAGGACACTTTTTAATAATAGGGACAAAACTCAAGCCAAATTTTTGTTTCTAAAATTTGCTAACATAATAGCATTCTTACTGCAGGTCTTATGCAAAAATTCTGAATAATAATTGTACTTATACAATTATATTTTATTCTACGGCAGAATGATTTCGTTTCGTATACAAAAAATTCTTCTGAAAAAAAAGTTTTTAAGTATACTTGAGGACTGAAAAATGTATCTTATGACATAGAAATCGCTAAACGGGCACTGTGTAAACGATAAAATATACCAGATTTAATAGACACATCATCTTCAGCTTATATCAATTTTAATGTTGCACGTCCCTCACAACTTTAGTAGGTTACTAATGGCAATTAGAGGCTTCATTTAACCGATGCAGATAAATCAAGAGATTGCAACGTGTATTTTTTCCTCTTTCTTTGAGTTTAAGACTTGGGCGTTACAAATGATTACTTTAAGACTTGGACATTACAAATGATTATCTTTAGGACTTGGACTTTATAGATGATTATCTTTAAGACTTGGACATTAGAGATGATTATCTTTAAGACTTGGACTTTACAAATGATTATCTTTAAGACTTGGACATTACAAATGATTATCTTTAAGACTTGGGCTTTACAAATGATTACCTTTAAGACTTGGACATTACAAATGATTATCTTTAAGACTTGGACATTACAAATGATTACCTTTAAGACTTGGACATTACAAATGATTACCTTTAAGACTTGGACATTACAAATGATTATCTTTAAGACTTGGACATTACAAATGATTACCTTTAAGACTTGGACATTACAAATGATTATCTTTAAGACTTGGATATTACAAATGATTATCTTTAAGACTTGGACATTACAAATGATTATCTTTAAGACTTGGACATTACAAATGATTATCTTTAAGACTTGGACATTACAAATGATTACCTTTAAGACTTGGACATTACAAATGATTATCTTTAAGACTTGGGCTTTACAAATGATTACCTTTAAGACTTGGACATTACAAATGATTACCTTTAAGACTTGGACATTACAAATGATTATCTTTAAGACTTGGACATTACAAATGATTACCTTTAAGACTTGGACATTACAAATGATTACCTTTAAGACTTGGACATTACAAATTATTATCTTTAAGACTTGGGCTTTACAAATGATTATTTTTAAGACTTGGACATTACAAATTATTACTTTTCAAGCTCATAGTTATCTGAATTCAACCAAAAATATTCATTAGAATGATCATGAAGAGTGGTATATCTAACAATTGCAAGATTAATTGGTGTCTTCTGAGTTAGATGTTATCAATGTAATAGTTTGAAGCAAAGGTATAAGAAAATGTTTCGAAGTTGATAATATGGGAGACTAAGAAATAAACAAAAGATCCTACAAAAGATCAGGTTAACTCGAATTTTTTCTATTTAAAATCAAATTCAACTGCGATATGATTTATATGATTTTAAAATCAAATTCAACTGCAATATGATTTATAAGATTTTAAAATCAAATTCAACTGCAGTATGATTTATATGATTTTAAAATCAACATGTTATTATTTTCAAACTGTGGATTCCACACAATATTTGAATTTCTAGTTCAGTTTCCATTGTCTCTGACAATATCTTTTTAGCTTTCACTTTGATAGTATGAGATGGACTGATAAAAAAGCATATTTAGAGAAAGGCAAACCTCAATGTCATCAGACACATGAGTCGTATATTTCCAACGAAAAGCGTCGTTCGAAAGAAGTTTCTTTGTGTAGGCTACATAATACACTATAGTGGTACCTCTGACAATATTTCTTTGCTATAGGGATCACAGTGCGATTTAAACGTACATAATTTAACAATAGCATTTTTTGATAAGAAATCTTTTCTGGTCAGTAATTTGCCAGATAATTATTGTCTCCGATTTGCACCAAGGATGTAGCCTTCTTGGATGGCACAAGTTAAAAATATAACTGACTTTAGATGGAAGAAAATATTATCCAGCAATTTGTAAATTTAATAGAAAATAGAAGTTGATGATAATGAACGGGAAGTGCGCAGGACATAGACAGACCCAACAGATTAATTGCACAGGATCCATTAAAAGAAAGATATGTTAAAAACTCTCGAAGTTAATGTTAGGTACATAATTTAGGTTGTCTGACTTGTACGTGGAGGGGTGGGGTGGGGTCGGGTGAATGGAAATCACTGGTAAGATTTACGCTACAATAAATAAATAAAGAACCAAAAATAAAGAAGCAATAAAAATAAATAGTTAAATCACAAGCATTTCGTATTGTAAATTAAAAAGCAATAAAGAAAGATGAAATAAAAAGGCAAAATAAATAAAAAAAATAATTCATTAAATTACAATTATTTATTCTCAGAATATATGTTGTCAATGATTATGTATTAACGCTTGCAATTTTTTTTTAAGGTATTTGATGCTTTTACTGTGATAGTTTCCTTCCTTACCGATGTCATCTTTATAGCTTTTCTGCCAACAATCGACACCACAGATTTTGTATTCATCTTGACATTGCTTCTCCCATGGAGGGTTATCAGAGTTGTTAACAGTAAGTCAATTATATCTATATCTATCTATCTATCTATCTATATATATATATATATATATATATATATATATATATATATATATATATATATATATATATATATATATATATAAGTTTATTTATTTATTTGCATAACAAATTCTTCTTCTTAGACTTGGCATTAGGCAAACGAAACTTTATTTACAAGTTTTTTAGATAACGAGAAGCTGGCAATATTTTTGCCTATTACAAAATCAAGAACAGAGGACGCAAACCGAGCTGTCACCAATGAATTTGCAGAGGTTTGACTGACTTCGATGCAATTCACGTCTGAAGATGTCTCATCATTTTGGCAGTGGATTATATAAAAGTTATATAGATTCAAAGACTATGATCTATATGATAGTTATGAGTCTATTTCATTCAAATAGATTGTACGTCAATTGTACATATCGAGAACACAGCTCTTTATTAGATGAGAAATTCGCTCCAACGTGCAAGATCAGCAATATATGCGAGTAGTTTGGAAATATAATTTTTCTCATATCTTTTCATTTTAGGTTTGGTAGTAGCAGTGAAAGATCACGAACATTTTCGGCTGAAACTCGTGTACGGACGGAAGAAAAAGATTCAGAACAACTTGCGAGATACAGAAAACCTTATGCATAAATACAGGGTAAGGCGAGAACACAACTGGATTATGTCACATCTCATTATTTTATAAGTTCCGAAAAAATAGAACACCAATGTGATAAGGAAATCAAAGTTGAAAGAAGAGAGGAAAATACTTACAATAAAGCTTCTCAGCATAAATAGACATAAGAGTTACAAGTATAACTTTAACTTTGAAAATCAATAAGTTCACCCCATTGATTCCCCAGAGTAATAACTATCAGCAGAAGCAAAATGATTAGTTTTTCAAACTTGTAGAAAGCTCAAGGACATCTTTTCCCTTATAATGTAGATAGGCACATATTTTTATACTGTATTTATAGCTCTATTGCTATTGGTATTTAGATAGGCACATATTTGTATACTGTATTTATAGCTCTATTGCTATTGGTATTTAGATAGGCACATATTTTTATACTGTATTTATAGCTCTATTGCTATTTGTATCAATAGCAAAGAACATGAATTTCTGCGTAAAATATTAACAACGTGTACATAGTTTTCAAACCTTGTATACAAGTGAAGATACTTTGATTCTTGTAATTGGTAACATTAATTTTCCTATCTTATGCAACTGTCTATGTCATGTGCAGATAATTAGGGCTTTCATAAAATGCCCAGATAGGTATATATATATATATATATATATATATATATATATATATATATATATATATATATATATACTCCTCAAATATGATTTCTTAAACAATTCCGGTTGTTATGTACGTACATATAATTATTTAAACCGGTTTTGTTTTATTTGTTTTTTTTTACCAGGCATATAATTTGAATGCAATTATCAATATTCTTATAACTGCAAAACATTTTCATAATCTGCAATTGACCCTTTGGAAAAAGGAGAATGCTCCGCCAACTCATTTGCATATTTACTGAAATATAGCGATATCAATGCACAGGCGATAAATGAAAAGCGCACTTTCAGTGTGCATACCGGCTCTTTCGTTTGCAGGAGGTGTGCAAAGCATGAACTGACCAGCCGAAATTCACATGTATTATGAATCTGCATGTATGTAGGTCTTACTAGCAGGTCAGTCAGTACTATAGGGATCATACATGGTTTTTTTTTATCAACTTTAGCCGAAGCCCGAGGGGGTCGTTGAAGCCTGAGCCCGAGGGCGAAGTTTTCAACACACCCGTGGGATTTGGCGAACGTTGATTCCAGAGATAGTAATAATAATAATAATTAAAAAAAAAAAAAAAAAAAAAAAAACATGTTGGAATTGAAAGTTTCCTAGTGAAGGCGTCCATCTGGTACGTTACCTTTATTTAATGCTTTTCCATGGTGACACGCATTCCCGATCAGCTGATTTTAAACGGTATATGTATACGAGTATCTCGCAAGAGAAACAACTTGGAAGATCTATTGAGAATAATCACTTTTGCTAATCGTTAATCATAATATATGGCATTACTGATGTATAGAGCAACTACCAGATGTTTGGCAGGTAAATACATGAAATTACACAGATTCTGAACCGTGTTTTGATTCATGCACATCGATTCAGTTCTATGGAGCAGACGAGTTGAAAGCCATTATTTTGCGTGCATCATTATTTCTATCATCTGCGTGAATACGATGTTTTCGGGCAAAAGAGAACGCATCTTATTTCTGAACTCAGAAAGTTTATCAGTTTTGTGCGATTGGAAAATGTAACAGGGTTGGATGTTTTCAGTCAGTACACACATGATGCGGAAAGCAGTCATTTGTTTTGCGTGAGGCCCGGAAAAGGATAAGTATAACAACCTACCAGGGCATCAATGGCGCGTAAAATCCTATGTTGATACATGGAGACGGCCACATTGATACACCTCGTTCAACAATGTTGCGCACACATTTTTATGTAAGAATATAGTTTTTAGACCTGCCAAGAAGACCTGTACACATTTCGGTCTACTATGAGAGAGAGAGAGAGAGAGAGAGAGAGAGAGAGAGAGAGAGAGAGAGTGAGAGAGAGAGATTTGAAGATGACAGCTACGATTCATGCCATTGATAAGGAATTTTGAGTTCTTCGCAGGTGAGAGGAGAATAATGGTAGTAGATATGAATCTTTTAATAACCATATAATTATAAAGCAGTTCAATCGATTGGCGGTGCATAAAATTCACAAGCAGGTCAGCATAATCAAGCTACAGAAAATGCACGAACGTCACAGATGACATCAAAGGGAAAGTTGCAAATCACATAATACTGCAAATAAATCACTCTTCTCTGCAAAAGGAGCTCAGTTACTTTTCCTTTGAAATATTGAACCTCTGCACTTCTTGAATAAAACAATGCCCGTTTTGTCATGATATATTAGAGGTTAGATTTAAATAACAATACACATTTGTTCAAATCAAAACTACAGTATAATTATAAATTATCATCTTACCGTTGTCTTAAATGTGCTGACAGACCCGTCACATGCACCAAAAATCATCGCTCGGTTTACCTGTAGAACATGCCGCGTATGCCAGTAATTATAAGACCCACGATTTGGCCGGTAATATCTATTATTGACCTTAGGGTAATCTGAGTAAGGTGACGTCAAAATATGGTGGAAGCGGTACCGCTACGGATTTTTTGTGAGGCGCCGTCGTAATATGGTGTTGTAAAGAGGTGTTGTGACTGTGTAGTGTAGTGCCTGTTCTGTGAGAAGATTTTGGGTATTTAGTTGTCTGTTTCACTTCGGCAATTCCTTTAACTAGTGGAAGTGATGTACCTTATTGTGAGGTAAAACAAAAATGGCAGCAAGTCAAAGACAAAATGGTTAATCTTCTTGGAAAACAGTCGGGAGACGGGGGTACTAGATACATGCCATTAGCTGGACTGAATGGTGGACATAATGGCGGGCCTAAAAAGCGTCAGAGACGAACAATAAACGGGGCAAGTAATGCATTTTCTTTAATACATTTGAATATATGCGATTATCAATAGAAATATTTTTAAAAAATGAAAAATGATGATACACTTTAAAGTATTTTTGAATGCGTACAGTCGATAACAATAAGCAATAATCGACGGCTTGAAAAAGTCGAGCATTCTTATATCAGTTGCATAGCTACCTGGGCAACATACGTGACCATGTGAAAGTGTTACAATACAAGAACATTTGATACCGAGTCACGCAACAGGAGAAATTGCCTGATTTTAGGGTTCATAAGCTGGTTGGTGAACATTA
Source organism: Margaritifera margaritifera (assembly GCA_029931535.1). Lineage (NCBI taxonomy): Eukaryota > Metazoa > Mollusca > Bivalvia > Unionida > Margaritiferidae > Margaritifera > Margaritifera margaritifera. Next base: position 793,601 of record JAQPZY010001569.1, read on the forward strand.
TACAGTCTCATTGAAAACATTCTTGAGTGAACAACCTGAAATCGACCCTGACGAGATATTCTAACAGCGTGCACATAGAGTCGGTCGCCATCAGAAAAGATTAGTCAACATCTGGAAGAAACCAAATATACAAATCTCTCATCGTCCGAGTATAGCAGCATTCAGAGATTAGCCTGATGTTGAAATAATTTTGGACAATGCACATAAGTCAAAGGGAGTGGATAAGACATAGAGAAAATCTGGATACCCGAAAACCATCATGGAAAAGAATGAAATAGGAAATGTTGGATACCCGAAAACCATTATGGAAAAGGATGAAATAGGAAATGTCGAGTCCGGATGCCAAGTTTACAATCGCTTACCCAGCGAAAATAATCAAGAATGGTCGAGTGACCGCCAGTTCCTTCGCTAACTGGTATAAGGTGATATGAAAGTCAATGATGTCACAGAGTAACATTAATGACCACGTAAACAATACAGAAAGTGGTACCCAGTCGAAAAGCCCTATAACTGATAATACATTAAAATCATCTTGTAAAAAGGAAAATTTGAATATTAATTGTGCCGAAAATTCAATAGATATTGAACTTGCTTCTTTGAACGTATATGGGTTGATGATATAGACGTGATTTCGGGTTATAGGTTTATTCATCAAACAAGGAGACAAAAATATCTTCGTCAATCCGGTGGTTTTTGGGCGTTTATAAAAAATGAACTTGTGGTTTTATTACGTGTATTTTATTCATCCAATTACTATGTATTGTGCTTCAAATTATAAAAGTCAATCGCAAATGATGACCAAGATCTCATTTTGTGTGCTCTTTTTCCTCTTGAAAAGTAACATTTTTTAAGTGATGATGTGTAATGTGTGTATTACATACCAATGTAATTTTGCTGAGAGTTGTGAATGCAACAACATGTGATGAAAATGAATATATATATATATATATATATATATATATATATGTATATATATAATATATATTTCTGGCTAATTATCTGAATTGAGACAATACAGTCAGAGATTATTTTAAGAAAGAAGTTTCTTCCTTAGATTCCAAACATTTATCACAAAAGTGTGCTAGTCAAGATACATTTTTGAAAGCAAGGACTAAAACTCCTTGATTTTTATAGATGTTTTAATATTGAATGGAAGGTGTGGTAAAGATAAACATGTTGGAAAATTCACTTTTGATAATGGATAATCTATAATATTTACCTGTGAAAACCCCAACACTTATAAAAGATTCTAAGTTATTGATCTAAATTCACTTTTTAGTGACGGTTATTCTTTACTGACCCTTCCTATCTCTATCAAGTCTGTGGCAAAACGTAAGTCAGGTGATACATTTAAAGGATTTATAAAACCCAAGAATGAGTACAAAAAAGAACAATGTTGTGCCATTACAAATCCAAAAGTTTTGAGTGAATTAATATCATGTATTAAAGCACAACAGCCCATTATTACTTTAGAGAATAAAACTGATTTAAATCTTATTATCGAGCAATTATCATTCCGTTTCAGGTCATCAGCTGGCAAAACATTTAAAACTATACGCAAAATTGTTACTCGTCCTGGATTTAGTAGACCTGGGTTTGGCAGTGAAATAAGTTAAGAATGAAATACAATAATGCCAAGAAATTGTTTGACATATACCCAAAACAGATGAATAAGAACAAATGAAAGAAAAAGTCGATTATATAAGAAAACTATGAATAAAAATATAAATATTCACAATAATATTACATGTAATAAGCTTAGAAAACTTCACTCTAGGAAACAAAGAGATTTTTGGAAGATTATGAACAAGTTAGAAACGCAACATGAGAATTTTGGATATGAAAATTGAAGAGTTGTGTGTCTTTTTTAAAAGAACTTTAACACAATCCCAGTGACAGATGAAAATTGTGTATCAGATTTTAAAATCAATAATGATGATGAAATTCTCAATGCCTACATTACTAGTGATGAAATTACTTCTTGTGCTAAGAAACATAAGAAATGTAAAACTTTTCCCAATGACAGAATTTTAAAGCAACTTTAAATCTAATGCTTCGTCTGTATGAAAGTCTTTTTTATTTAATTCTTGATTCCGGAATTATACCGGATACCTGGCTGGCTGGCATTATACGACCTATTTACAAGGGTACTGGAAGTCAAATTAATCCAGAGAATTACCGTCCAATAACTATAATAAGATGTTAAGGAAAACTGTTCACGTCAATCTTGAACAACAGATTAACATATTTATCGATCTTTCTGGTATTCTAGAAGAAAACCATGCTGGATTTCGTAAAGGTTACTCAAAAACTGATCCTATTTAAGTTTTACGTTCCATCACTGACATTTTTAAAGTAAGGAAAACGAAATTTGTTATTGAGTTGACTTTCAAAAAAGCATTTGATTCAGTTGGGATAGATGGTTTTTGGCAAATATTTGATGGGTATACAATCTTGTTTTAAGTTTAATGCCGAACAAACAGCTTTTTTCGCTTGTATTAATTGTCTTCGACAAGTGGAAAAATCTCTCACCTTGACTGTTTTCTTATTTTGCTAATGATTTAGAATTTTGGTGTGTCAAAATAACTGTGATGGAATCAAATAAATTTTTTACATGATGATGTTACACTGTTACGCGAGGTTTATTTTTCCTTTTGTATATGATGCTGCCATAATAGCTGAGAATGAATCTTAGATCAGAGCAAACAAGATTTTGGTTATCTGTTTTAGAAAAATTGTCGAAAGGACAAAAGCTTTAAATTTATAGAACAGATATCCAATTGTAAGAATATTTAATCAAATTTTTAAGAAAGTGTACGTACCTGCCATGAGATTCAGGACGTCAAACCATAAATTAATTGTTGAAATTGGTCGATTGGAGAAAATTCCATATGAAAATAGAAAATGTACCAAATGTCAGAATAATGTTTTGGGTGACAAATTCCATACCCTCATTGAGCGTTAGTTATTCAGGGAGTCTAGGCTGAATTTGGTTAATAAATATGATTGCATATACTCTTTGGACTCGTAATGTTGAGCTACTCAGTGCTCTCTCTCTCTCTCTCTCTCTCTCTCTCTCTCTCTCTCTCTCTCTCTCTCTCTCTCTCTCTCTGATTTTATGTCTCTTTTCATTCTTTTATTTATATATTGCTCAATGATGACTTCTTACATAATATAACTTTGATTGTTCTTCACATATGTCATATATAGGGCCTGAGTATGATTTTTGTTCTCAATAAAGTTTTGCTTTATTCTGTTCTCTGCGTTTTCTTTTGCTATTTGGATGTTCTGTTAAACATTAATTCGGAGTTCTATCAAACGGATCAAATACTTACGAGTTTGGAAAGGGATACAGGCGATATGCTATATTAGACAGTAGTCATCTAAAAAGAAAAACAAAATGACGAGGTCTGACAGGATTGCATGTACATGACGTGAGAGTGAGTCAGGAGATGAGAGCGTAAACAACAACGACTGTCTTCAGACAGCACAGGTAGTTCTACCAATATTTCTAAAGCTTCTCATTTTGACGTAAGTCTGATGTCTGTTGAGAATTTCAAGGCCATGAATATTGATGCAAAGTTGCACACTATATTTGCATGTTTGAAGTAATGTTTGTTCTGTCCAGAATAAGCTGAATCGGGTCAAAAAGTCCGCTCAGTTGAATATACAACACCTGAGTCATATTATCGATTACTGACCGTGTAAAACTGCTCAAGGAAAATTGCATAGACCCTGAAGCTTGAAACAGGAGAAACATCTTCTGTTTCGTGGGATGCCTGAAGTTGTGGGTGACGATTGCTGCGCAATAATGAAATAGTTCTGTATACAGAACCTAAATATTTTCAGAGAGGACTCCGAACTGGGCGCAGATATCATAGTGTTACAGTGTGGGTACGGGTGTGTTTTATGTAATCCACCGACCCATGATTGTTGCGTTTCGAGACGTACCCGGGAATGGAGTAGATTTTGACGAATGCAAAGGCGTTATCAGGCACAATTTTGAGATGGACAGGAATTATCCAAAATGAACTTGCCATCGAAAGCATTCAACTCTGTAGTATGAAGAAAAACAAAGTCGACAGTAGAGATGAATCTATTTACACGGCCATCACCGGCAGAAGCACGGACTTGGAATCTAATTAGGACAACTCGGATAAAATCATAGCTGAGAACCAATCAGGATCTAAATCCCAAGTAAAGCGTACTTACAAGACGTGTCAAGTTTATTGAAAGTCGAAAGAGTACTCAGTGATTGTGGTTTCAAGTAACGATGTATGTGCTGTTGACCAGACCGATCTGTTTACACGTTTCCTTCGACAGAGTTCATCTTGCAAGCGACCAAGTGGTACGCAAAATGAAGGAAAGAGAAGTGTCCCACGCGATGCCTGCATAAATCATGGGAATCAGGGAAATACATTCAGTGTTTTAAGGGAAAATGCAAGTGCTGTTGATCAGAAAACGCGATCTGAATTGTCACCGCGTCACACTTGCCCGAGCGTATCGCAAAATGACAAGAAGAAGATGAGCATGCAGACTAGCGTACAAAGTGCAAGTGTCCGCAGGGATACTTAGGAAAATGTGGAAAGAAACCAGTCGGTAATAAAACACCCAAAACACGGCATTTTAAACAGTTAAAACGCCGTTGAGAATTAATCTCAGATTTGACATTTAATATCCAAGTTTAGGGATGGATATAGGTGTTTTTTCTTGGAGTTTTGACGAAAAAGGCATGAAATTAGGATCTTTAAATGTAAGCGGGTTAAAATCGATGCTAAATTATCCTGAAATGGGTGAAAAGTTAAGTAACTATGACGTTTTGGTTGTCATCGAGATCACACTTGATCCATCAATGGTTTCAGTTTCATACAGTAAGGTTTATGTGCCCTTCTTGGTCATTACAACATGTCTTTTGACCATATGACTTCCAACGAGTACAGCAGAAACTATATATTGTAATTAATTTTAACTGATAGGAGTACCTAGATTACAATATTGTAATTACAAATAGGTAATTTATTCAACTGCCACTTAAACAAGCAATTTAGTATCTTTTAGTTTCTGAAACGTCACAGAAAATGACAGTCGAAAATATTTTAAAACAATTTGGATTAAACCCCTATAAATGTACATGAGAGCACATGCACAGGTGTCTTCACACAATACTGTTCATCTATTCAAACCATAGTGGTCACTAATGTAACGGATGAGTAACCACAACTTTACAACTACAGGTGTACGGGGTTAATTCAAAACAAAATCTGGATCATTTGAACTTCGTGAATCTTTGGTGAAGTTTAGAAAACTAAAAAAACAATTCCTTGTTCTAGTGGCAGTTGATTCACTATTATACTTATTTATAATTACAACAATGTAATCTAAGTACTCCTATCAGTTAGAATTAATTACAATTTATAGTTTTTGCTGTGCTCATTTGAAGTCATGTGGCCAGAATATATGGTGTAACGACCAGGAAGGGCGCATAAACCTTAAACATTAAAAAAAAAAAAAAAAAAAAAAAAAAAAAAACGCACACAAAAAAATAACAATTAAACGTAAAGCAGGTGCAATTGGAATATTTGTTTAGAAATCACTTGCAAACTATGTGCAAGTTGTAGAGTCTGACAGAACGTACTTAAAAATGGATCAGACAAATTACCCATCCCTGGAGTCATATTATAATTGGTTTCATTTATCAACCTCCAGGCAGTTCTAAATATTGTATTGCTGACGAAGTCGAAATCTTTGATTCTTGAATAATTGATATATGTGATCGATCTAATTTTGTGCATCATTTTCGAGACTCGAATGCTCATGCAGTTGAAATAGATGATTTTATAAATATAAATGTAGACACTTCTCTGATGGCAAAATGAGATATTGATGCTGCGACATTTGTGTAGTTCTATAATAAAGCTGAACTATATAAATACGGTACTAACAAAACAAGAGTTTCAAAAGATACAGATTTTAATAACAATGTTTGTAAAAGGAGCAATTTATTCCGTTCAAATGGTAGGTGTGGTAAAGCTAAGTATAGGGGTTTTAACATTTGGGGGAATTTATTTGATAGATTAGACGGTTTACAGTTCAATATTGTAGCGTGCAGGAACTAGTTGGAAATTCCGTATCATTTATTGAAATGTCTTTTACAAGTATTCCGTCAGATATGTTTGAACCTACAATCAGAAACCCCAGCCTCCAATGGAATAAAAGTCAGGGTCGGATCGGGGGGTGGGGGTGGGGTGGGGTATGGTGTGGTGGGGTAGAAGCAGGCACAAAAAAGAAAAAAAAAATGAGCGCGAAACAACTGGAACGTTTCCTATAGTAAGTTTCCTTGTACAGTTAGATAGTACAACTTATGCCCTGGAAACGCTTAAAATGCATGAGCTTCCGGGGGCTTCTCTCCCTGGGCCCCCACCAGGAGTCTATCGCACAGAGACAAAACTTCATTTCCAATGTTAATGTTAATGATGTATAAAATATACAAATGGCGCTTGTAAATTAAAGACGAACACTAATGTTAATGTACAATATTTTAACCATATAGCAAATTTCCGGTATGTATCCTAATTCAGCATTTGTAACTTTTGCAGAGTAAAGAAACTACCTTTCTGAGGTATGGGGATGATCAGAAATAGTTTGACTCCGATGTCAAAGGCTAGAAATAATTACCACAGGCGAGGACTGTTAACATGGAAATGATATATTCATATGGAAATGAAAAGAAATAGTTTGGTTCCGAATGATAAATGGCTAGGGCCAATTATCACAGGGCGAGGACTTTTCATATGGATATGATATATTCATATATGAATGAAAAGAAATAGTTTGGCTACGAATATCAAAATGCAATCAATAATTATCACAGGGCAAGGACTATTCATAAGAAAAATCCATCAGTGATAACTACAACCAATCTTGTACCTGCAAGTAACAATTATAAGAAAACAATTAAAATTATGTCAACATGCGTAGAAAGGCAACACAATAAAAAAAAACTGAGAAACATGAAGAAAAATCCCCCCCCCCAAAAAAAAAAAAAAAAAAAAGTTTGGAAATTATTGAACAATTTGGAAAGGAATAGTATCGAGAAAAAAGTGAAACTACATTATCTCTACATATATATACAGAATTAAATACTATCTCTACATATATGTACAAAAATTAAATACTATCTCTACATATATGTACAGAATTAAATACCATCTCTACATATATGTACGGAATTAAATACTATCTCTACATATATGTACAGAATTAAATACTATCACTACATATATGTACAGAATTAAATACTATCTTTATGTACAGAATTAAATACTAATGACTCTGAAACGTTGTATCAGTGTTACGTACATATAGATGACGACAGTGTCATTATGAATTATATTATTACCAAAGAAAAATTAGAAATGGTAAGTCATCATCCAATGACAATATAATAAATAAGTATATCAAAAGAACCTCTAACTCTTTATTCTTGTATTTGATACCTAAATTTGACATAAACCTTGGCTAGAAGGCGTTTCATATACAAGGGCGATGGGGACATATGTAATCCATAAAATTTATAGACCTATAGCTCTTGTTAGCTTTTTTGCTAAACTTTTAACCTCAGTGTTGCATACTAGATTAAGAACAGTTTTAGAATATTAATCTATTTTAAAAAGAGAATCAAGCTGGCTTTAGAAACTTTATTCAATTATAGATCATATTTTTGGGATACTTAATCGAAAAAATTTTAAAAGCCCCAAATAAGTAACTATTGTGTTGTTTTGTAGATTTTCGGAAAGCTTTCTACTCTGTTTGGCGAATTGGTTTTGTGCCATAAATTGCTCAAACACACTATAAATGGAACGATTTTCAGAATTATTCAAAATATGTATAAAAATGTGAATTCTTTTGCTAGCTTATATAAGGTGCAATCTGCTTTCTTTGCTTATGATTTAGGATTGAAACAAGGTGAAGGTCTCTCACATGTAACATCTTTATCTGTCCATCTGAGTTAACTAAAAACAAAAATTTCCTTTGGCATGTTATGTTCATAACCATTTCACTACTGCATACTTACACTACAGGACGTCATAACTCGATGAAAATAATACAAATCTGTTCTCTTGTGCCACCTGCGAGTGGCCTGGGGAGATGTTTGTCTAGACAAGTTTATGTTCTCTTTTTAGTAGATGTAAAATAGGATTCTAAGACAAAATCGATTTCTACGCGTGTCAGAGAGTCAAGAATCATGTATTTGTGCGTTTTAGATAATCAAGAATGATATGTTTGGAAGGGTTCTGGAATGATATTTTTACAAGTTTTAAATGGTTTAAAAGTATATATTTATGTGTTTTAAACAGTCTATAATGATATACGTACAGTGTTTTAGTGGGTTAGAAATGACATTGCTTCTTGAGGGTCAAGAATGATATATTTACAGCGTTTTAGAGGGTCAGGAATGATATTGCTTTGAGGAGGTCCAAAATTATATACTTACTGTGTTGTAAACAGTTTAAAATTATATTTTAATGTGTTTTAGACGGTTTATAATGATATACTTATAGTGTTTTAGAGGGTTAAGAATGATATGCTTGGAGGGTTTTAGCTATTCGGGAAAAAGGTTTTGTGTTGTGTTCTAGACAGTCCAAAATGGTATATTTATAGTGTTTAGACGGTCTCAAATGATATACTTATAGTGTTTAGATGGTCTAAAATGGTATACTTATAGGGTTTAGATGGTCTAAAATGGTTTTCTTAGTGTTTTAGAGGTCGATGAAGAAATTTCTTTTATGTATTTTTTGTTGTTGTAGTTTTCTTTTTTTATAGTGTTTTCGAGGGTTAGAAATGATATGTTTAAAATCTTGTTATTGAGGTTCAGTTATATAGTGTTTTCGAGGGTCAGAAGGTGTATATTTGGAGGGGTTCTAAAATAATACTGCATAGTCTTTTAAAGGCTCTAAAATGATATGTTTATAATGTTTACAGGGGTTATATAGAAGTAGATTTTGTAGTATTTATAAATGGTTTAGAATGATATGTTTGGAATAGTGTTCTAGAGGGTCTAGAATGAGTTTTATTTTCTTAAATTCAAATTTGTATGATCTTTTATGATTAAATTTATAGTGTTTTAGAGGGTTAGGAATTATACGTTTGGAGTGGTTCTAAAACGATATGTTTATAGTGTTTTTGGATTTAAAAATTATATGTTTGGAGATGTCAGAAATTATATGTTTATAGTGTTTTATAGTGTTAGGAATGATATGTCTGGAGGGGTTTTCAAATATTTATAGTGTTTTAAAAACAATTTTTGTTGATATACTCAAAAAAGGTCTCAAATGACATATTTACATTTGTTAAATGATATACTCAAAAAGGTCTCAAATTATATGTTTATAGTGTTTACAATTTTGTAATGATATACTCAAAAAAGGTCTTAAATTATGTTTATAGTGTTTAAAATTTGTATAATGATATCTCCAACAGAAGGTATCAAATTATACGTTTATAGTGTTTAAAATCTTTTTATTGATATACTCAAAAAAGGTCTCAAATGATATGTTGATAGTGTTTAAATTGTTTTTAATGATATACTCAACAAAAGGTCTTAAATGATATGTTTATAATGTTAAAAATGATGTCAAATAAACTGCACCAAAAGACAATAAAATGTATGTTCTACAAAATATTTATAATTGGTCTATTATTGGTTTTTAAAAAGTACATATGAATTTGAATTTCTCCCAATAGTTTGGCAATAATGTTTTTAAATAGTCGAAAGATAAATCGTTTATATATATATATATATATATATATATATATATATATATATATATATATATATATATATATATATATATATAAAGGGTTAGAATGAATATGTTTGAAATATGTAAGTTTGTTGGTGTTTATAGTATTTGAGAAAACCTAGAATGCAGTTCTTTATTGCAATATACATAATATAAAACATTATTTTTAAAATTATTTTTAAAAACTAATTTGAATATAATGTGTATATATAGCAGTAATACAAATACATCTAAAATAATCTTACTCATGTTATAAGTAAAAAAAATGTTAAGATGATAAACGTAAATTAACCACTAAGACTTTTTTCCCATACGCATAGGTTTTTATCCCGTCTTCTCGTATATACTTTTTGTATCCAGAGGTGACAAGCTTGTTTTTATTACTTTTGTATAATCCCATGCAATGATGAACACATTTAATATTATACATAACATGTTTCATTTCTACTCTTTTTTAATAATACATTTTTTTAGAGTTAATGATTTAATTCTTTTTTAACAATTGATTTTGAGATTTATTAATTTGTTTATCATTAAACATAAGTGAATACATTTTAGATCCTAATTCCTGCAAATTCTTTTATGGGATTGCCGTTACATTGATCTTTAAATTTTCCCACAACGTTTTTATTTGATGTTCTATACAAAGGAGGATTGCTTGGATAATACTAGCATCATACATTATATTATTCTTTCTCATATCATTATAAATATATTCTGTTTTAAATTCCAATAAAAGACAATCAGTTTAATTATATATTAATTCAACATTCTTTTCATATGTAGTTTTTAAGTTATTATAATAAAATTCATACATAAGTGATTTTAGTAAATGCAATATTGATTGGCCTGAGTAAATTGGACTGTTTAGCATTATTTTGATTAACACTATGGATTGCTATTAATTGTTCGTCAAATAGTTTTCTTGGCACAAATGCAGGGTTTACTATTAGTATTTAAATTGTATCATGTTCACTTGGCCTCACTAACTCAGTATTAACTCTTATATTCTCCATAGGTTTCCCCAAATACCGAATTATTCACTAACTTGAAAATATCTTTCTCACATTTATTTTTGGCGTGTGCTCTTAGATTAGTATTTAGTTGGATATATGGAGGCATCCATTTTCCCTGATTAAATTGTAGTACGCTATGAACCTTTATTACTTTCATCCTAAGACTGGTATATGATTTTAAATTTATATAATGAACTATATATTTCTTTTTATTTATTAAATTTGGTACTAATTTACCACAATCAGTGAATGTACTATCTAAATATTTATAGTTAATTTAATTTGATAGTGACTTAACCATTCTTCTTTAAGGGTTAATGTCTCAGGTGCTAATGGATAACAATTATGCGATTCGTGTAGATTTTCAGGATAATCCAAATCAACTTATAATATATAACCTTTTTTAGAATCATGCGGAATATGATCCGGAAATGTATCTGCTGAAATCCATTTAAATTCAGAAGCTGGTTAAGATTGCATCATTGCCCAGCTTTTAAGATTATTAGTATTTTAAGGTTTACTTTTATCATAACCACGAACAATAGGATTATTAGCTTTAGAATATCTTTTTGACACGATTGAAATGCCCTCTCTTAACCCCTTTTGTACAAACAAATGCTTATCAGTATCAGTTAAGAATTTTAATTTAGCCTTTGTTATTTTTAATAAAGCATTCCAAAACACACCAGGACTACTGAAATAGTGAGCAGGATCTAAGCCATAATATTTGATAGCCATATTTCTGAAATTTTCAAAAACACCAGCAAATAACAAAACATCAGATCTTAGATTTAGATCACAATATTAAACAAAGTTCTTGATATTACATGTTTTCCAAATTTTTTGTGCATGGGAATAATCTTCTACTTCTTTCTTCATCTGATATTTTCATACTAGTTGGATTTATAAAAACATATCGATTTTTTCCATTTCATCATTTAAATTACTGACGAATTTGTCAACAGAATTTTCCACGCGGTATAATACTCTATTCACTATTGTACCATCACATGAAACAACAACATATGAATAACTACATGGGAGTTGCTCTGTATCTTGCTCAATATTATCCCCTTTACTAATTTTAACTTTTTTATTTAATATTTCAAAATCTGCATATATTATAAACGGAACTTTAATCTGCTTCTTTAAAATTTTTAAACATTAAAATATGTTTGCCTTTTTCTGGTACACCTTGTCTGAACATAAATTTAGGTTGTTTTATTGCTAATTCTAATGGTCTGTAAGCTAAATCATCATTTGGTACCCCATCTGGTATTGGTTTACTAATTTTTCTAGGTACCTGTTTTATTGATTTTTGTTTTTGTGTTGGTTTACTACTTTTTATCAGTACCTATTTCAGTGATGTTTGTTTTCGTGATGTTTTAACAGTTTTTTGTATTATGATCTGATATAATATTTACATAATTATTCCATTTATATTCATCTATATCAGTAATTTTTTTTATCATATCCTGATGATATTCAGTACTGTCTAATTTTTTTATACAATGATTAAGTAATTCTTTATTGATACACTTTTGAACTTGTTCAGTTGTTATATTATTTAAAATTGTTGTTCTATTTTATAAAGATCTGTTATCTATATATTATAATTAAATAAAATTCAACTGAAATAAACTTAACCTATATTTTTCAACATTTTTTAATCGTTTATGTTCAGTTGAATTTTATATAACTATATTATATAATGAAACAAACAAATTAAAAAAAATAAGATAGAAATTAAGAATTATAAAATGCACCCAATTTGTAAAATACTTACCGCAAATGAGGATGGAAATATCATCAACAATCTCAGAAAATAAAGAAAAACAAATTAATAACAAAAGTAAAAAATAAATAAAGCACTTAAATATACAATACAAAAATTGGTAATTGTATTATATCTGTGTGTGAACAAAATGATGACAAGAAGTCTACTACAGCTCAAACATGTATATGGGAATATTTCAGTGCTATAATACCAACTTGTATGTCCGTTAGTGACATCAATAATACTACAACTGATAACAGGTTGTTAACTGTACAACTTATATCAGAGAATGAGAACTATATTTAGTCGGCCTAAAAAAAGCAGTATTCATACACCTCCAACACAGTAAAAAACAAATAAAAAGCACCAAAAGATATCCAATAAAAATGTGTAAAATCAACTTGTATTGAAACAAATGAGATCGATTTTCAACATTCATTATATTTAACACATATAGACATAGAAATAAACGATAGACATATTCAGATGTGTTGTGAAAAAAATATTGCAAAATAGCCAAATCCAAACTAAATGGGAAATCATACAAGTTTGAGTACATAGATAAATTACCACCGGGTTACAACACGCTTAAAAGAATATTTATCAGGAAGAAACCACCACAACAACAAAAAAGTGATGCAAAGTAAAATAAGAGATGCCAAAATGCAGCCATTAAAACAACAAAAAAATGATGCAAATGACCAATTAGTACCATTAGACTTTTTTAATACAAAGAGAATTATTAAGTTGTTTTAAATATAATGATGTCATTATTATGTCATCATTATGAAGTTACCAAGAATTGTTTTTAAACGTAAAATTGAATTATTACGTTGTGTTTAAAATAACCTAAATATATATTCATATTATATTATAATGGACTAAAGACAAATTTAAAGTGAAAGACTGAAGGAACCTTTAGATTAATCAGACCAAGAAGTTTAGATGAATACGTACAATATATGAATGTTTTTATGCCAAAAATACGGTCACAGTGTGTTATGTATATTAGCAACTAAGAATGCTAGAGATTGTACCGAGTACCTGATATGTCAGAACAATACAGAAAAGACCAACAAGATATGTTATATAAACACCCAGCAATGAAATATATTTACAAAACTATTCTTCCTAACTGTTCACCAACAGAAAGTTCAGATAGTTCTGATGATGAAATGGAATTTTCTATCTATAAATAGAATGTAAATTTGTTTTCTCTCATAAAAAATGAGATAAAAATGGAAATTATAAAAAAGCAGACAATAGACACCGTTATTTATATTTGACCCCATTTTCATGAGCGCAGCCATTAACCAATCACGTGGTGCTTGAGCCTCATGATAGTGAAAATGAAAATTAGATCACATGTTGCAATCAAAACAATATCGATCTTTTGTTTACATTTTATCTTTGTTCGTTTTCTGTTAAAAATGTACATGGATAGTGATGGAAAATATAAAAAGGGTGGAGGCAGCTTATGTTCCATCAATGGATGTTGAAATAATCGTCGCAAACTGAATTTATGGAAGAAATCTAGGTGTGAAATGCACGTGCAAGTGCATGCGGACTGTGCGTGCTTTGATTCCATGTAAATTTCCTTTTATACCGTCAGATGGCCAACCAAGCTTGAGTGGATTAAAGTCATAAATCGAGAAATATTGACGGAAAAGGTTTTTGTTTGTTCTAAATACTTTTTGCTCGGAATGCCCACATAGAAATCCATTCCCAAAGCTTAAATTGGAATATGAAAGCAAAGCAACACCGGCACGGCGCAAACTTCTGTGACAAGAAATGGCTGTTAAAAAACGTAAATTGCTATGCCCTAGTAATGATCAGAATGATGAGAGCCACGGTTTTTCCGAAAGTGAATTAAACACTTCTGTAGGCGGTGAGGCTACATGTAGTTTAAATGTCGTAGAAACCCCGTCTACATGTACTGCTGATGCACAGTATGACGAATCGCACTTTACAATTTACAATAATCATTCTTAAGCACAAGAATGGACAGACTTTCAGACAAGGTCTTCTCAGACAAATAATGCCTTGACAGAGGAAAAGGGGATTCAAAGCAAATTAGAGGGGGGAACAATGTCTGCGGCTCAAACTTTGGTTACTGACACTGATGCTTTACTATAAACAAGTCTTATTTACTCTGGTTGACTGTATGTCTCAAGTTAACACTTGTAATTTCAAGTTGGAGATAGCGGATGAAATAATACTTGTTCTAATGAGATTAAAGTTACCCCTTATATCTGATGATCTTAGCCGCAGGTTTGGAATTTCAAGAAGCTTAGCATGCAAAATTTTCAATTCTTGGATTCGAATCTTAGCAGATGAGTTGAAATCACTGATAATGTGGCTTCCAAGAAAAATAATTAGAAACTGTTGTCCGGAATCTTTCAGAGAAAACTACTTCCGCGCTTCATTAATTATTGATTGTGCATAAACATGTATTCAGAGGCCAACTAATCTCAAAAGTTGAGGTGAGACTTACAGCAATTATAAATTGTACAACACTGCCAAATATATGGTAGAAATATCTCCACATGGGCAAATTATTTTATTTCAAAGACATTTGGTTGACGGGCAAGTGAGAAATTCATAGTTGAAAAAAGCTCATTTTTAAATTACCTTCTACCTGGAGAGGAAATCATGGCAGACTGTGGTTGTACAATAGATGATTTTGCTTTTTCAGAGGACAGTAAAACAATATGCCTGCATTCACTAAATGCAAGCTACAACTTAGTGCAGAAGATGTTGCATCAACAGATTGCACGGGATCGAATCCATGTAGAAAGAGCTATCAGGAGACTGAACGTTTTCAGAATATTAAGCAGCACAGTCCCAGTGGCTTCCCTTAAACTCTTTGATGACATTCGTGTTGTGTGTGCAGCACTTGTGCATTTAATAGCTGACCTGATACGAGATACGAATGAAAGTGATTAATGTTTAAAACAATATTGTGTTTATGCCTTCTTGATCTAGTGTGTTGGTGGAATACAATACACTTCTACAATGTAGTTGTCAGCAATTTTCAGTTTTATTGTGGTGACAGATTTTTATAGTGTTTGTTCGTTTGGTGGTTTTATGCCACTTTTAGCAATTTCTCAGCTACATCATGGCAACCGTTTTTTCCCCGGAGTATCCGGAGAGACCTAACCATCTTCAGGAACAAACTCGTACATGTTTTCTTATGAGGTAATTGTTTTACTTGACTAAAGATGAAACCTGAACTCACACATACGATGACTAAATTTGATTTTTTCCAAAACTGTCATTTAAATAAATGGCACATTCATTAACATTATAACATGATTAAAAAATCAGAACCAACATAAATATATAATTATATAAATTTAAAGTCACAGACGCATAAATGTTTTGAAAGCGGTCTTATTCAATTTCATCAACTAATCAACACATAATTTTCTCTGTATAAAATGTACGCAGTCTTGTAACTGGGCCAGCCACATAATTTTCATCATACTTTACATCCGCAAACTTGTAATCATCTGCACTAAGCCATACAAGAAATTTACATTTGCTAAGTCCAGTGCAAAACATTGTCAGCTGTATTTGCATAGGGCCTCTATGCCCTTTCTTCTTAAGAATCAGACTATCACTGTCATTCTTTTGGACATTATGTTTCTTGTTTGAAACAAATCATCCAATGTGGTCCAGTTAGTAGGTACTTGACTTTTAATTTCAAGCAGCGTGTCTCCATTTAAAATTCCATCTTGGCTCGCTGACAACCAGTTTTCCTGAACAGAAACATACATTCCTTTTTCAATAACAGAATATCCATTAGACATTAAATACTGTTTTGATGCCACTTCACTTTGAAGTCCATGGTTTGTGAATTTATTTCCTACAAATTTGAAAAGTAAAATGTTCTCTTATAAACTTTGTGCAATCAGTGGAATCCTTTATGACAATTTTGTGCGAACTGCTTGCAGTAATACTGATTTTCCTTTCATCTTTCCATAGGGTACTTTTACTTTGCATCATTGTATCATTTTACAATTTTTCAGTCTGAGTATTGTCAAGATTTACATATTTCCTAAAGAAAATTGAACCTTTTTCACAAGATGTCAGCAAATCTTGATTACTGTGAGCTTGCACAACAGTTGGTGTGCTTGTAAAACTCTTATGTATTGTTGTTCTCTTGATCTCGAACAAGGGTAATAACGGTGAATTTTGAATCGCACTATTAAATTCAGACTCTCACAAATACGTTGGAGTGCCTCGTACACCTGGAGCAAATTCATCATCATTGTTGAACATATCTGCACTAAGTTTAGGCTTTTTGAACAGAATATTGGTCAAAGTCTTAGGCTCAGATTTTCTCTTGGAACCACTGTCCACTTTCCTGTCTCATCTGTGCAACTTACGCCAGTTAAACTGTTCCTGACAGCGTGCTCAGTTTTCCAGAGTAAGGCGCCAGCATGACTGCATGCCATGCAGGAACACCATCCCAATTCTATGGTTCCATCCATGCTACAAGTAACGTAAGCTACGTTTTCCTTGTTGATACTCTGAGAAGAACATACATCTGCTTTCAGGATTATTTTGTTGTCCCTCACACGCTATGTAAAATCCTGTCAACATTGCCACATTGAAAGTAATTGTAGCTTAGCAAACTTTTGTAGTTTTTCATTTCGCCTCCATTTATCGCTTTTGACGAAACCAAAATAATTGTAATAGTCACTGTACATCACATTTGGCAACTTTGTCATGTCGTCTATCCATTTCGTTAGCTTACGAAAATCCAGGGGCATTGAACTTTTTACTTCTGTAGTCGTTGTAGGCAATTGTATTGATTATTTGTACGGACTGATTCGCTTTGTTTACGTTCTTTTTCACTACTGATTTGACGGACGCTACTGCAACGCACCTAGCGAGCAATATGAGTACAACGGGCGATACTTTTAAAAACGTGTCTATACCTGAGAGAGTGGATAATATCATTTAAAATCAAGCATGTCTAAACATAATGATGTCGTTGTTAATATGTTGTTATTGTGTCGCTATTGTGTTCTTATTTTTACATTATCTTTTTAATATTACAAATTTACAGTTTTAATAGCCTCTAAAACACCATAAAATCTCATTCTTGGATACCTCCAAACATATCCGTCTTGAGCCTCTAAAACACTACACAATCTCATTCTTGAACCTCGAAGACACTATAACATATCATTCTTTACACTCTAAAACACTATAAACATATCATTCTTTACACTCTAAAACACTATAAACATATAATTCGTTACACTCTGAAACACTATAAGTATATCATTTATTACCCTATGTGACTATGTATTGTATGAGAGCATTCATCTCAAATTCTTGGTCTGATAAATCTAAAATTTCTTTCTGTCTTTCACTTTCAATGTGTCTATAGTTCATTATAATAAAATATGAATAAATGTTTACGTCTTTTAAAAACTCAACTTAATAATTCTATTTTATTTTAAATGTTTCTTCTTGGTAACTACATAATGATGACATAATAACGACATCATTATATTCGAAACTACTTAATAATTCTCTTTTGTATTGAAAAAACTAATTATACTAATTGTTCATTTGCATCATTTTTTGTGTTGTGATGGCTGGATTTCGGCATCAGTTATTTGATCTTTTTAAAGGTTGCATTTCATTATCACTTTTTGTGTTGTTGTGATGGTTTCTGCTTGGTAACTATTCTTTTAGGTTAGTTGTAATCTGGTGGTAATTTATATATGTATTCAAACTTGTATGATTTAATATTCGCTTTTGATTGTAGCTTAGTTTCTCAGACACTATCGCCTTCAGTCATTTAACTTGGTACGTAGATGCGTACTGAAGAGTACCACATCTTAAAGTCAACACTAGGTCACTGTGGCCTATAGTTAACACTCGAGTATTTTCGTGTTATTTCTCAACTAAATAATTTGTTTTCTGTATTGTAGATGCAGGTGACTACACTGCAGAGGTTGTGTCTAATGGAAGGTATAGACGAGTGGAAAGTTGATCAGACTTTAAAAACGGAAGATTCTACGCCCAGTAAGTTACATTTATATTCTCCTGTTCCGAAAAGATTGCACAATTTCTCTTCTTGTGAAAGAATTCTGCAGTATTTTGAAGTTTAAAATCTTTAATACATAACGCATTCTTTTCTAACATATTGATCTAAATGTTTTAAAAAGACATTGCTTAAAAGATTTTAACTTCCATATACAGCTTTAGGCCGCTTTAGAAAAAAATGCATATTTGCTTAAATATGTGGTGAACGTGAAGGACAAGACAAAATTCTTCTTTCATCGTGTATTGCGGTCGTATGCAAATAAATAATCTCTAGAACTAACTTAATGGACAAACAAAAAGAAGAGAAATGCCAGAATTTTTTTTTAAAAAAGAAAGAAAAACAGTCATATACACAAGGGAACAAATAGAAAATGAAGAAAAACAGTCATATATACAAGGGAACAAATAGAAAAGGAAGAAAAACAGTCATATATACAAGGGAACAAATAGAACAGGAAGAAAAAGAATGCAGAAAGAAGGAAAGGAAACAAATTTAAATGACTTTTAACCTCTTATAAAGACTATTTTACGTAATCTAAAGAGATAGTAGCATCGTTATAACCATGCCTACTCTATGTAATCTAAAGAGATATCATCGTTATAACCATGACTACTTTACGTAATCTAAAGAGATATCATCGCTATAACCATGATTACTCTAGGTAATCTAAAGAGATATCATCGTTATAACTTATAACCATGACTACTCTAGGTAATCTAAAGAGATATCATCGTTATAACCATGACTACTCTAAGTAATCTGAAGAGATATCATCGTTATAACCATGACTACTCTAGGTAATCTAAAGAGATATCATCGTTATAACCATGACTACTCTAGGTAATCTAAAGAGATATCATCGTTATAACCATGACTACTCTAAGTAATCTAAAGAGATATCATCGTTATAACCATGACTATTCTAGGTAATCTAAAGAGATATCATCGTTATAACCATGAAGCAAGGGAACAGAAATTAAAATACCACAGGGATTGAATTCTCAATCAAATTGCCAGTAATGTACTCTCCAACGATATTAAATCGCACCTTTGGCATCAGTTTCAAGAAAACAGTTACGGTGGGTATGATTCTAGACAAGCGTTCATATTTCGGCTAAAGACTTTAAACTCTATAAAATCAAGTAAAATTTAAGGACGTTTTGCTAAAGAAAGGTAAATTAATCATACTGGGGATGCGGGCCAGTAATTTGTTCTCCGGCGCCAGAAACTTTAACATAGTAAACGAGAGTTCTTCAGAAGAAGAAAAAGAGAGACAAAAGTGTGCATTGTGCATAAGAAAATAAGGGTAACGCGTTAACCTGTGAACACGGTACACGACTGTGCCTTGAGGAGACTTTAAAAAATTGCGTTGAATATGCTTACGCAGAGAAACATTGCTTGTTCAATGTTTATCTTTACATAGAACAATAAAATCTTAAATATTTTGCAGTCTACAAAAGTCCCTGTTAAAAACAAAACTGCATTTGACTTTTGCTTGATATGAAAATGACGTAAACGTACATCTGTTATCTTTAAAAAGCGTGCATCTATCATTTCTCTACAAAAATGAAATTGCTTACCATTAAGATATCTGAAAGAGGATTCCAAGAAGGAATTGTGAGGCATAAATATTGTTTTCAATGGAATCGCATGAAAATTATATGTTTGCTTGACGTCTACGTTTATATAATAAAAATAAAAAAACAATGCTTCAGGTATATGCTAAATAAGAATTTAGTCTTTATTCTATTTCCTTTTAGCTGGTATATATATATATATATATTTATATATATATATATATATATATATATATATATATATATATATATATATATATATATATATATGTATATATTGAATGGAAGGCCTCAAAGGAGAATAGTTTTTTACTGAGTGACCTCACATGAATGAAACATTATTCTTCTTCTTATTATTATTATTATTTCTATTTTTATAATTTATTCTTTTTTCATTGCAGTTACACCTAGTAAAAAGAAATTTAAATTCCGTTTTGACGATGGATATTCAATATTCGATAGAGGGGGCCGTTCTCAGCGTTGTTCTCTACCATCCCTTGATGTGCAAAGTGTCAAACTTCAGAACGGCGCCATAGGAAAACAGCGGAGTTCTCTCCCTTCTGTAGCTCTTACCACATTGAAACACCATTTCTCAAAAAGTGGGGGATCTTCTCTAGGGAGGAGAGCCTCACTGGCAAGTGTAGAAGTTTTCAATGTTAAATCTGCAAATGGAGATATTCGAAAGAAACAAAAGACCGGTTCTGAGGACTTAGAAAGTATGCCTGAGGATCACGTGCTGGAAACGTATAACTCTTCTTCGTCCATTGCTACCTCGGCCTCAAATGACAGGGAGGTTTTTACAAGGACTACCATCAATGCTGGATCCAAATTGAGACGGACCTCGGAACCGGCAGACGTTGGTGGCCATAGAACGGAGAGCACGTCTGATACGGACTCCACAACAGGCATACAACCTCGAAGAATCGTATCCGATTCCGACTGCAAAGATGACGTAGGAATAAGGACTCCTTGTTTTGACATTTGTGACGTGTAATCTAGCTATACTTTACATTGATTTGCTTGTTTTTACCTCACCTGTCCGTAAGGCCAAGTGAGCTTTTGGTATGGCCTTCGTCTGCGTCGTGCGTTCGTCATCAATTGCTTGTTATCATTCTTGATACCATATTTCTGATTCGATCTTGATCAAACTTGAAATATGAATTTATATCATTAAAATTTTGGAGGAGTTCACTAATGAGTGAAATTCATGCATAGTAATGAGGTGATCTTGCATCTGATTGGCTGAGCTTGTTACTACAACGGAAGGTATATTTCTGGTCCTATTTTGTTCAAACTTGGAATATAGACTTATTAATGAGGCGACCTTTTCATCTAATTGGCTGAGCTCATTACCACTCTGGAAGCCATAACATTGATCTGATTTTGATCAAACTTGGAATATTGGGTCCTATGATCAAGATATCACATGAATTTGATACTGAGATGAACTTGTATCTGATTGGCTGAACTTTTTACCACTCGAGAGACCATATTTCAGATCCGAATTTAATTCAACTTGATAAATATACTTAAATTATCAAGATCTCAGATGAGCACTATTATGGGCTAAATCAGTGCATATTAATGAGGTGTTCTTCTATATGAGCTTGCCAAAACTTTAGCGACGCTATTCCTGATCAGATATTTATAAAACTTGGTAAATAGGATTATATCATCAAGCTATCCAATGATTATTACTATGAACGAGAGCGATGCATATTAATGAGGTGATCTTGCATCTGATCAGCTGAGCTCGTTATCACTCTGGAGGCCATATTTCTGATCCAGTTTTGATCGGGCTTGAAATATGTACTTGCATCATCAAGATCTCAGAAAAGTTCGATAGTGAGCGAGATGTATGCATATTAATAAGTTGATCTTTTCTCTAACTGGCTGAGCTTGTTATTGCTCAGGAAGCCAGATTTTTTATCAAACTTGGAATATGGGGCTTATATCATAAATATCTCGGACAATTTAGATAATGAGCGAGATCCAAGCGTACAAATGAGGCGATCCTAGATCTGATTGGCTGCTCTTGTCACCACTCTGAAGTTTATGTTTGATCTGATGCTGATCATACTTGAGATATGGGTTTATACGATCAAGTTATTGCATAAATTTAATACTGACCGAGATCCATGCATGTTAATGAGGTGATCTTGCTTCTGATTGGTTGAGTTTGTCAACGCTTCAGCGATTCTATTTCTGATCCGATTTCGATAACACTTGGCAAGCAGACTTAAATCCTCAAGATCTCTGAGGAGTTTAATTGTAAGCGAGATCCACGCATATTAATGAGGTGATCGTGCATCTGATTAGCTGAGCTTCTTACCACTCGAGAGACGGTATTTCTTTTCAGAGCTTAATCAAACTAGGTATATAGGCAAATATCATAAAGATATTGTATGAGTTTTATTATGAACGAGACCTACAGTATGCATATTTATGAGGTGATCATGCATCTGATTGGCTGAATTTTTACCACTCTAGAAACTGTAGTTTATATATGATTTTGATTAAAATGCGTACAAAGGCGCGCGTCATCAACATTTCTCTTGAGAACGATTATGAGCGAGATCCACGCATATTAATGACACGATCTTCCATTTGATTGTCTGAGCTTGTCAACACTCTAACAACTATATTTCTGCTCAGATTTGATCAAATTTGGGAAATAGTCTTATATCTTCAAGATGTTGGATGAGTTTATTATGAGCAAGATCTACCTACACATATCTGAGGTGATCTTGTTATCTGCTTTACAGAGTTTGTTGCCATTATGGAAAACCGAGTTTTGATTGGATTCTACTCCAGCTTGGTAAATAAGCCCTAATCATCGTCATCGACAGGTTCTGTAATAAGTGAGATATGTGCATATTAATGAGTTCTGATTTGTTAGCCCTCTAGATCTAGAGACTATGTTTCTTATCCAATTTTAATAAAACTTGGTAAATAAGCGTATATTATCAAGATCTTTGATGAGTTCGATTATGAGCAAGAGAAAATGCATATTAAGTATGCATTTATCCTTAGAAATTATTTTTATCACACACTAGTAAAATAGCCACAATCGACATTATATAAAAGTTGGGAGATAGTTTACGTATGTTGTGTTCGTACAATACTAAATAAGCCTACTTACTGAAATTGTCACAATTAAGTTATTTAAGAGAGGTGGGCGATATCAGAAAAGTGCTACTGCTGTCTAGCCATTAACATGCGTGACGAAAATTCTCATTTCTAAAGCTCCTGAATATACAATATAATCGATGTTATTTATTCTGTTTTGTCCAATTAGAGACTGCATTCATTTCCATTTTCAAATTTGTCTCTCAGCTGGAACTTGCATTATTTCAAGACGCTTTAATCTTCAAATTAATCTTTATATTTCCAGTCGGCCGCAGGTTTTCTATTAGATTTAATCATACGCTAAGATAGACGAATGTTATTTAGTTGTTAGACTTAGTGGACATATGACACTATAAGTGTGAATTTGTCATATTTGTCATCTCAGAGTAAAAAAAAAAAAAAAAGAAATCCAGCTATTCATGATTATTCAATTTTTAACAACTTGTGTTATTAAATATTGAAACTTTGTAAATAGAGGTAAACAAATTTGCGACTGTACATACACAAGTTAAACAATTTCTAATGAAAAAGTGATATTTAGTATCATGTCTTTGCAATATAATTTCACTTCAGTGAAACTGTAATTAATTCAGTATACAGTCATCAGTACAAACTATACATAATTTTGTTTTAGTGTCTTTAGCCATGGCACTTTTCTCTCATTGCCAACAAAACAAATCTAAGCCCCTTTGCAAAACATTGTAAAGCAGCTTGAGCCCATCCAAACCAAAAACATCGTGCGTCTCTGATGAACACCAATCATTTTTTAAATATTTGTTTTTTTGTTGTTACTATTTATTTTTTGACACTCCAAACTCCTATCTACAAGAAAGCTAGCAATGCCTATGAGGTGAAACTCTACCGCTCATGTTTCGAAACTTAAAGGTTTTGTATATTTGTACGTTTTCACCTTTTTCTGCTCTATTTTGTTTATTTTTTTTAAAAAAAAACATAACAAAAACAACTATACCTTGAATTACAAATAATTTTCATTAGGATTAATGTTTAAATTTTTAAAGGTGTGTACTGAAGTACAGAATCAGCTTTTTATAACCAGATCTCTAAGTTGGATTATTTTTTGCACTCCTTGTTTAATATTGGCTGTGAAAGGAGTAACGTTATGTAAATACTCATTGCTTAGAAATTCTTTTTGAAATCAATTTGATTTTGTACATACATGACTGTGAGATAATCTATTTCCATAATGTCTGTTATGTTTTTTGCGTGTGTTTTGATTTGTTTTTGTTTTATCCTTCTCTGTTAATCGTTTTAAATATGATTACATTGAGTCTTAGCTGTATTTATTAATCATAATCCATTTAATACATGTGTTGAAGTGACGTAACTCTTACAAAGTTAATTTCTCTTGTGAGAAGAAAAAGCACAGGTATAAGCTAGGTATTAATGTTAAGAAGGTGTCGGTTTCAGCGTCATCGACATCCATGGTAACTTTTTATGGGTGGTTCTATTTTCTGTAAAACTATTGAATGCACAGACATGAAACTTCATTGAATGCACAGACATGAAACTTCATTGAATGCACAGACATGAAACTTCATTGAATGCGCAGACATGAAACTTCAATGGTGTGTTCATCTTTTCGAGCATTACTAGCATAACCACCAACGTTATGTCACAATGACCTAATTTTCACGCTGGAATTTTTTTTATCATGTACCATGCATACAGACGAGACAAAGCATTTAGTAAAATTATCACATTTGTAAAAGATTTATTTATTTATTTTGCTTATCTTTGCTACGTGGAAATTCATTATAGAGTCTTGGTATGCGATCTATTTCATTGAAGGGACTGAATTTTTGATGTTCTAAAAAAACTGTCACAAGACTAATTTATTTATTTATTCCATGTATATTAAGCATTTCATATTACTTTGTGATATGCACACTGATATATGCAAATTTTCATCTTTGATAAACTTCTCATTTGTATGTACTTATTCCAGTATTTATTTTCATGCCTTATGTTAGTAACAGAATCGTGTACAGTTTTAATGAATACTTATTTATTTTCTTTTAAACTATTGCCTTGTATTTCTAAATAATCTAATGTACAAAGCCATGTGTTTTGTTGAAAGAGAAATTTTGGTCGTAATTCAAACGAAAACAATACAAGTAAAATATTATACTAGCTAATTACACGTCCTTGGAAAGTTGTATTGTCATAGAAAACATTTGAAGAAAGAAAAAAGAGAAAGAAAGAAGCATATTTGAATCCTGGGAATTCAATCTTTTGCGTAGACATCGAATTTCGTGGTTTGCAGAAATATAATATTTTTGTGGGATGTGTATATAAATGTGTCGAAGTGCTCCATCCAGAGAATACGTCATACTGTCTTCATAGATGGATCACTCATCCAGAGAATAGATCATACTTGTCTTCATAGATGGAGCACTATTCGCTGGATAATTAAATTCCTGATTTGTTGCGAACAAATCCATGAAAATTCATATCTCAAGAATATAACTGAATTCACTGTAATTTTTTTAGTTTGCCACTACGAAGCAAAGGAAAGCTATTGTATTAAACCCCTTTCCACCGCCGGCGTCCTCACATATAAATGTATATACACTGCATCTCAACCATTCTTTTCTCTTAGGTGCTGGGCAACAGTTAGAATGGGTTTCATAGGATCTACTACAGGGAAGGGAGCTAAGGTGATGCATTTATACATGCATGTATATCACTTGTACATTCTCGGTTACGTTTTTGCAATTAGGTTTTTTTTTTTTTTTTTTTTTTTAACACTGTATGCATACCTAGAATCATGAAGCTTGGCAAGGGAATGCATCTTAATGAGTACCATCATTACAAAAGTAGGTCAATTTGACCCATATATCACGCTTCATTGACTTTGGGTACATTTTGTTAAAAATTTAATGCAAGAATCAATAAACTATACATCTCTCTTAGTACCACACCCATGCAAAAAAGGTCACTGTGACTTACAATTCAGAGTTTACTAGCTTGGGGTCTTTTCTATTTTTGTTTTTCGCTCATGACCACATAGGACTTTTTCCATGCTATATATATACATTCTACCCAATTTAGAAACATGAAACTTTGTGAGGGGATGCATCTTGATTAGCACTGCTCGCTTCATTGCAAATTAAGATAGTATGGAATATATTTTACGCTTCATTGACTTGGGTTAAATTTTGTATTTGATGTTCATTTCTCAGGCACTGTTCATACTAGAATCGTAAAATTGATGTTGATATGTTAGGACCACACCCTTTCAACATAAAAACCTCATTTTGACCTATATTTCATTTTTACTGACATTGGTTATAATATGACGGTTATGAAACTTGGTGATAACACCATTATTGCAAAAAATGAGTATATGTGACCTACATTTCCTGCTTCAGGACTTTGTTGAAATTTTGTGTTTAAAGGTCATTTATTGGGTGCTGTTTATGTTAGATTCTTACAACCAAATGAAGTCACTGTGACATACATTTTACGCCTTACTAACATAGGTCAAGTATCAGTGTTTATCTCATGACTACATAGATGTTCCATGCTATATGCAGCCCTCTATGACCGGTACATGATGAAGCAGGTATAAATATGTTTATTTAATTGGTAAACCTCCCATATTAATGACTATATATTGTACTGCGTGATAGGTTACCCTCAACGGATTAACTGATTGTTATTGTACGTATGAATGAGTGTAGAAATTAAATGAGTGGACTGCGTACATTTCATTCGAGGCCTCAGCTGTACTGGCTAATCAGGGTTAACTGATGCATGAACATTTCTTCTAATAGTGATCACACTAGCTGTCATTCCAAGGTTTGTCAAAGACTTTGACCCAGTAAAATCTGGCTGATCGGGGTGGTCGATGATAATAGCTTCTGAAACAGATTTAAAAACAATTATTTTTTTTTAAAATATGAAAAACAAAATTTATCGCTGGTATTTATCAACTCACCATAGTACCTCTGTTTTGATATCATATAAAAGGATGTTCTTATTTATTGTTTGATGCTTTTAATGCCTTGTCACATTTCCGATCACTTTATAATTAATGTTTACAATGGTTACTGGAGATTGGAGACTACTAAAAGCTTCGTAGAGGAGAGCTATGTAATCGTTGATTACACTCTGGTTTATACAAGGTTGGTCTTCATCGTGAAACTGCTTTTTTAATTAAACAAATGAAAGTTTCAATTGTCTCGCCGTAGCGTTTACTTAGATTATTCTCAACAGTTCGGTCATTATGAGAAAATATCTGGGCCATTTGTCAATATTTAAGAGAATTGTTATGTTTAATTTTCCAAGAGATTGAGAACAATAAAATTGTACATTTTATATGATATTTGCTCAGGCTTGTTTATCGCATTTCAGATACATTTTGTATGTTGAATCTGATACTGTATGTAATCATGTGTGTGAAGATATGTGCACCAATCAGTGAAAAAAAGATATGAAGATAAAAATAGTATTAATTAAAAACCAACCTCACTATAAAAGTGAGAAAATTGCCCGGTCGGCTTGAAATTAGCTGCTGTCGAGGAAGATTGCTTCTTATTGAATCCAGTTGACTGGTTTTCTTAGGTAACTACACAGGAATTTGACAGGTGAAGATGGACACTTAATTCATTTATCAATGCCAATTGGCTGTATTGGGAGGCTACTTTGATAATGACTCCATGCTCTGCAAGATCAACCAATATAGCACAACCAGTCGGTTTGCAAAGTTGACCTTAAAGACTAGTGGGTAGTCATCTAATTCACAGTCTTAATATCATCCAAAACATAAACAAACTTTTAAATACTTGTTTGCAAAACGTCGATCTCCTATCCATAGTATTTTTCTTCCTCTGTACGCCCTTTAGTTCCGTATGCGGGACCATCTTACGCAAAGCATCTGTGATTAGTAATGTCAAAGCATTTCTAAAATCAGATTAATAGACAGATCTTTATATTTCTTGGAAGATACACTCTTCTAATTAAACACAAATGGGTTTCTTCAGATTTTTTGAAAAATAATATCTCTACAGAATTCTGAAAATAACATACTTAACACCAATCACCGAGCGTTGTTTTGTAGTTCTGTATAGAAGATAACCCAGGTATAGTGCATGGTAACATTAAATTTGTGGGCAAGTGTTGTAAACCTTACTGCTACGGAAACGACTTTCATTAAATACACCAATTTGAAACATATCAGGCATGCTTGATTACAAAATCATATTTTTAGTATAAGAAATGTATATTGGTTCAACCTGACAAAGAGTTCCCCAACTTTTTCATGTTTTCAATCTGATCTTTAGCAATTTGATTTTTACCAGTTTTAGGTTAAACTTAAATTGTAACCAATCAGATTGCTTAGTTAGTAAGTAAATATTAAAGTTTGTTGGAGAAATCCAAGCCTGCCTGCTTTGTAAAACGATGGCTGAGAAGACCATTTTGAAGTGAAATTATTTAGATGTTCAAGACAACATCATCACCAATATTCACTAAATATCATAGGCTACACAGTAAAAAAACGTGACTGTTTGCTTTAGATGCCAAATGATTCCAGTATAGAGGTATAGCTCTTTGGTTGGTGATGTACTGTGGAACATTGTTATTAAGTTTTATTGACACAATGAAACTGTTAACAACGGATAAACTGCTATTATTGCTAGATGATATACATATAGATATAGTTGAATACCATATCGTAAATAACCTATAGCAAATTTGGAAACTCCATAAGTACTACACCACCATCACTACCCCCTTCGCTCCCCCAACTACCACCACCCACACCATTCTCCTTTCACTTCAGGGCCAAAGATAAGAGTATGGTGCATTGCATTTCATAATTTGAAATAATTATTTATTATCAACATCCATTTCTCGACAGTAAATAGTGCCATGTGCAGTCAAGTTAAAATAACCTCGTTTCTGTCATAACGCACACTGTACTACGCGTAATATTCTTTTAGGGTTCAGTTGCTGTTTACAAGGTGAAGAGTAGCTCCGCATTTCTGTTGGAGTGGAATTTTTTCGCACATTTTACAGGCATTGCCACTGAAGTTTTGCATCAATCTACTGAAAGTGATCGTCGAATTAGTAAGAAATGGTTCTTCTGATGGCTTAATTGAGCGTTAAGTAGTAATTAAATCAACTATCCGCTTCTATCCAGTTTCTTTTGAAGTGAATATGCACAACCACGCCTTTTTATGACCAAATACGAAAAATCTAGGCCATACTCTTTGGAACAAGGTAAAATTAGGGTTAGAGTCGAGGCTTATTCTCCATTTTCAAAGAGGTATTTTACTTGATGCCGTAAAGAACAGTGCATCTGGTATCACGATACCAACTGTTTTTCCATAGACCTCAATGCTAACGTTTGTTGAAATAAATATACATTCTATCCTACTTCAGCATGCGTGTCACACACTGTCATAGAGAGCAATATTAGATTGTCAATTTGACAAGGGCAGAAGGATGTTCTCTATTGCACTTAAGAGAGATAACTCTGCTGGAACTAGACAGTGATAAGAGCTATCCAGTCAAAACAGATACATTTTCAATGATGTGTATCACATTTTGAAAAAAAATAATAAAAAATACACAACATCATCTAGATATGAATTTACATAATCTCACATATTGCCAAGAGACTCAACTTTTTGGTAAAGACTGACAGAAACTACAACTCTTACATAATACATAATGAACCAATCACAGCTAGTTTTGTTGTTTATTTCTGAATACAGCGTTCATTAAACTCCACCCCCACCCCACCCCCCACCCCCGGGCTTGTTGTGCAGTTGGTACCGTTATACCATCTATCTGGGTCAGGTTCTAGTGCCATACCATAAAGGAGCGACTGAAGCGCCCCTAGCCTCTCGCGCTAAAGTGCAGATCATAGTTATGTTTCATTTTATGTGACGGGTGAAACAGGACTTTGCGTAGAGTGCATAACAACATCCCGATAAATGCTACCTAATTTAAGCACATGCAGCTCCTCTAATCTGAGTTTTATGACCTAGTCGATCTATTTGTCAGGGATAAGTTAAATACATGCAGTAACTGTTACCCTGGCAGCGCTTTCGCCATCATCAAGACGCCTCTTCTGCACAGATGTGTTCATCCAAGAATGCAATGCCCCATTGTTATTTTGTTCTGTTGTTTGTTTGCTGTTGTTGTGCTTTTTTTTTTTTTTTTTTTTTTAAATCAACTACGAAATTTATCGAAAAGTATTAAAGTCTTCAGGATTTGTTTCGGAAATCTATTTACTTTATTACCCAGATTTAACGAACAAAATTAAAAGACAACTTCTAACTTATTAGCTTCCTCGAGGTTAAGCAGTGTATGCATGCAATTGTTTTGTTTAGGCATGCCGTCCGAAAGCAATTCAGCACAAACTCGAGGCGGTAGACGAAACCTTAGATGTCATATTATTAAACATGCGTTAATATTCAGACGGAAATACCAAAAATTCTAGAGCGCCTCCAACTGCGTCACATAACGGAAACATGGGCGCCCAAATCTGTTTGTGATCAATGGCATATACATCGAGACTTAAGATACAGCATAGAAACGTATAATCTCAAACAGAGGATAATATAAAAATATGCACACACAAAAAAAAAAAAAAAAAAAAAAAGCAGGCGCAGAATGCTACAGTCCAATTCTAAAGTGAGTTTGGGCAGAATTATTACATGCATCTGCGCGTTACCAAAAGCTGATTATTATTCACAAACAAACATCGTCAGGAACGAAAAAAATCCTTTTTTAAATCTTTTCCAGTGATAAATTTTGTTTAAGACCACATTACGCCAACATCCGAGCCGTAGAGAGTGTTTGTATTGTTATGTATGATATTTATATAATAAAAATATTTTTGGAAATTATAAATGTTTCTTTACTTTAATATTTGCTCAAACCTTAATGTTATGTATAAGGTTTACATGTTTAGCTATTGTCCTTGAATTAGGTTGTTTACTTAGTATTTGAGTTCAAGGACGGTTTTGGTAAACAAATTGTTTATTTAATTTGAGGTCAGGGTTGATTTTGTTTACAGATAAAACTAGAACCTTTAGAGTTGTGTGTTAAAATCTACATACACCATATGATTTTCTAGAACATTCTGTCATGTGACCTATCTTTATATATACCATGTTTAGTGGACAGTTTTCAGTTTTCGACCTTACCATGAGTCTTTCAAGAATCATTACAGTTGTGAAAATTCATAGACTTTTGGTTTTGGATTTTGAATTGATGATTTTGGGATTTACGTGAACTTATTCAAAGATATTCTGGAGTATTTCATTTTGGCACATCAGCACATTAAATACTACTGGCACATCAGCACATTCAAGGATACTGAAATTCATTCGGAAATTCTATATTTAGGACTTGGGATTAGGACACTTACAATTATTGGATTATTTGGATTTTAATTCACGTTACTGCACGTGTCTTTTGATTTTCATTTTAATTATCTAGAAATAAATTGCTTGTTGATTTTTACTTGATTTTTTTTGTTTCATTTTCTTTCTGTTGCATGTTTCTTAGACCATCGAGTCGTAAAGTATAAGTTGAAAGAACTTGTAGTGCAATCAATGTAAAATAAATTGAAAGTTTAAAGTGTAAAAGTTATAAATTTTGTCCTTGATTCCAGAGACAGAACACCGTTCTCAATCTTGCCTTATTTCTAAAACGGAGAATAACCCCTGCTTACATTTTTTACGAAACGAATAATAAAGTCATTGTATCATAACCGAGATTGCAAAAAGGCGGAACAATAACCAACTGTGAAACATGAATGTGGTCATATTCGCAAAAATACACACTTAAACAACAACTGTTTCATGAAATATGTCTCAAATGACATTGCAACGTATCGCTGTATCTGTGGAACGTTTAAATAAACGCCTCCTTTAATCGGAGAAAAATGGCGACTATATGTGTATAAAACTTTAAAAGGTGAGTTTCTCTACGTATCAACGCAAGTAGTTCCCACAGTTAAATCCAAAATGTTTCCTCTAGGCATAAACCCGATCTCGTCTGTGTTTGGACACGATCAACCCGAACTCACTAGCTGATCACGTGCTCTTCTAGGCACGTGAGACAAAGGTCTTAAATATTGCTTAGTGCTGGTAAACTTGCTTGGTTGTATTGACATTGAGAATTTGCCGAAACACTTTTCTATTTTCTAAATCAAGAATACACTTAAATCTGTTGAAACAAAACATTGAAAGTAATCATCTGGATTCATGTTTCTAGAAATATAAAGAGAAACACGTGCCTCTCGCTAACTTCGATTTATTAAATTGTATCGACCCATTTTGTTTACATTAGGAACCCATTTGTCCACAAGCTTAAAATATTTGCCAGTTTAAATATTGATCAAACTTCTCAGATGACAATATTTATTTGAACCACACATCGTCTTGTTTACTTTTCTTAAAAATCTTATTAACGGCAGGTATTTTGTTAAAAATAAATAGTTGCGTCAATTATGTTGTGCTGGAAAAGAAAAGTATAGCATGATTGTCTAGAAAAAAAGTACATTTATAATAAACAACCATATTTGATTCATGACCAGATTGAAGATTGAATCATATATTTTCTAGGTGACATGTTTCAGGTATGATTATGAAAGATTACCAGGCGAGATAAAAATGTTTTCTCCTGCAAGAAATACACACATATGTATCGAGATAACGTGATCTCCTTTAAAGAAATCTTTATTTTTCCGCATTTTTTATTTTTCTGCAGAATATCAAACTGAAAGCCTCAATTCATTTTCGGTCACTTTGCACAAGAATCAAATACATTAAGCATCTTAAACTAAAATCCATTCATTAAAGTCTCATTCTAAGGAAGAAAACAAAATAGTATCAATTTGCATACACATGAAGGCCTGTTGATAACCTGCTTCAAATGATTTCCAAATATGTAAAGATTTTAAAATATTGTTAATAAAATGTCTCTATATAGTATATCCGGGATCTTAATAATACAAATGACGACTAAAAATGTGTTCATGGAACAAAGATGCCCCACCCGAGTGTCTGAAAACTGACCTTGATGCAAAGACACGAAGCTTAACTGAGGTGTGACGGACGGACGTTTGGACGGACGGACGGATAAGGGTTGTTGGGCATAATTCAGGCACTTTACAGTCTGAATCCAAGTGACTTGCTGGATGGAATAAACTTAACTGTATATAGTATTCCGATACTATAGGCCGTCGCCGCCAACTTTCTTTTGGTACTATCATTTCATACCTTCAGTGGTGAGCGAGAGGGAAAGTTTTCCGTGGTAAACAATAAAAATAAATAACTATTTCGACTTCAATGCACAATTGCGTGTTTTGCTTTCGAATGATTTCAGTGCACTCTACTTAAAGAACGATGGTCTATACTTCTGGATATATGCATTTAGGTTCAAACTTGGGATTGCTTGGCCGTACCTCCCGTGAAGGTCCTGCTGCAAAGCGCTCGAGATAATGTCAAAGTATGGCAAAGCCTTTCACTGCACAAAAGAGTGTAAAATAAGTTGTTTCCATCTCTACCAACCCTCTGTCCATTTGATTTATCATCTTACCAAGTTACGTTGACTTTTAGATATCATTACTACTCAATAGTAATATTGAATAGTGGAATATAAATTTTAGTATTAATTTGATGGCAATATTAAACAGTGGGAATATAAATTTTAGTATTAATATAATGGCAATATTAAACACAGGGAATATACATTTTAGTATTAATATAATGGCAATATTGAACAGTGGAAATATCAGATTTTAGTATTAATATGATGGCAATATTAAACAGTGGGAATATACATTTTTGTATCAATATGATGGCAATATTAAACAGTGGGAATATAAATTTTGAGTATTAATATAATGGCAATATTGAACAGTGGGAATATCAGATTTTAGTATTAATATGATGGCAATATTGAACAGTGGAAATATCAGATTTTAGTATTCATATAATGGCAATATTAAACAGTGGAAATATAAATTTTGAGTATTAATATATTGGCAATATTGAACAGTGGGAATATAAATTTTAAGTATTAATATCATGGTAATATATGATGTGGTGCAGGATGGCATCTCTATTTCTGTTAAGAAAACTATTCTTATGTTGCGCGGCCTGTACTTTTTCAAATCATTTCACCAAAGGAAGAAACAACCTTACTATAATATTTCCTGACATTTTTTCTTGTTCTTTTGTTATTTTTTTTAAAAAAATTCATTTTTAACCTTGGACACCATTTATCCATACAAGTGTGTCTACATTTTTACAATTAGCTTGATAATATTACTGTTCAGAAAGCAATGAATCAATGATAAATAAATACACATCTTATAAAAAAGAAAGAGATCTTCATCGAGATCTACCATATATAGAACACTATAAAGTCCTACGTTCATTAACATATACATATTAATATCGTATTTATGTACTATTCTAAAAGTCGTAAAGGCAGCTATGTAATTTTTTGTCAATGAGATTAAAGAATACTTTTTATAACCGTTATTTGCATCCATGTACCACAGTAAATTAACTCGATGTACTTCCTTCCGGAAGTGTAGGGTAGTTTTGGCATGAGCGGTGACAAGTCCTATTTTGACAGGAGAGTTTTTCTATTTTAATCAAATATTGTTATAATAACTAGATATTGGTGTATATTGTACCAATTATGTTAGTGCTGAATAACAACTAATACAGTGAGTGTTTTATACATCATGACAATATATGAACTCTATAGCGGCCAGTTAAGATCGTCAAATAGACCTAAAACTCTTTCTTATTAATCGATCCACATGGATGGTTCAGGTAAATATGGAGTTGGATTCGCTAATAAAATACAGATAGCTATTGCAATTGTAAACAATATGTATTTAATACCACTCATAAGGGACACATACAAGTTGAATGATTTACATGATCTCGCTATTAAGACCATTAAAGGATTTCAAGTAATGGAGACATGGGATTTTCGTTGCTATAGCTTGGTATTCAGGGTAATCATTTTAATAGTGACAGGTGAAAAAAACCGGAAAAGATATTTGAAGACTAAACACACTTTTAGTTAGACTCATACTCTTCAGGATACATATTCTAGAATAGATTGATTAAAGTGAGTGGAATTTTGTACAATATTCAGGAGAACTAAATTTTGGACCTGTTCTTCATTTCTTGGACTATTTATCGAATTTAAAATTCGAGCAGAAAAAACTGTTGATTGAAATAGAGAAAGAAACCTACTGGGCCATTACGAACGGAAAAAAATAAATACTTTTCAGAATAATACCTGGATAAAACTCGTAGATTTAGAAATATTTCACAATCTAAATTATGTTTCGATATGGGAATTTATTTTATTTACTCAAATCTACTAAATTTGCAAAGACTGGTAAAAATTTCAAAATGTGAGGAATTATTCACTGCTAACAATTCAGATTATTTTTTATGAACTGCTATCAGGAGTATACTTTTTTCTATTTATTGACTCAATGAATGTGATTTTTAAAAATATTATTCTAGAATATGTAACATTTCTGTTGTAGACGTGGTATTTCTTCAGATGGAAAATAATATGTATATAACAACGATAAATATGAAACAAATAATGCCATTGAATTAGGCTGTACACATATTAATGCACCAGAATGGATTTTAAAATCTCTGGTTATCTCCACGGGATTTTGATAGTAATGAATTTTAGTACAGTGACAACAGCCATAACGCTTCAGGTCGGATGGCTAGCGCCACGAAATTCAACCACAGGGAAGACGTACCCATACAACGTTACGTCATCGATGTCTGCACTGGCTTACGCTATAGAGAAGGTACAAAACGAGTCAGTATTACGGGATTACATTATCAAGTAAGTATCGATGTATTTCACTGTTTCTTAACTGTCATGTAAAGTAAGACACGTAAAGCAAATGTTTATAAATCAGGAATTGATTACTTTAACTTCATTTTTGAATGCATATTTATCTTTTGTTTACGTTTTAATAGTCTTATAGACATTTTAGAGGTGGGAAATACAAAAGGTACGCCTTATTTGCAATTCGTTAAGAAGCCATTTCTCAGAGACGCAAGGAACAAAAGGCACGCCTTTTTTGCGATTCGTTAAGAAGCCATTACTCAGAGATACAAGGAACAAAAGGTACGCCTTATTTGCGATTCATTAAGAAGCCATTACTCAGAGATGCAAGGAACAAAAGGTACGCTTTATTTGCGATTCATTAAGAAGCCATTACTCAGAGATGCAAGGAACAAAAGGCACGCCTTATTTGCGATTCGTTAAGAAGCCATTACTCAGAGATACAAGGAAAAAAGGTACGCCTTATTTGCGATTCGTTAAGAAGCCATTACTCAGAGATACAAGGAACAAAAGGCACGCCTTATTTGCGATTCATTAAGAAGCCATTACTCAGAGATGCAAGGAACAAAAGGCACGCCTTATTTGTGAATTGTTAAGAAGCAAGTTCTCACTCGATTTTGTTCCGCAAATACTATTTAGCTTATCGTATACTGTAAGATCTTTTCTTATCTTATATGAAGCCAGTACATGCAATCTCGTGATGCATGCACATCCAATGAAAATTGAGATAAGTATGTGAAATCAATGTATGTATTGAAATAGTTATATGAGTTATGTTGGTAAATGTAGTTCACATTTGCGACTAAACTTTCTGTAGAACGAGCTTACGTCATGATGTATTCCCATAGACTGATTATCCATATTTCTTTCTCTCAAACTGAAGGAGACCTTTACGGCCCATCCACCATATTTTATGGAATTCATTCTAAATTTGAAGTCTGTTAAGATATCTTCACCACTACGTTTGTAACGTAGTGAAGAAAGCAGGGTACCGGACTATATGATATATAGGTACATAACGGACGAACTCGGTCTGCCCAGTTGTCGGTATACAAACTATGTTTGCCCTACACAATTAAAAGAAAATCAAAATTGATATACAATCTTTACATTTACATAAACTTATAAATCCCACAATTTATTTTTGAACATAGTGTGACATGGATAGATTCTGGGTGTAATTTGAAGCAGAGTCTTGGCGCCCTCACCGATGTGCTGTTCAAGATGAATTTGGATGTCATTTTCGGGCCACCTTGTAGTGAAGGTACCACATTTTAAAAATATGTATCGCTTTAAAGTAATTCTTCACTGTAGAGAAATATTTCGAGTACTGATACTTACCATGATGTGTTCATTAAAGGGAACAAACATGTATACATACGTGTCTTTTAGCTCAAAACGGGACTTCATAATTGGTAGCATTAGTAAAATGGTGGCTTCCATGAGCAGAAGTTTGTTTATACATATTAATTCCATATTTAATTTCTAAAAAGGTATGTAATTCTAAATATAATTATTACAAGTGTTTGTGTTGGAAACTTTGCATACCATAACAAAGAATTATGTATAAAATCTCAAAACAGTGTATTATGCAAGAATATCACATTGTTAGATTAAGAAAATGCAAATTATACATAATTACTGAAAACACATTTACGCTATTCAGAAAGACTAGTTATCATCTAGTTGTACACATTCAGAGTGGATATTTATAGACTGGTACCGCTTTACCCTCGTTATCACTAACACCAATTTCCTCGTCCAAGGTGTGCAGAGTGTAGGTGAGTTGATGTCCTACAGGAACACAACCATTATCAACTGGGTGTCCACGGGACAGACAATAGACTCCCGCTTCAATATGGACACCTACATCCAGCTGATGCCACCTATATCATCTTTAGGTAATTATCTCAAAGACAGGCTAGTCATCTCAGGCCTTAAATTAGTAAATCTACAGGTAATTATCTCAAAGACAGACAAGTCATCTCAGGCAATGAATTGTTAAATCTACAGGTAATTATCTCAAAGACAGGCTAGTCATCTCAGGCCTTAAATTGGTAAATCTATAGGTAATTATCTCAAAGACAGGCTAGTCATATCAGGCCTTTAATTGGGAAATTTTCAGGTAATTATCTCAAAGACAGGCTAGTCATATCAATCCTTGAATTGGTAAATCTACAGGTAATTATCTCAAAGACATGCTAGTCATATCAGGCCTTAAATTGGTAAATCTACAGGAAATTATCTCAAAGACAGGCTAGTCATCTCAGGCCTTAAATTGGTAAATCTACAGGTAATTATCTCAAAGACAGGCTAGTCATCTCCGGCCTTGAATTGGTAAATCTACAGGTAATTATCTCAAAGCAGACAAGTCAGCAAAGGTCTTGAATTGGTAAACCTTTCAAGACTGAGACTTGGTAATAATTGAGTGTAATTTGAAGCTCTAATTACTTTGTTTGCATACAATATTCTTGCAAATTTGAACATCTTTACTTCTGTGAAACTATTTCTTCTAGCGTAGGAGTTTAGAGTAAGAGTCCGAGTCTCTTACTTGGAAAAATATATGAATTCCAGGCCAAGTTATCTAATTTAGAGGCACGAATATTTGCAAGGTTAAATTTGAGTATGCTCTAAACCAGCATTATTCCCGCGCTTTTTTCCATTTAACTCTACCAGCCCTCCCCGCCCCCTACCACTCCATTGCGCGCACACACACACGAAACACATATGCATATAAGTACTCCCACCACATCAAAGAGCTACGCAACCATTTGATGGATCCAAATTCTGAAAGCGTTGTGCACATCTAGGGACCACTCGCAATTATATCCCAAGGTTTTAAATCTCGGTCTCAAACGGTGTACGAGAAGTTACGTGACATAACATACGCACGTACGTCCGGACGGTCAACAATAATAGAATCATTCATATGCATTGGTGTAGGATAGGAAAATTCCACCCAAGGGTCAGAAGTTTGCGTCAGACACGAGGCTTTGAATCCCGAGGGTCGAATTTTCCTATCGTACACTGAGCATAATGAAGGATTCTTTTTCTCTGAACGAAAAAAGAGGGTCGAAGTCAACATGGCGTATTGTGAATACTGATGTAACTTTCCAACAGCGAAACGCCCATTGAAAATTGCCTTACCTTATGGTTGAGCTTAAAAAGTTAGGTTTGCGCTGAAACATTCAGTGTAAACTTTAAATGACGTTTAAACACATTTTAGCTTTTAAAGAACAGTGGTTAAAACGGCTATGGTAATGCCAATACAATACAAAGCGTCCGAATTGTGTACTTGCACATAGCTTGCGCAGTGATACAAATGTGAACAGGTAAAAAAAATACAGTCCACTCTTATCCATAAGATTACAAAAAGTAATGAAATAGTCCTCGATTCAACTTTGATCTAGAATTCATTTACACTTCAAAAATAATAATGAATTTTTGAAAATTTCAATTGCAACAACAGCTTTTTTCGACTAAAATTTGGACTAAAGACGCCATACATGCAGCTAAGTCGATCAGTGCGAAACGGCCTGTTTGCAGGACACTTAACTTCAACCAATGCCCGTTGTATTGCAATGAATGTTTATCTTGATTACTGCGAAATATTGTTCAAGTGATGATGGAAGTCGGGAAGTGTTTGCTACTTTGTGTACACTATGCTTGCGGTAGAAGGTCAATGTAGTCCATGAGCCAGGATAAAGGTAACGTTTGGGTTATGATAGAGCTATCCTGCACGGTACTCTACACTGGAACACATAAAGGCATGATTTTTTATTTTCAAAATGAGTGAGAAAGTTGTTGTTTGCTCACACCAAGAGCAGAACTTTAAGTACGAGGGGTATTAAGAAAGTACTGAATATTAGTGCGCTGACAACAAAGTTCTTTATTAGTGTACAGTACGTCAAAGCATCCCCTCAAAGAACTCCTCATGCACCATCACACACTTTCTCAGTTTGATTATCCATTTATTAAATGCAATTTTGTAACTTTTGTATTCACTTTTTGGTATGTTATTCATAGACTGGAAAACCGTACTTCCAACAGCATGGCGTCATTCCAATCGTCTGCCCGTTAATGAATATTTGATACGGGATTCAGCCAAATATCAGTTGAAGCTAAATCATAGCTGTATGGAGAATGTGGCAAAGTTTGGATGTTCTGCTCCTTCAAGAAGTCTATCACGACGGCGGATTAATGGGTCGGACCGTTGTCATATAGTAGATGGATACCTCGGGTATTGGTGCGCGGACGGGTGTTTCGGTAGTGTTCCACAACTTTTGGCAACACTTTAGAGCCTTAAAAATGTCCAATGACACTAGCAGAGTCCGCCACAATTACGAGGATGACTAATGCATATAAAACTCTCTTGACAGTCCTACTACGTCGATCGATTTGTGGTCTGTGCTCGTTTTTTCTGATCAAAACTTTATTATTTTCTTTTCAGTCGGGTTCAAAAAAGTAAATCCATGTTTCATCAACTGTGACAATCTCACTCAAACGTCTCTGGTCACTCTTTTCATATTTGGCGAGTCGGTGTATGGTAAATTAAACTCGATTCTGTTTTTATCAGCCGTCAGCAAATACTGGACCTATCTTGCACTACCTTTCTGAGCTTAAAATGTTTCTTCAGTATATTAAAAACAGGTGACGAATTAATCCAGTTATAATAGAACTATCTTCCACTTTGTATCGAGCATCTTCATCAATTGCCCCCTTCAAAGCAGTCACTTCC
This sequence comes from Margaritifera margaritifera, assembly GCA_029931535.1. NCBI lineage: Eukaryota > Metazoa > Mollusca > Bivalvia > Unionida > Margaritiferidae > Margaritifera > Margaritifera margaritifera. The sequence continues at coordinate 834,605 of JAQPZY010001569.1, forward strand.
CGCTCACCAATCGCAGACAACGTTCTTCCAGAACGTGGGTCAGCTTGCATAGATTTGCGACCATTTTTAAAACGATAAATCACTTCAAACTTGTAGGATATTACAGAGAATTACAGCCGTAAACTTTATTCAAGTCGGCTTTTATATCAGTCAGCGAATACCCTATGTGCTCCCCGATTTTACAGTATGCTATTTGCAAAGTAGCAGAATTATTCTCTTTCTTCGATATATTTATGTCACTGTCATTTACCTATGTTTCGTGACGCGCATATATTTACAAGATGTGCGGCGTGTAGTATTTGCAGCTGGAAATCATTTTACAGAACTTTATTTTGTCTATCGATCAGAATGAAATTTATTGACAGGTCCAAAGAAACAAGAAAGTTATAACACAGAACTTTTCAAATACGACTCGTGTTAGCAATTTTGACTTGAAAGAGTCCAATGACTATTAAATTTACTGATAATCTCACATAACTGGTGTCTCTTTGCCAAAGTATTTTTATTCAAGCAGACTGGTCTGAAGATATATTTAAGCCCATATTAATTTCAAGCTCATACCCAATTAAGTTTTGTTTTCGCACGACTTTATATGCACAAATTTATTACCATGATACAGACAGAATATTATATAGAATCTATAGCACGATTACACTCTAGAAAATAGTAACATTCAGTTTCAGGTGCCTCTCCACATTTATATAACGACGATTGAATTACACGATTAACAAATAAAGTAATAATTTAGAGCGCTTCAGATATTTCTAAATTTTGTTAACTACTTTTGCACCATAATCAGAAGTAAAACTTATCTTTTCGAAAACAAAAATCACAACCCAGTACCATCAGTAAGTACGAATCCTAATAAAATTAAAATCTTTTTCGAAATATCGACTAATGTTTTGTTTCTGATCAGATGTATGCTCTTTGCTTGTAGGCGGGGTCCTGTCCTTATATTTTTTCTACACCAAATGGCGTAGACTGGTTCTCATCTCTACTGAGGGTCAGATGTACGACACGCTTGCATTGTCAATGTTCAATACGTTCCGGGATCTATCAACGTACGGGTTTTTAATCGTTCACCACTATTCCGGGTTGAAAGACGTCAGCGACACGGCGACGATTGATATGATCCTGAACACGATCAAATATGAAGGAAGGAGTAAGAATTATCCTCATTCCTTTTATGTTTTAAAGAATTTGAAATGTACTAATAATAATTACGCCATTTTCTTAACTGCACAAAATTGTAAAACTTTAATAACTTATTGCTTAATAGAAATCAGCTTGACCGCAAAATTTGAGATGAATCCATTGAATACTTTCTGAGTTATCAAAGCTTAAAGTTATTATATAATTTCCATGTTTCAGTCTACTTTTGTGATATAGGTCATTTCATGAGATGTGATAGGGTATAACAGTTACTGAAACAATAATACAGAGTATCATTTTCCAAACGTTAAAAGTATGTACATTATAATATGATGATGCAAACTAGAGAGCAAATTGCTTCAAACTTTTCAAAGCATTTGTTTCAAAATCAGCTTCTGAATTTATAATTTTCCGCCCCATAACTCAAGATTTACCCCCCCAGGAGTAACAGCCTCTGACAAACTGTATAGTAACACCCACTTTAACTATTGTAGCAGGTATAATTACTTAATGAGTAATCAACTCAAGGAGCCACTACGGGTGTAGGCTGTCGTGGAATACATGAACCACTCGATCTTTGATATCTCCTGTCCACTCACACGTATAACAAACAGTAGATCTGCTGATGATGACCTGGTCATTAATATCAATAGTGTTCAATTTCAGTGGTAAAAAAGAGCCTTAAAAGCTTCAGATAAATTTTTTTTTTAAATTCAACCCTTATGAGTAACTTTTGTTGACATAATTCCAGTTGTATAGTTGTTTAGCGTTTTCGAGACCTAGTTATTCCTTGACATATATGGATATAGTGACTATTTATAGAATATCCTAAGTTTCCTGTTTCCTACATTGGTTGTTTTAAAATACGAGCTTTTCATACGTACAGAATGTTGTTAATTCATAAGTATTTTAGTTAAACAAATTTTTAATTCCAGGAGTATAATTTCAGATTTTCTCTTCATGAGTTCGGATGAATCTGAACAGAAACTTTAAAATATCAAGCATATAGACTCCAATGTTACTGAGTAAGATCAAACATTTTGACCTATCACATCTAATGAAACTAACTATACCTTGTCCGTGTATGATCCCAAAAGCTAACCTTTGTTATTTTAAACTGTTCAATCACACACGCCAAGCAAAAGTAGATGGCTCTGCGATTGGTCAAAGATAAATGAGATAATAGACTGCTAAGGAAGGTTGATTTCATTGTAGCAGTTAGAAATATCTATTTCTAATATGTGGTGATTTAATTCTTAACATTATTAGCCATTTGCATTTACATATGTGGGGATATGCTTCTGACATGTACAAGTAACATAATTCTTAATGTTTGAATGACAGTCTGAAACTTGGTATATATATATATATATATATATATATATATATATATATATATATATATATATATATATATATATAATCACGAAGATAAAGTTCAATAACAGATATAGCATTCAAGGAATGAATTTAGAAATCAACATAGTTACTGTCTCAAGAGCTTTATATATTCGTACAACGAATGTTGATGACCTTGCACCTATTTACTGTCCGATATCATGACATATTGCATCGGTCTCACAGCCAGAAAGGTGGCAACGTCTCTCACTCTTTCACATTGCAACGAACGAAGAATTTCCCGGGCACTATGCTCAGAAGTGATAGGATTTTAAATTCATAGGAAACTTAGATATTATTCACTTGAAATATTGTATTGGTAATATTCAAGAATCAAAGCAAAACGAAACACGTGAGCATGATACCGAAGTATGTCTGTCATGTATAAAGTATTAATGAATGGGGACTCTGCAACGATTAAGGTATGAAATAAGAATTATTGACACATACTTTTATAGGGTAAGCATATCAGAGTTCATCTTAGTATTATCGTTTTCATGCCGTGGAGATCTGTTTAGCGCTCCTTGTTCCTTCGCGATTTTTGAATTCACGTGCGTTTATGTGGTGCACATTGCACGTGAGTGCTTTAGAAATTGATAGTGTTGGACCACTCCAAATTTTTTATTTTTAAGAATCTCGTATAAGGATACGAGAACATTAAAAATCAAACTTAAAGATAAAAATAAGTATACCAGCACGATAGAGAGGCCTCAGTGAATGTGGACTTAGGTGTGTTTTGAAAATCATTAAATACTTCTAGACCATTCATATGTTTGTATCACAATTAAATCAAAATTAAAAAAATATGCTAGACCACTCATATTTTGAGTATAACAATTGAAAAGTAAATAAAAAATTACAAGATGAGCATCTTGAGGCGACTATCAATCTAGAGTTTACAGTCTCCCTTGGTAGCTACTATTTTTAAACTCACTAAGTGTTTTATTTATGTCTTAAATGTGCGCAAATATTGACGGAAAATTTACCTTCGGCGATACTACGCAATTTACGAATGCTGAAAATACACTTCCATCACATCAGAAGCATGTATTGAAATTTACCTAATAAAGTAACAGATGACTTACACTTTGTGCACCAATGGGGTATAACAATACCACATTGGTGACCAGCTAAATAGTACGCCGTGCGTACATTAACTAGACATACATGACGAAATTCGTCGCACACGTCTTTAATCCAAAATCTCTCTCTCTCTCTCTCTCTCTCTCTCTCTCTCTCTTGTCAGCTACTCTGTCTTGATATCTGGGCTTTGATGAAGCAGTCCACTCTGACAATCACACTGTCTTAAGTAAACAAAATAGATCTTGTGACGACCTAATTTCCGATGTGAACACAACTAAACCAGGTTGCAGTGTTCAATTTTATTTTGTTGTAGCAGCACAAGAAAGAAATTGTACTTTCCAATATGTGATGGCTAGTATGCTTTTTCTATCGTCTAAGCTGTGTTATGCTTGTTCTGTGTTGTTTTGTGATGTCATTATTTTCTATATATTATTTTAGTTTATTTGAGTTTATTTTATTTCATTGTATTTTATTTTATTTACTTCTTTTTTTTTTTGACGCTTGAACTGACAATTAGAGATCATATTATATATATATATATAATATGGAGGCGACATCCTGTACATGACAACTATGAGGCAGACTAGCGTGGTGATGTGCGATATATTAGGCAACAGAGGAATCTTGCTGAAAATTTAAATAATAGTGGCAACAGTTTGAGTAGTGTTTCTGGTGCGAAAAACCGCAGAAAAGTTTTAAATGCACATAGAGTTACTTATGAGTGTCATAACGGGCTAATAGCAGATGGTGTTGTCATAGATCAATTCAACAAAATCAAGACGGATAATAGGTTGAGGAATCTTGAGGTAATTCACAGAAAAATACCAAAAGAGGACCTGGTGGCACCAAACAAGCACGCCCAGTTATTGCAACCAATATTGAGAGCGGTGAGCAAGAAGAAATCGCACGACATCAAAAGCAGAACAAAAACTTAGAGCTTGTGCTACATCTGTTCATCGCTGCTGTACTGACAAACAAAAAACCGCTCATTCAGACGTTAATAATATTAATTTTTCCTTTAGCTTTCAGACCATGTAAATGATTGTACATGATAGTTTAGTCGTTATTTTTGTGTGTGCTCAGAACAGGCCAATCTCATAAAAAATATCTAATGCAGGCACATCAGGGATATCTTCTACCTGCTTATTTCTGAAGTAACCGTGCGCTCGCGTACTGATGTCATCATCTAAAATATAGCGCTTGTCATCATAGCCAGATAGTTCAATTATATTACCACTATTGTATGCATGATATGGTTCTCTGACCTGGTTATGTTCATGGTTGCATATTGTTTTTCGCCAGCTAGAGCCGCAAAATAGTCATCACGTGTTATAATGTTTGTAGCAACGCATTTATTGATACCTTTGGCTCGTTTTTTTCTGATTGGCCCCCTGAATTTCTGCGGTGTGCTCTTCTTTGAATTTGCCAACTGCTTTTATATTTATCTTATCATCAAATTACTTGAACCTATCATCATCCTGAGGGTAATCAGAAAATTCAAAATGCTCTTTTATCGCAAACATGTCTTCATGAACATCATCAGTTTTGATTTCATAGCATATAGAGTCCGTGTCTGTGAGCAGAAGCTTTGCCCGGTCGCCATATTTCTTTTTGATTACGCCATAATGAAAGTTATACATATATTTTGACAGCTCAAGTACGGCAAGACCCAAATAGATAGGTTTGTTAAGTTTTACGTAAGTTTTTTTTTTCTGTGGATCGCCACTAAGTTCTCATCAAATATCGTCATACTTACAAAAGCTGGGTCGGCCACTCTACGTCTGACGTTTTCCATTGTTTTGCCAAAAGCTGAATTGTTCATAAGCTTGAATAAATGTTTTTCGAACTTATGTTTTTGTTGCGATTCTCTTTGCCGTATTAAAATCAATGTAAGGTTTAAACCAGGCTTCTTGTTTGAATCTCAAAACTTTGTGTACTTGAATCAGCTTTAGTCTTAGGCCGCGGAACTGCTGCAGAATTTTGTATGGGAAGAGTTGTGTCCTACGGATTTGGAATCATCTTTGGTACCTTAAATTGCCGACAACTGGTTTTTCTTTTAACTTTGTCGAGTAATCACTTAGCATAGCTTCATCAACTATTATACTTTCAGGAGCTAGAGCATAGTCGTTGTGATCATCATGTAATTCAGCAGGATACATGAGATTTACCTCAAGAACATAACCAGTGTCTTCATCGCTGCGTAATAATTCTTCTGTAAAGTTTTCTGGTTTCATCCACTTGAAATCACCAACTGGCAGCTTATGTGACATGGCCCAGTCATAAAGATTGTTGCAAATTAATAATTAATATATTTTGACTCTTTTTCTGTATCATATCCTGGCATATATTTGTTATTGGCTACAACATGTCTGTGCGTGATCAGTGAAATTCCGTTGCGTATTACTTTTTCAATAAAAGTATGCACATCAACATCTGTGAGAAGCTCGAGCTGAACTCCAGTCATTTTGAGAGCTGCATCCCAAGAAAAACCAGGACTTGAATAATATGAGCCAGGATCCAGCTTGTAATAGGGCAAACAGAGATCTCTAAACTTTTCAGAAACATCAGCAAGCAGCAGTACATCTGTCTTGAGGTAAAGATCATAGTCCCCCATATTGTTCATGTTGATTTTTTCCCAAACAGTTTTAGCATGATCATAATCAGCATTTGAAACACATGTTACGCTCAGATTGCTTTAAAAAATTTCTTGCTGTGTCAGACATCTTTCATCAATTTTTCCAAGATGACATGTACTCATAAGGATAAATTCCTTTGCGCTTGACTAAATCAAGTTTGTCACCATCAAATTCTTCTGCAGTATACATGAATGCTTTTGTATTTTTAACAAGCTCATCTAGCGACTCATTCATAAACTGGAGGCTGTCAATGAAGTGCAGGTTACTAAGAAAAAATGACACATATTTCACCATGTTATCTGGAATGCAAGTAATCCTCTTCTTGAATTTGCCAAAGTGCTTTACAATGATATGGGAATCATAGCCTCTAAGATTATGAAATACTACAGGATGAACTCAGGTCGTCTTAATTTCAGATTGCATTTGTTATGAGCCGCACCACGACAGCCGCCAGTATAATGACAATGATCTCCAACTTTATCTGCGCCAAGTTGCTTATTACAAATCCAACAAAAAATAGCCAGAGAAAAGTTTTCTTTTTCGTGTTCTCTACAGATCATCTTTGCTGAATTAATTTTTTGAATGTAATCAACCACGTTAAGGAAACTTTGTATAAAATGCTCGTCACATTTTTCTCCGCGATATAGTTTAATGGGCTTAGATAGCGCAGTGTTGACATAGATTACTTTGTAAGCGTAGCCACATAGAACATTTCAGGATTACTGTCTGCGCCCTCAACTGGAATCAGCAGCGATTCGAAATCAGTATAAATTATGAAAGGTATCCGGGCCATATTACAGAACTTATAAAATGATGTCGTGTTATGTTTTTTTTATATGGCATGATACTTTTTGCGACATCTCCACAATCGAGTCAAGTCGGTCGTTAGCAATTCTTCTGTGGAATAGCCATGAATACATCTTCTACAGTAAAATAATTTTCCTTTGTACTTGCTATACTGGCCATACATTATGACAGAAAAACTTTTGATTCAGCAGTAGTGGCCATCACTGGCGCGACACATGAGTTTAAAGCAAATCAATATTAGCAACATTGCTAGCAAACGAAGAAATATGCAGAGGATAGATGTTTGATTTGTCATCCGCACAAAGACGTTGACTGAGATAGTATTGTGTCACTCAAATTATGGAATCTGAACAGGAAACTTAATGCCAGATATGGCGCATAATTGCTAAGTCGATTTGGATTAGCAGTTGCTGGGTGAAGAGCAGATAACACGGACCACGTGAAAGATCTGTTTATTATTTTTAACATTGACACGGTACTACTACTTTTCATTTTGGCTGGTAATTCCAAAAATGAGCTGCCACGTAATGCATTGTACTTAGCAGTATTAACAATAGATTTTGAAAAATATATAACTCAGCAAGAACATTCTCTATGAAAATTATCAATGCTGTTCTAAAGGGATTTAAAAACGCTATTAACGTGAAACTTATAACGAAATGCACAAACTGGTTTTGATGTGAAATGTGTTTCAGTGTCAGTGTCATCTGCTTGCTGCAGAAACACTACGCTTATGCCCAAATACAATTTTATGCTGCGATGTAAACGCAGCTTCTTAGACAAAATTTGTTTTATGCTTCGCTTTGCTAACCTTGCAAAAATATCAAGCAGTATTAGCTTGCCATTTTCCAAAGCGAACGTTGTTGCTTGTCTTTTTTGTCTCAAGCTCATGTTTGTACTCATTATGTATAAGGTATTTTATTTCTCTAATTGTTAATTTTTAATATATCTAACAGAGTATCTTGGCTGAAGTATGATACGCTATGACGCATCAGCAAATGACTGTCATAGCAAATGTTGATTATGCTATGTTTTTTAAGTAGTTGTCTCTGCTCGTCAGTAAGCAAAACCCGAGTTTTAAACAAATTGTCTGCTCCAGAAGCAGCATTTTCTGATATCACACTGAGATCCAGATTAATATTTGAATCATGATTTTAATATAGCGACTTGACAGCATCATAAAGCAATTCTGGCTTTTCTGTGTAAACGTCTGTAATTGAAACATTTGTGTCTGACATAATATATAACGTTGTTTGATAAAAATGTATGATTCAGATGAAAACGAAGATGCCCTAGTTCGCAACTACCACGAGTACGACTATGTTGGAACTGCGCACCTGCATTACAATATGGGGCCGCAAAAATATAGCAAGAAAATATTAGAAGAGCACGAGAGAATTATTTCACAATACTTGCCGTTGGAACCCAAGAATTAAAAGCATCCGAATAGCAGCTCCATTTCACAATCGACTTCTTTCCGGGAGTTTTGATAGTACTCTCTATTCTAAAAACGTTTTGCTCTGGTTTTTTTAACTCCTGCTCAAAGAAGGCTCCTAAAACTGGTTCGCTATTACGGTCTGCAATCTTGTACGTTACTGGAATTGATTTTAATACTTCTGTCACAGTAAACACTTCCTCTGTCCAGTTTGATGTATGCCCTTTTCCAAACATTTTTTTTATTCTTGAAATTTTTACCCGGTCAACCACATTAAAGTTTTGTCTAAAAAATAATCTGTTGCCACTCTGTCCTGATTGTTTGCTTCTATGCTTGGTATTGTTATACTTGTCTACTAGTGACTGCAGCGCATCTACATATTTAGTCGTTTTATATTTTGTAAAGTGTTTCCACGTCGCATTATTTCGCGTACGATTGAATCTTTCAACGACAACTGCTTTGCCTTCATAGAACATAGAATACTTATGAATTTTATTTTCTTCAAGCCAGTTCTCAAATGTGTTATTGTAAAATTCGCCGCTATGGTCCACCCAAAGTTTTGCTAGTTTTCGTTTGACAACATTGTTGTCTGATGACATTGTCATAGATGCAAACGCGTCTCTAATAGCTGAGCCAGTTTTACTTTTTAGTGGCAAGCTCTGTGCATACTTGCTAAAAACAGCAATGACATTTAACAAGTATTTGACGGCGCCATTTCTGGAATATTCGTGCATGTCGACAAAATCAACAGACCAGATGTTATCAACGCTATCAGCAATAACTCTGCGCCTAGGGAGATGTTTTCTTCCTGGCTTGTATAATTCTCCTGCTATTATATTTATATCATCATTTTTTGTCGCTGGTTTGCGACGACTTTTAGCCGCTGGTTTGGTGCCAACGCCAAGTTTATATTTGAGTCCGATGGCGCCTTTGACAAAAGCTCTCTCAATACGTTCTCGCATCCCTTTTGGTTTTAATCGCGGCTAATTCATGCAGCATAATTTTGTCACAACGGTTTATTTCTCCTGGATGATCTCTGTAGCAAGTGTCATGCTACATTGCTGTGGCATCTACTTGGTTATAGGGTTGTTGACCAGTAAGCGGTTGATCATTTGCGTCAAGTTGGACCAGTATATTTATGTCCTAGCAAAGTCCAGCCGCCCTTTAGCCTAGGAGGTTTTCCAATGAGCGCATGAAAATCAAGAGCGCTTTCATATATGTTACGGCGCTTACAAACAAAACAGTGTCCAATAAATTTATTGCCTTGAATAAATATATTGTCATCGCAGGCATGGATATATAACGAGTAAACGTAAAATTATGTGTCAAGAACGATAATAGACTGGACATCAGCACAACCACCAGAAATGGCTTTAACAAACCTGGATTTTCTTTTCTTCCATTCAGCACATATTGATTTTACTACAGAACGACCATTTTTAGTTTGAGATAAAGTTTCTTTAAGACTGTCCGTATTCTTTCAAAACACACTTGTCATTTCAGCTAACTTGTCACTTCATTTTATTAAGCTTACTTAAAACTGACTTGTCATTGTCTAGAGTTGGCAGTTGGTTAAATTCCAGTAAGATATCAAATGCGGAATTTCCTTGACGATCTGATATAATAAATACAGTAAAGACCACCAGCTGAACTATTCATATACTGAATTTGTGTTGAGTTGTAAACGCAACCTTTACTAGCACCAGAAACATACTTTTTGATAGCGTCACATGGTCGCAAACCAAACGAGTCAAAATATTATAAGTAGCTACTATCTGGGATGTTTTCAACGGCAACCTAATATATCCCAGATTCATCAAAATAATTGTTTATAACGCAGCTTTCCTTGGCTCTGACTTTTTCTGGCATTCTATCTTTAGAAAAGACACCGAGAAATGATTTTACGTCTTTAGACGCTTTATCAATATCAAAAATACTTAGCGGAGCCGTGTGCGGGGTTATTGCAATCCTTGCGTTCTCATTTTGTTTTTATCGTTCATACCACGACCCAAAAGCTTGCCAAGAGGTCCAAGCAACATAATGCCAGCGTCACCAGCAGCAAGCTTTGGTAGAAGGGTAAGACTCCGCTTTGTTGTTTACGTTGTGCTGCAGACAAATCAAGTACAATACCTTTTCCTGTAGCGCTCTGTTTTTTCACTTTGTCATGTTGTCGTTTTGTTAGCATGAGCTTATCGCTGCCAGAATATAACTATTTTGCTAATAGTCTTATTGACAATGGGCAACCTCTGGAAGCGGCCAGCGCAATTGTCTTACGTTCAGCTTCAGAGAGAGATAGACTAACTTCCTGATACGACATTTCTATATAAGATGTTTAGACAAAACTCTTTCTGGAAGTAAATTGTCAGAAAGTGTCAGCAAAGTTAGCAAACATATGTTAGCAACTTAAGCAACATGTTCGCAACGTATGTCAGCAACTTAAGCAAACACATTTTTATTTATTCTGCGTCTAAGTTCTCTGACGATTGTTGCCTTTTCCGTAGCGCCAGATATTGCTTCAGAGGCAGCTGCTATTCCTAACAAACCAAGTGTTCGTAATATTTTTGGAGCTAACGCTGCAAGAAGTGGTAGGATTGCTCGATAAGCACCACCCGTGTGAGATATATGTCTAGCAGATAACTTTAAGGTTAAGCTTTTGCCATAGTATTTTGATATGCAAAACTTGAGATGTTGATATTTCGTAAGCACAAGAATATGTTGTCCTTGCTGCAACGCCGGCACACTTTTTATGAGCTTCTGTGATTGGTTGCTGTTGTGATGGCGTCAAAACAACTTTTACTGAAGTGTAGCTCATTTATATTATATCTTTGTACAATTCAGTTTTTTCTAAACGATCGCTGTCATCTTACCTCTAAGGGCAACATGTGTCAGAAATCTGTAAGTAGTAATGACTACATAAACATGTAGTGACTACATCCTGCAGCAGGATGAAGAGTCCAATTGACTTCAACATCTGCCCTGGAATCTTTTGTGCGTTCCAAATGCTTGACGCCTCTAAAAACTGTATCATTGTCGCGGCAAAGACCAAAAATAGAACTTAGAGGGAACATCATGCACACTTCATTGTGGCCATCCTTATGGGCGCGACCCAATGCAAAACCAGCATTATAATTAGGATGTTCTGGATCCAGAAAAGCATTACGAATGGCAATACGAATGTCAGCTTCAGTTGATCCAGATATAGCATAATTAGCATTAGTAAGAACCTCAGCACCTCGTTTGTACTTTATGGAGTTGCTTGATTGCTCATATCGTTATAAAAGAACATGTTTGTTCCTTAGCTCCAGCTGTGGTTGTCGCTCATCGAAATTATGTTCATGATGATGCTTGCAGATATTTGCTAATGTCCTCAACGGTCTGATTATTCAGTTGATATCGCTCCGTCTTAAACAAGCTCCAACCATTATTTGCCAAAGCCACATCTGTATTAGCTGGACAATTATCAGGTTTAACAGCAGTTGTTTGCAAGTAACCTCTGACTTCAAGTAAAGGTTTATGGGGAAGCAAATACACATTTTCGTCTCCCGTGTCAATAATTCTTGTTCCCGGTTTGTTCATTTGATGTGAATTCTTGTCCAAATATTCATCATTTTGGTTGTTGATTCGTCAATTGGCGCTTAATCAAAGAGCTTAAAATACTCTGGCGTAAATTTAGACAGCATGTTTATACATCCTCGTTACACAAAAAATCTCTTCAGACCAGATCCTGCCAAAATATTTGACAGGTTAGGCAGTGATGTGGGAGCCAATCGCATATCTAGTTCATTCATAATTTCCAGACATTTTGTGGCTGTACTAGTCATCACATGTTCAGCTTCTTTTGTTGGTGCAATTGCTTTGATGATTTCTTTGCTTTGCCCCATTGCAACTGGAGTCTGTGGCGCTGGCGTTCCCGTAATCTTTGACTCGATTTTTTGTCCAGCTACTGATCCTACTGCTGAAGCGTTACTTTCTGAAGCGCTACTTACAAGTGGAGTAATTCGTTTGACTATGCATGGCATTACCCTAGATATTTTTGAAAACAGCGATGATAAAAATCCTCCTATGATCTTTCTGGGTTTAATTTGTATTGACTTCATTTATACAATACGGTTACATAGTTTTAGTTTTGCACTCGCAAATGCAGCTAAAAATGTTCATCACTCATTATTAAGGTTAGCGTTGTTTCCAGATTGATCCGTGATTGACATTGCGATTTCTGGTATGCTGTAGACATTATTGATGTGATAGTGAATTAGCGGCGATGGCTTTATGGACTGAAGCTATAGATAACCTGGTTATGGTCTCCTCGCGCATCAAAGGATCCTTCAGCTATGGAACAATGTATCAGTATGCTGTTCACTTCGCTTATGTTGACAGGAAAATCGCCATCGTAAACACCGTCTTTATTCAGAACCTGTGAGCTAAAGCCTTGCAGATCTCGCAAGCTGTTGTTGATAGTAAAATCAACTTGGTAACCACCTTTGAGCATCATCCTAGTTTTTATCGTAGAATAAATTAGCTCGATTACTATGTTGCAGCGACGCTTTATTTCCGCGGCAATGTCAACTATGTTATATATACCTGGATTAAAGTCAGAAGTCCTATAGGATCAGCATCTGAAATACAGTACCCACATTTGCTGTTGCTCTCTGTAATATTGTGAAATGAATTCCATATCTCAGCTGATATTAGAGCTATCTCGTAGCGCGTATCCTGCGATAACTATATTGGCGTGCTATATCTGACAGTAAAATTGCTGCTGCTCCTTGAGCCAAGTTCTGCGGTGTTTTTGTAGTACTTAATTCTTTTGCCAAGCTGCTGCTTAAGAAACTCTCTCCTAAATTATTTTCTTTCCATCACCTCAGGTTCTTCGGCATATCGTTTGATAAATAGTAATGATTCTGGTCCCTGCTGTACATCATAATTTTCATTGACCCTTCTCATTTTTTCCCTACATTTTACACCCATTGCAATCATATCTCTAAATACAGAGGGTTTAGAACGTTCCTGCCTTTTGCTATGCCAGTTTATCGTAATTGCTTCTTAAAACATCATAGTCTTCAGAGGACAAAGACTTCTTTTTTCAACGTCTTATATCTCTTTTAGAATTCATCCAGCTGTTCAGGATAATCTCCATCATTAACTGTTTTCCTTATTTTATCATAAAACAGCTCTTTTTTTTCGTTTACTGTCATCTTGACATTTGCCTGTTCTGGTAGATTTTTGAAATCCAATCTTTTGTATACTGGCTAATGGGAAACTCGTATCCGTCTTTTGGTGTCAGTCCTGTGGCTTGTGCACTTATTTCGGTTTCATACAGCGTTCCTCCTGGTACTCCTTTATACAATTGCCATTTTGTTACATCCAGTGCTGGTTCAGGCAATTCGGCAACTAAAGGAACATTGCGCCTAAATAATTCTTTAAGCGTGTCAAGCTTGTCTTGCGAAATACGTTCCTGTTTCTTCTGCTTTATATTGAGCACAAGCAGTAATTTTGCTAAAACAGCGTCGGTAACTTTTTGGTTCTGAATCTGCTAGTCCTGCTTTTTGTCTTGAGCAAATATTGTCTCTGTCAAAGCGGTCCTCACAGGCTAAAGCAGTCTTTCTACTACGTCGCGTTGAAATTCATGTTCGCCAATTTTTTCTGCTAGGACGCGACCACGTAGTTCTTGCTGCTGCTCTACGTATTTGCGTATAAAGTCATCTTTGTCTTTTAGCTCTCCTGTTCGTACTGTTACGGAATCAAGCCTCCTTTACTTTTTTTATAATGCTTTAATTTACTAATTTATGATCTCTGTTTTTATTCTGAATAGCGGTTAGCATATATGTATAGATACGACTACAGCTCGATCAATAAGTGGTCACATGATCAATTGCGCGCGAAAGGAACTTTTAGCTGTGTACTTTGGAAATTAAGATTGTAAGGTCACACGCAGGAAAATCACGTGATTTTGTCTCGCGCAGATAACCTAGATTCAGTGTACTTTTGTTTCATTATGAATAACAACTTGTTGACTGTTAATTCCAGTAATAAATAGCATTCTTGAGAATTAAATTGTGTTTACTTGAAGTAAATACATTCAAAAGGCTTCTAATGCTGACAGGAACTGCGTTGTGGATTTATATGATTCTGCGCACTAGTGGTGTATAAATAGCAGATAGTCCAGTGATAAGTCATTCTTTACAATTGCTTGAATGAAGAGAGATTACTGAAATTATTCAGTTCAGTGTGGAATTTATTTAATTAGTAATTCATCTGAATTACTATACAGCTCCGTGGAATTATCGGACATTATTCTAAAACTTGTGAGATTCCAGACTTGCAAGGATTATTTTGGATTTAATCAGAACTTATCTACTTCAGCACATTGCAGATTATTTTCATTCGGAATACTTCATCCGGATTACTCGGATTAACATCAGGAAGTGAACTTTAAAACAATTTAGGACTTTTTAGGATATTCTATACTGTAAGTTATTTTAATTCTTTCACTTTGATTGTTTGTTGAACTATTTTAATTCTTTTAATATTTTAGGAAATTAAAAATTTGCATTTTAATCTTGAAAGCTTGTTTGTGTCTTTTATTCTGTTACATTACCCCTAGAGTCTTAACAATACAAATGGCATTATACAATACGTTATGATAAATTTTCAGTCCGCCAGCTTGCACACTGCATCTGTCGCGGCATATGGTCTCTACTCCATTAATCTGGCAAATAAAATTCGTCAAATCCGCGACGATACATCTCAGGAACTTCTTCTGCATCTATATGAAAAACTACAAAATCATGTTTGTTGCTGCCTATAGCTTCGTGATAACACTGCTTAAATTTAGCAGCGTCTATGCCACGACAATGATCGCCCGCAATCGAATCTATGTTGCGGTTGTCCAGGCCAGAAAACAAAACAAATAAGCCGGTGTTGCGACGAATATACTTTAGTACGTCGTAGTAAGATTGCACGAAGTATATTGAATTGCAGAGATTGTTTCGCGACAAAGAGAAGTATTCTTTGATCTTATTCATGTTGTCTCGATCTATTGCGTAATTCCCTCTGGATCTAATATTGTAAAAGCTTTTTGCGCGGCATCATCAAAGTCGCTAAGTTTCTTGTACATATCTTGGCCAGGATTGATCTTATAGACTATTACCTTGTCATAGGTAATTTCATTATTTAGCAGATTGTTTATAAGCAGTTTGTTTGGCCGCGGCCTTTTGGACCAACGATCATATAGTGACAATCTGGAAACAAGAAATCATCTCTGGATGTCTTGACATCTTCTGAATCAAAGTTGATGATGCGCATTGTTTATAAGCAGAGTATTTATAATGAGTCATTTTACAGCTTTTAACACAGTTAATCGTTGTGTTGAATCGAGCACAACAGCAACTATTTGTAATGCAGAACTTAACAGATGCTTGCTAAACATTGTCTGGACTGCTAAACATGTCTTCGAATTTTTTTTATAAATGTGGCTGCACCATCAGATACTGCAGATGCGGCTAATAAACAGTATGCAGATAAGTATGCAAATGCTAGGGTGTTGTTAACAGATGCCAATACAAAATTTCCTCGAGGATGCTTGCTTTCTGTCGGACAAAACTTGGCATCGGTAATCCTTGGTAATGAAATGTCAGTGTCGGCACCATATGCATTGCCGCTAACTGGTGGAACTATGACTGGCAACATCGACACGAATTCTCAAACAAATTACGAACTTAGCCTAGCCAGAAACTGAAAAAGATGCAGCTAGCAAAGAGTATGCAGATACAAAACTTAGCGCAGATTGCAACATTTTGGCTAGCGCATCAGCTACAGTAAAGAGCAGAGATATCAGAATGACTGCTGATCTGCCAGTGGGTAAATTCCTGTTTTATGTTTGGTTGGCGGACAAGGAATTTTGTTCAAAGATCATCTGAGATATCTTTTTGTCCAATCACGATTCAAGCTCCAGAAGGTTATTGAATTACCAACTGAATACATCAACAATTGGGTCTAGACATGTCCAATGACAGCGCTATCTGGAACACGCTTTACACAAGTACGGATACATTAGGGTCAGCTCTGACTCGTTTGATATTGCAAGCCCAGATAAAATATCGTCTCTACTGATTGTATTGCGTTTCTGCGATACCAATCAATCCCTGTCTGACTTATTTTCATATTTTTACGCTAGATGATCATATGTAAACAAATATATATATATATATATATATATATATATATATATATATATATATATATATATATAATAAGACAGAATTTGTAAGAATTGCACGCGTATTTAACACGCTGTTGTTTGAATAAAAGCACGAGGGTACTGTTTTTGATGACGTGAGAACTAAGACGTATTATGACAAAATTGCTGAAAACAAACTACTATATAAAACGTTTTGGCGGATCCAGAAGGCGCAAAAATAGATGATCACATGCACAATCTTTTTTTCGGTAACACAGTTGCGGGACGAGCTGGACAAATATTACAAACTGAACAAGTTCTGCAATGACAAGGAATCGGCCGGCGCTGCTAGAAACATAGGAGTGCTCTTTAAAAACATACTCAAGGAGTTGAGTGTTGGTAAATTACAATTAGTACATGTAACCCAAATAAAAAAGATATAAAGAAAAATGTCACGAAAAAGAAAGAAAAGATCTAGATGCTGACTACGTATGCATGTACAATCAAGTCTGGAAAAAAACCATGTAAAATCCAAGAAAGACTTCTAGCAAGAGCAAGTCGACAAACAGTATTTTTACAGAGAGTTTGGTTTGGATTATGACGACGTAGAAACGATTCTAGGAGTGATGGCGCTGTCTGAACCAGATATGTCGCATCCTGAATCAGAAAAGCCACAACTGAACCAGAGTAGCCACAACTTGAGCAGCTACAACCTGAAGCAGAAAAGGCGCAGTCAAAACTTGAGGAAAAAAGGAAGAAGAAATTCAAAATCCCGAGCCTGATCCTGAACTCGATGAAACCAATTTAGCGATGAAACCAATTTAGTCGACAGGCTCTACAGAGCTTTCAAGTAATCGAAAAGACCATAAATGTTATCTTTTCCTTACAGAGAGCTGTACTTTATTAAGGATACGCGTAGAAAACCGTACGAAGCTACAACTGAAACTTCAAGACATGATAGCACTTGTGGCAGATAATAATTTGGGAGCTTGCTAACGTCTCGTGTAAAAGGACACTTAAATTCTAACAGCAAAATGTTGTTGTCATTAACAATATAACCATCAGGACTGTATCTGAAGCAGTCTGTAGCCTGAATGCAAATATTGTTACCAATTACATTTTCGATCATGGTAATATCAACATATCTTCTGATGAGACGATCAATTAACGTACCCCAGAGACATGGTAAAGTTACATATGGCGGCTGAGTACTAAGGTTTCTTTTAACAATATAATGCGCAGTTGTAAACGGGCAGATGCCTAGGACCGAAACCAATTCAGAGTCACCCACTGTTACAGATAACAAAAAATACCATTCTGGCGACTTCTGTTTCATGTAATGAGATTTTAGGAACGTATCCAAGATTGAATTCAGATCCATTATACTATATGATCTCTTCAAATGCTATCATACCAACCATCAAACAGTTAATTTGTGTGTAAAATCATTATGGAGGATAAGGGATGCGATCAAGTATCATTTTCTGTAAAATCATTATATTGGGTAGAGGACGCGAAAACAATATTATTTTTGCAAAAAAGCCCTGTTAGCCCTGCTAAATATGATAGTTCCTCAGCAGCTAAGGAACATGTCGGAATCGCATTACCACTGCACCCGGCCGCTTGTGTGAACGGCCTTTGGAGGCGGGTTTTTAGCTCATAACCTTTTCAACTTCCTGGAACTTTTTGGATGTTTTCACATCGGAAATTAAGGTAGCTCCCCTAACTGGACTCCAGCTAGAATTTCAGGACAGAGTTGCCAACCCTATGAGACAACAGATCTTGAACCAGCTAACTATACATAAGATTCATCTTATGAATAAATAAAAAAAATATATATGTCATACTATACTATGTTTTATATGTTTATGGTAGGACAAATTTGCATATTTGTGTTATTAAAAATAGATTTGCAAATCAGGGGAAGTAACTTGTGCCCGTAATCATTGGAGGCAACCCATCTGCGCCATATTTTCACTAAGCTGGTCAAATAAAAGTTATAACAATGTAGTATGGTAAAATAAGGGATAGTGGAAACACATACGATTTCTCTGGTCCCTGCTGAGCGATAGTAAGAACAAGGACCTGGGAAATCATGTGTATGTTTTCATATGCCTGTTTTACCATGCTACTCACAGTTTGCTGCAGGATAAAATGTTACAATGCTGTTTGGTTTATGCAATCTTTTTCGCAATATGTGCCACGTTTAATGTCTTACTATAAGTCTGTATTTATTGCATTTTCTTCTGCATTTGATCAATATAAGAATTTATTTCTTTCACAGTTTTATTTATGTAGGATGTTGATATGACACCATCTGAAAAAGTACTATCTTATCCAAAGATGTGTCGATGAAATACATTGCTTTGTACAACCTATCTATTTAAGTAAAGGCAAATTAGCTCCTTAATTCTTTCCTACTGGAAGACATATTACATGGGGTTGTAATTTTTCTCACATGTTTTGATACTGGTTCATCGAGTATAGAAGTCTTCATATTTTATTAATTGCAATATAAACTGAACCTTCTACCTTTGTCATAAATTTCCTCAAAATGTCCACCTCATTATCTAGAGATTCTTCCCCTTGCGGTCGTTATTCCAGAACGGGTTACCAGCAGCCACACCACCACCGGGGAGGGGTGGGAGAGGGGCACTTTTGTAGGGCAGATCTTTATCTATGCTCTTTGATCATACTTTGTGCTGCCCATATTGCGTACACATAGTGACTTTATAAAGCGGCTCTTGTGTGTAACCCGCACAATGAAATTTGTTTCTTTGTTGTTGCTGTTTTTATTTATTACATGCCTTTAATTTACACGTTACTTCCTAGTAAGCGTATTAGGTACATATTGTGACTGTGTCACGCCTATGTTGTGCATGCCTTTGGTGTAGTACCCATGCAAAGCATTTATCAATTTCTTCTGCAAGATTGTTAAATCATTTTCAGTTGCAATTAATTTCTCTGGAGCAAGGTTGTAGTCATTGAAATGGTCGTGTAGATATGTTGGTATCTCCAAATACACTTATAAATCCATTCCGTTTAAGTAGCATCTGGGATGTTCAACAAGTATTTCTCTAACCATATAATGTGTTCATCACTAGTCCATCTAAAGTGTGTAACAGGCATGGATTAGCTCACTACCCAAACATATATATTCTTGTTGTCAATGTACGTGATACATATATGACCTTGATATGCCATACTCCTCATTATGTTTTATTTTGCCATCATCATCAACATAATATGTTTTTTGCCTTGGCGTATACGTGTGGGGTCATGCTAATACTGCTTCTAATTTCACTTTCAGTCATCATAAATGGCATATTCTGTCAAAAGTTCAAGTTCTTTCACAGAAACAAGTTGACATACTTTTGGAATTATTACTTTCTTCAAGCAGGGTTCAGTGTCAAGAAAATATCCTTACAAATCTTGATTGTGACCACCATAAAATCAGTACTCATTTACATTTTGCTTATTCTTTCCTCTCCTTTACGACTTTGTAATCATATTAAACGGAGTTTTCATGCTTTTCTAGGACGCTTTGAAATAGGTTGATCAAATATTGAAGTCTGCGTCTCTGTGTTATTTATCTAACAATATTAATATATTTTACTACAACTAGATCTTAAAAATCTGTTTAAAACATATATTGTGGAACTTTGTCATCAATTTCAGCAAAATACACACGTCAGTACCCATAGCATCTGGGTAGTAGATAGGAACAAAACCCTTACCACTCACAGGGGGTGGCCATATTTCCTTTTGTAAATCTTTTTCCCTATGAGATAGTACTTTGTTCCCTCATTTGATACTTATTGTGTTGGTTGTTTCACCCGTCTCTATATGCAAGTCAGACATGAGACTAGCTCCCACGGCCCTTCTGGCTGAATTGGTCTGCTTCGTTCGTACGCACTATGTGACTTATTTAGCTGTTTAGTTTGTTTACCATTGTGTCAAGAGGTTCCCAATGCATGTACTTTACACAAGACCAGCTCCTCCTTAGATTCATTATGACTTTCCAGGTTGCTGTTTTTAGCGCTTACGTAGCAATTTTTTTAAACTATCGCGTATTATTTTCGATGAGCTTTTTGTATGTGGATACTAAGGCCGTACTTAATTATATGTGCAAAATATTTTGACGGAAGTAAGGTTTGATCAATCAAGCTCTGGTTTAGAAATTCGACGATTATACCACTGAACCATGAAGTCAGTTATTATTACTGTAATTTCTAGTCTATGTGACGATTAGTTGTCGCTGTGTCTCTGTTTGTGTTTAAGCATATCTCTGCAGAGGAATTAATTTTCTCCAATGTTTGTTCTGTCTGCCTGTTTGTGTTTCAGTATAAAACAGTGCTGTATTTGAATTTCTGGGCTATCAATGTTTGGTCTGCCTGACTGTTAATATTTCAGTATTGTTGGTTTACGCAGGCGATGTATTTCTCTCTATAATTGGCTCTCATTCATTTTATCCTGTTTGGAATGTATCTTTCGTGTGCTTGTTCGTATTTTGTGTGGACTTTTCTTTTAGTATGTTGGGTGGAAATTTATGTTTATTATAGTCCTAGCACATATACACATCAAAGTGTAATCATCAAACTCTGCAAGGATGTAAAGATACGCTTTTCATCTCCCCCAGTCAAACTAGCAGTCTCTGCATCTTTGGTATTGAGTATTCCTCCATTCCAACTCAACAGCTCATTTTTCGTAACCACAACTATAACATTTTATCAATTCCATTTGAGGTATTAGTAATGTTTTAATATCATAAAAGTCTTTCATTAGTAGAGTCTAGAGGACTTCAACACCACATATTTGAAAATCCAGTAGTAATAAAAGTGATCTATTGGCACAATGGTGTTTTGTGTTTTTATGCAGTAGTAATGTAGATGGCCAAGTGATCACAAGCACATATTGGGGGCGTTTCAGTAGTAGATAATATACTGGATCACGATAAAACAGTAATTTAAATTAATCAGTGAATCATTTTATTTGATTTTTTACGTATTGGCGACAGTCTACACCAGAAAGATTAAACTATTTTCAATGTAAATAATTGTCTCATACTCATATATATTGCCAACTTACCACATTAGAATCTTGATGCAGATCGTAAAGTAAAATAACAAGTTTTGCTGCAGCCGATTCGATCCTTCCATCGTAAAGTGAAGCGAGTGAACTTATCTCTCCGGGCTTATGACATAATAGTCTGACTATGAGTCAAAACGCAATGGGTCTGATTACACCCAGAAGCAGTAAGATTTAGTCTAATTTAAAATATAGACAATACAGGAATTCGATGTATTTATTTATTTAATATCATGTTGTTAATTTATGTTGTTAATTTTTTGGTTTTTAATTTTTAAAATTGTGATTCACAAACATATGTGTAGTCTAGTAAGTTTTAATGATTTTCAGAACACTCGCAAGAACAGCCGTTAGTGGGGATCTGATCTAGCAACTTTTAATTTTAATTTTTTATTCTCGTATCCTTGTATGAATGTTTAAAAAATGAGAGTGGTCGAGTACTGTCAATTAATCATCTATTCACGTGCGAATTCATTCGGGTAAGTTTGTTTATTACAGTATTAATGCCTGTAGTGTTAGATCTGAACATGCAGACATAAAAGCCACAGGCATAAACATATATTCCACAAGCTTTTCAAATTTATGTTAATGAAGACAAACATGAAGTATTTGCTCCACTAACTTTCGCCTTCTTGAAACACTGAGTCAAGGTCAGTAAGAAGCCGGGGCTGTGTTGCGTATAAGCAAGGGTATTTGAGCACATCCTGATACTCATAGTTTGATTATGCCACACAAAAAGTAAAAGTTAATATTTATCATACCATGCACTGTAATTATCCTCTCTGCGTAGCACAGTAAAATAATATGTTAAACATAAACAATACATGGGTAGTATATTGTAAGCAGATAACTTATATATTTTAATTTACTGAACCAACAGATATTCACGTGAACCAATCTACATTTGGTATCCTTTTTGACATGAACTCATTTGTGATTTTCGTGTGCCATAATATCGCTGTCAATCTATGCACATTATAGGAACTTGGTCTTCGATTAGCAACAGGAGCCAAAGGGGTTAAATGGGTTACCTCTTGGAACGCACCCTTGCAATACCATATACTAGCAAGAAGAATTTAAAGCACTAATCAAATGCGTAGCCAAGCCCAGCCCACCAGTCGCCCCTCTATATTATGGAGTAGAAAAGGTTCAGGTTTTGTTAGGCAATCGATGATGTTTTCATCGTTATTTTTATCATTATCATTCTTCTCGCCATTGTTTTTCTAGCTTGTGCTGCTCTCTCAAGTTGCTTTAATTTTCAACCCGAAAGTTATAAAAAAATCTTAGGAGTCAAACAAAATACACTTTTTGTCTCCAAAATAATCTTTGTCGCATTCGATTTGAGCCAGTGTTTTTATGATTCAAATATTTGCCATAAAAAAAATCAAGAGGCTTTACCTGGTAATAGATTAATTATGTGACTATTTCGATTCCTTTTCTCAAAGTGAAAAGTGAGAACAAGTGTATTTTTTTTTAAACCAGCAGATAATGATATTCATCGAAAAAGCACGTGTATAAATCATAAACCCAATGAAGTATCTACAGGTTGCTAAGATATGAAATCGCAACGTTTTGCGAATCATTTTCTTGTTCGTGTGTTAAAATTCAGGACTTTGTAAAACTAAACTGCGGTCAATGTCTACTTGCAGTTATCCTCCTTGTGAGTCCACAGTCGGAACTTAGAAGGTATATGCTCCGCGCGCATGCGCTTGGCATGACTGATGGAGACTACCAGTTTATCTACGCAAGCGCGAATTTTGCGAGCGCAGCGGAAATCAGTGTGATTGAAAGTGATACCCTCTGGAAAATGAATGATGGGCAAGACGACATTGCAAGACAAGCTTTCAAAAATATTCTCTTTGTAAGTTCAAATAATGTGCATTCAATAAGCTGTCTAACATATCCCGAACAGTTTTAAAGGAGACTGTACCATTGATGAGTCCCTTAAAGAGCATGTCATACTATTTTACATTAAAACGAGCAATTTGTTTCTAGGTTATCATATTATTATTCATCTCAAATATCGGACTCCTAATCTGCTTGTGTGTTTTGTTTTTCTTTAAATTTAAAATGTCTATAAAAGTCCAAATTACCAACGTTTTTCATATTACCACTCTCGTGAGGAATAGTTTGTCATTTTCTTTTCTGCAATGAACAGTTTTCCCGATGCATAGGATGTCGCCATATTTGTGAGCTCTTCACCTGTGAAAACATTAATAGTGCGTATCGTGACGTTAATTAGTACGTTACCGTTGTGAGACAAGTTGTTAGTCAATTGAAAGTAACTTGATGTTTTGGTAGATTCTGGCAAGTTGAGATAGTTTGGATATAATTGGATTTCATATTAAAAATAAATGTCTTAGCGGAATTTCGCAGTAATTTGATAAAATGTTTGAGTTCGCGTAACGAAACAGTAATAGTTATCTTGACGTTGTGTAAAGCGGTAGGTTTCCGGAGTAAGATGCACAAATTTGACAGCTTCCCTCGTGCTATCTATATAATACGAATTCATTTTCATTGTTTACTGTATAGAGTAACATCGTTGTTTTGTGTGATCTTTAGCTTGCCTCCACTAAATATAGGAAAACTATTGTAGTACTCCTGGCATCGGTTGTGGCACGTATAAAAGCATTTATATATGCAGTCTCACTGCATCTCAACCGTTCTTTCTTACTGGATTTTAAGAAATAGTTTCGAGTGTATTTTATAGCACCTACAGTGGCGTACTAAGGGTAAATGGCGCCAGAATACGAGGCCTTTATTTTTATCAGCTGTTTTTGCGCCCCAAGACCTTTGGCGCCCGGGGCAACCGGTCCAGCCGCCACCCCCCCTCCCCCCCGTTAGTACGTTACAGAGCACCAACCCTCCAACCCTACTTGGGAGGACGCTAAGGCGAATAAATTTGTGCATACATGTACATTTTTGTACATCTTGGTTGTTTATATGTTTAGCATTTAACTTGGGTTGATTGTATACTGTATACATATTATTATACCTAGAATCATGAAACTTGCTGAGGGTGTGCATCGTAACAAGTAATACACCATCATCACAAGCGTAGGTCACTGTGACCCATATCTCACGCTTCACTGACTTTAAATCAATTTTGTATTTTAAGTTCATTTCTCAACCTCTGTTCATGCTAGAATCATCAAACAAGACGATTGAATGCATATATGTTAGTACAAGGCAAGTACAACAAAAGATCACTCTGGTGTACATTTCACACTTTACTGGCTTAGGTTAGGAATTTGCGTTTAGCTCATAACCACATAGGCATTTTGCATCCTGTAAACATACTGCTATACCTGGAATCATGAAGCTTGGTGAGAGGATGCATCGTGAGGTGTAATACACCCTCATCACAAAAGTTGGTCACTGTGACCTGTATTATAAACTTCATTGTGTTTTAAGTTCATTTCTGAAGCTTTGCTCAAGCTAGAATCATCAAACTAGATGATTCTTTACATCAATATTAGTATGACACCTATACAGCAGATGAATGTCATTATGACGTATATTTCTTATTTTATTGGTTTAGGTTAAGATCTTGCATTTAGTTCATGACCACATATGTTGTATGCACCCCACATACATACTGTTTTACACAGAATCAAGAAATTTGGTGAGGAGATGCATCTTGAGCAGTACTACATACTCTTTAGAAAAGTAGGTCAATATGACCCATATTTCACGTTTCACAGACTTATGTTAAATTTTGTTCAATTTTGTGTTTTAAGTTTATTTCGCATGCACTGTTTTAAGTAGAAGTAGTAGGGCTTAAGGGTACGTCAGCACAACGCTGGTTATATTGAGTAGAAAAAGTTAAAATCAAAATGTAAATGTAAAGACTTGCACAAAGCTAACTCTAGGTAAAAGAAAGCCATCCAAATATACGCAAACTTGAAGTAAAAGAAGATTGAAGTTAAAAGCTAAAGAAGTTACACACCTGTAAAAGACATATAAAATAAAAGGAAAAGTAAACATGTCCTCGAATCAGCAAACTAGATAATTATATGCATCATATTTGTACCACCCTTACAACAAAAGAAAGTCCTGTCATGTTTCATATCTTACAAAAAACTGACTTTTGGTAAAATGTTGTGTTTTTACTTTTTATTATTGAACCATTAACTAGATGACTGTATACATTTTTGTTTGTATCTCACCCGTACAAATAAAGGTCACTGTGATCTACATTTTACAGTTTTCTGGCTTAGGTGAAGTTTTAGCATTTAGTTCATGGCCGCATTGTTGTTGGCTTTTTTTTCTCCATACTACATAAGTACTTCGTATTTACTCTATCTATACCTGCAGCTTGGTGAAGGCATACATCTTGATGAGGAGGACCCGGGTGACCGAGTGGTATAAGGCGCTCTGTCCGTGTGAGTTCGAGTCTTGCCTGGACCTACCATCATTCAACACTTCACTGATTTGGGTTAACTTTAGTATTTGGTGTTTACTTCTTAGGCACCGTTCATGCTAGCAGCATGAAATTGATGACGATATTCATCTCTGTCGGTATCACACTCCAAGAACAAAAGAAGCTCATCGTGGTCTAAAAGATAATCTTTAACTGGCTTTGGTTAAGCACTTTGCATGTTTTATGTATACTCTCCTTAGTTAGTGGATGGATTTTGATAAGTACGTCATCACTATTGAAAAAGAGATCGCTTTGACCTATATGTCATGTTTCACTGACTTTTTCAAATGTTGTGTTAAAAGTTTAAATATTGGGTGCGGTTTATGTCGGAATCAAGAAGCTTGATTATTGGATGGATTTATGTTAGTCCTACACTCTTGTAACTAAAGAAGGTCACTGTGATCTACATTATATGCTTTCCTAAAATATGTTCAGTATTTGTTTTAGCTCTGATATTAGTTGTTACTCCAAAGTTACCCAGTAATATCTAGTTTATAGGGGTTGACAATGATAATAGCTTATGCAACATATTGTAAAAGCAACGACTAAAATAATAATCTCAAGTTGTTATCAACTGACTATAGTACCTCTACTTTGATATCACAGATAATAATGTTCTTTTTTAATCGTTTTATTCTTTCGCCCTGTGACGTTATTTATGCATATGGTTTAACGGAACGCCAGCACAATAATGGCCATACAGTGTCGATTAAAAATTAAGTTCTACAAGTGTAAAAATACAACATTGCAACAAAAAAAAAAGAAGCAAACAAACAAACAAAACAATCCCCCAACACTTTAGTTAGAAAAAGGTCCTACAATTCACTGTTAACATCACTCTAGTCTGAATTTATTTTCTGCATCATAATTAATGTTTACAATGGTTGCTAGAGACTACTAAAAGCTTCAGTAAGGCGAGCTATGTAATAGTTGAATACATTCTGGTTGTTTGGATCAATTCCAAAACAAACTTTGTTGTTATAGACAATCGGTAGACCAATGCATGATCGATAGACCGCATTTAGCTTAGTGATGTCCTGATTATATTCATAATGGCGAATGTCGTAAACAAGACTCTAGACGTACATGTTTGATTTTAATCTGCCATATTTTTAGAACCGAGAAGAAGATCTAAATAAAATTTTGGTATATATTTCCATTCACTTAGTATATTCATTCAAGATACAAATGAAAATTAGAGTTCGTTTTTCTATAAGAAATGTATGGTAACTGATGCATCTATTGGAGTGGCAAGAATTAATAAGCCAAGGGTCGTTAAAAAATGTTTTTTTGGTATTTTAGACAGCTTTACATCACACAGTGTATGACATCAGCAGTTGGTCAACAGAAGCACTGCAGTCTGCTGAGCGAGTTTTTGGAAACCATACATCACTACCTAAAGCTGGCACGGTATGGTTACAATTGTAGCTACTACATTTTTGGTTTAAAGTACATATATATCTGTTTTCAACCAATATGTTGTATAGGGACCATACTCAGTTTTCTGTCTGCAAGTGTTTGCTTGAACACGAGGAAACGTCTTATCTCGGTTGTTCACAATCTATCCAGACAACTCCGATAAACGTTTGCACAGCACACAATGTATGATCATTACACTTACATGTGTATCGAGTACATACATTACATACAAAATATTTATAAAGCAAGAAAACCCAGCAAAGCTGATTAAAGGTTTGTACTCTTTGATATATATATATAAAACTTGAAGGTACAAAAATGTAATAACAGTTAAGAATAAATTTAACCTTTGCGGGTATCGTGTGCTGTTTTGTTTAAAAATATCACATGAAACTCTACACACACGTCCGACTCAGATTTGGCTCATTAAAAAGACGAAAAAACGTTTTGAAGTGACGAAGCCTGCAAAGCGCAGGCTACCGTTTCACAAAGCAACGTACGCCCAAGATTTTCTTAAGTTTTTACGTACGACTTTCGTACGTGATTACGGGTGTTTCACTAACGAGAATTACGTACGTTTTTTCGTAAGTTTCCCTTACATTTTTACGTAACTTTACGGCAAGTCCCAGGCAGGCTGAAGTGTAAAGTTTTTCTTAAGTTTGTTTATGGAGACCGAGAATCAGAGAGTGGGTTATTTTGATATACTTCCTGACATTCCATAGTGGATCTTTCTCAAACAAAGCTATTTTAAAATATTTTTTTTTACACGTTCTTCGTAAAAGAATAGAATGTAAACAATCATATGCGTAATGATACATTTTACTTTGTTGATTAACCCGAAGAATATAAACAAGTGAGACATTAAATCACCACTTATAATGAAATTCCATCAAAAATCACGGCAGAAAAATTACCCTTTATGTACGGTATGTCAGGGTCAGGAAGTGCTGATATTCAGAGAGGTATTCCATCCAATGTGATACAGAACAGGGGTGTTCAACCTTTTCGCGTGAGGGGCCACATTGCAAATTTTTTCTCACTCACGCGAACTGTGGGCAAATTTCGGAAAGATAAGGCATTAGAAGTCACAAGATAAAGCTATGAAAGGTTGGCGGGCCAGATAGAAACATTTGGTGGTCCGGATTCTGGAAAACCCTGTTATAGAATATATTGATATTAGTAAAGAGATAAATTAGGATGCGTAAAAATCTAATCCAGTGGACTTATTTCTTTTCCATACCTACTATTCCTTACAGAAAACATTGCCTCTGCTTGTTTACATGTGACTATGTCAACATTTCCACTCCCTATTGTAATAGTAGCTATCTTTAATAAATCAAATGAAAATAAATCAAAACAGTCCTTACTGTAAACAATCATCATCATCATCATCAGATAGTCGTATCCTTAAGAAAATGGAACTAATAAATGTTTTCATAATAAATAATAAAAGGAATTCTTTCATGCAGACTCTTACATAAAAAAATTGTCAGCTTAAACACGAAAGTAATATAAAAGGGACATCTGTGTTATTAAAGAATATTTAAAATATAAAGTTTAAAAAAATCTTGTTTGCTATTATCAACAATATCTGTTCCATATTTACTTTCATTTGGATATTGCACAAAATTTCATTTCGACACAATAATTCGAGAGAGAGACTAATATAATATTCCCACTGGTTTATTATGATACCATATGGTACAAAAATTCTATTTAAATAATTTCAACAGAATATTAAAATAATAGTGTTCAAATTTACGCAGATGCCTGTTCACTAAAATACACAGAACTCTGGTAATACTCGTTATCAAACAGCAGGGCAATCACTCGAATAGCGGCCGAAATTAACAGCCAAACGAACAGATAAGCTGTAAATAATTTCTTAAAATCTTTAATTATATTTAATGCTTAAATTACATTTTCTTCGGGGCTCTATTTCGAGTTTGTAGCTGTCTGCAGAAAAATTTTGTTCTTCCCTTGTCGTAAATAATTATCATTTGCTTGACGTATTTACTAAACAGATTTAGTACAAGTCTATATATTGTCTCTTTTATAATTAAACTGTATAATTTTTCAATCAAGACATTCAAACATCTCGAAACAGTAGATCTTGACTCTTTCTTTATTTCACAGAGCCTTACTATGGCATTTGATTTTGATATGTAGTTTTTCTTTAAGTGGTTTTTGCTTAATCATTCTAACGAGGTTTTCGTTCAAAAATGTGAAGACTAAAAATTTCGAAAATGTGTTTAACAATTAAATAATTAAATAATTAAACACATTCGTGGATTATCACGAAATTTAATCAGGTTAGCTACATACGAATAGAAATATGACTATTAAATTTCATTTTTCTGCCTCAAGCGGTTTATCCTTAATCTTGCTAACACTGTTTGATTTTTTTTTATTAAAAAATGTCCAATTCGCAACAGTTTTAATATGTGTAAAACATAAAAGATAGCTGTAATGGCCTGAAAATCAAATCAGGTCATCTAAGTATGCGTACAAAAATACTAGCGAAAATTCATTTGTATACGTTGAATGGTTCTTGCCCAGAGTTGCTAAAAATCTTCTGGAGACAGACAGACTTACAGAAGTACGGATGTACGTATGGGCTGGACCAAATCAATATGCCCTCTCACTGAATGACGTAGGCAAGTGAAGTTCAGTTGACTTGTCTATATACATATGTACCAAATTCGATCAGACTTCGTTGTCATTTAGTTATTTTGATAACTTTCATCAGTTTGTGGCATACATGCTTTAGAAACACAAATATGGTTTCTAAAGGTTGTCATTTATTAAACTTTTCAAAATCTATAGAACATAGTTGGTACAGTTGATAGGAAGATAAAACTACTCATTGTTTAAATTAATCTGAACCTAATAATTGGAGACATGAACCTAATAGTTTATCGAATTTTATATCTTTGCATTAATGTATTTTAAGTAAAAAGAAGAATTTAATTTTTGTATATACTTAAAAATCATAATCAGATGATTTAAATTACCTTAACTTAATCCTGCTGTTGAGAGAATCTACGAAGTGTGTGTTTGTGAGTGTGTCTGTGCGTGTTTGTCTGCGAGAGAGAGAGAGAGATAATTTTGAGACGATGCCTGATCTAAAGAAATGTATCTACATCACGTCCCACTGAATACAATGTAATTTTATTCCAAGGTTTGACGAGCCTATGAACAGGGAGGGGTGTTCGAGCAGAAATGGATGTTGTATTTTTTTCATATTTTTGTATTACAATGCAAACAATTGAAGCAAAAGTGAAATTAAACCCCAATTACAACTTTATTCTTAGTATTGCAATGAATATCAAATAAGTTGGGAAGGTTGTAGTTGACGCAAAGGATTGCATAAACGTCAACGTCACATTTACATACCCATATAATGGTGGACTCTACTGGTTTGTCGTTGGAAAGGAAAGCCTGAGGACCTCCATGTACGTTCATGTATTTGAAGGAAATACAAGTCGATAAATATAGTGAAGTGATTAGATAACCATTTTGATATAGATAAATAAAGATGTATGGCTTAGCCGTTTCCTTCAACAAGTAATTTGAATTATGTGTGTGTGTGTGTGTGTGTGTGTGTGTGTGTGTGTGTGTGTGTAAATTGTTATGTATAATGTTTACATATTTAACTTTTGTCCTATATATTTAACTTTGTCCTTGGTTGTTTACTTAGAATTCGAGGTCTGGGTTGCTTTTGTTTATAATTATACTGGTTTGTCTACTGGAATTACTGATATTTGTCAGGTAAGCCATATGATTTTCTAGAAAATTCTGTTAGGTGACCTGTGTTTATATATAGGAAGTTTGGTAACCAGATTTAATTCATATGCTAACTATCAGTCTTTAAGGCGTTTGGTTTAATAATCATATGTCTATAGCTGTGTTGTTAAAATCAGAGCAAATTCAGAGAGAGGAATTATTTGTTTAAAATATTCATTGGATTACTAAAGTTCTGCTTCTCAGCTTGGATTGATATATGACTTTTTTGTGAATTCATACAAAGATATTCTGGAGTACATCATTTAGGCATATGAGGACATTCAACACTACTGGCACATCATGACATTCAAGACTAATGGCACATCAGGATATTCAAAGCTAGCAGAATTCATTCGGAACATTCTATATTTTGGACTTGTGATTAGGACACTTAGGATTATTGGGTTATTTGGATTTTAATTCACAATATTGTAAGTGTCTTTTGAATTTTCACTTTAATTGTCTTGAAATAAATTGCTTGTTGATTTTACTTACATTGTTGGTTTCACTTTCTTCCTGTTACATATTTTAAAGATCTGGGGTCGTAACAGAAATTGGGACTCTTCCGGGATGTGAATTTCTTTAAATTACAACTTAAATTGGCTTTGTTTTGGAAGTTTCATTGTCCCTGGTAAAGATTTTTATTTCAACCATTTGAGAAATCTATAGTGAAACAAGCAAGCATTCACAATTTCATCTAAGGTTGAGAACTGTGTTTAAAGTCCTACACAGGTAGGGCTAGAGTCTATGGAAAAGGACGAGTTGTTTGAGCATGCCAGACATTATGATCTTTCTGGAGCGAAAGCGTCTTTGACAAAGCAAGAGATAAAGAATTTTTTAATTCCATATTTGGTGGGAAAGGAAATTTTGGATGATAGTGCTTTGGGTTTAATTTATAAGTCTGTATCTGGTTATGATTGCAAATTAAGGGAATTACAGCTAAAATAAAACACCAAAAAAAAAAAAAGATGGAATTAGAATTAATAAAGCTTCAACTTCAGAAAGAGGAAAGGGAAAGGGAAATATAGATGCAGAGAGAGCAAGAGGAGAGGAAAATGAAGGAAAGGGAAATGCAGAGAGAGAGAGAGAGAGAGAGAGAGAGAGAGAGAGAGAGAGAGAGAGAGAGAGAGAGAGAGAGAGAGAGAGAGAGAGAGATAGAGAAGAGAAGAGAGAGGGGGAATGAAGGAAAGGGAAATGCAGATGCAGGGTAAGAGAGAAAGAGGAAATGGAAATGCAGATGCTGCGAGAGAGAGAGAGAGAGAGAGAGAGAGAGAGAGAGAGAGAGAGGAAGATAAGAAAGGGAATTGCAACATAGATTTAAAGAATTAGAACTGGCAAGCGGTGCACTCTCTCTCTCTCTCTCTCTTTCTCTCTCTCCCACCCCTTTACACACACGTTAAGGGCTTGATGTTAACAAATATATAATGTCAGTACTCCCTTTCAGGAAAAAGAAGTAGATAAATACTTTCTTCACTTGGAGAAAATTGCTGAAAACTTGAAATGGCCAAGACAGCATTGGACTTTGTTATTACAAAGTGCACTTACTGGCAAAGCTTGTGAAGTCTACACTTCACTGTCAGTACAACAAAGCGCTGATTATGATGTGGTTAAGAAGTACATCTTGAAGGGTTATGAGTTGGTATCTGAGGCATATCGACAACAGTTTAGGAATTGTAGAAAAGAAACTGGACAAATTCATGTCGAATTTGCAAGGGAAAAAAGAAAAACTATTTGATAGGTGGTGCTCATCCAAGAAGGTTGATCAAGATTACGATAACCTCAGACAGCTCGTATTGATTGAAGAGTTCAAGAGGTGCTTCCATTGTAATGTCAAGACCTATCTTGACGATCAGAAATTGGAAACTTTGGAAAATGCTGCTCTTATGGCTTATGATTATTCCTTAACTCACAAAATTTCATTTGTCAATAAGTCTTCCTCACAGCAATTTTCTGGGAAAACAAATCATCTCAGTCTCAAACAAGTACTTCAAAATTTCAAAACAGCACAACTGTTAGAAATCAAACACATAATAAGACTGATCAGAAATCCTTATCTCTTCCTACGTGCACTTATTGTAAAAAGAAAGGGCACGTCATTTCGGATTGCTTTAGGTTGAAAAATAAGCAACAGAATACAGACAATACTATTCCAAATGCTCTTATTTCAAAGAGATCAAGGTCACGGTCTTGTATTGAAAACAATACAATTGTTTGATCAAACAAATCCCAGTCTGATTTTATTTTGGAGACTTATGAACCATTCATGTTAGAAGGTTCTATATCACTTATTGGTTGATTCTGCCAAACCTATCCCTATTAAAATATTAAGGGATACACGAGCTTCTCAGAGTCTTTTGTTATCAGGTACTTTGCCTTTGTCTGAGAAGTCTTCTCTGGGGAAAGTGTACTCATACAGGAAGTAGAGTTCGGCTTTGTAAATGTTCCTCTCCACTGTGTCAATTTGGTATCAGACTTTGTTTCAGGACCTGTGACTGTTGGGGTAATGACTTCTATACCTATAGAAAGTATCCATTTGTTACTAGGTAATAACCTAGCTGGAAATAAGTTCATGGTTAATTCACTTGTAATTGACAAACCTAGTTTTGGATCAAAACATTGATCATATTGACACTGAAATCCCAGATTTGTATCCTGCTTGTGCAGTTACCAGAGCTATGGCAGAAAGAGCTCTTGAGAATGATGTTCATCAGGAAATTATTCCTTTAGCTGACACATGTATTGGTCAGTCTTTTGATGAGGTCACTTTCTCTCCTGGTATTGATCAATTAAAAGGTATTTATCACAGTGATCCTCTTTTTACAACTCATTCTCTCTATATGAGTGACAAAAGACAATCACTCGTTGTCGAACATGAACAAAATTCTGAGATCTCCTGTTTGTTTCAGAGGGCTATTAGTGAAACTGAAGCCACACATGTCCCAGATTGTTACTTTGTGAAAAATGGGATACTTATGTGAAAATGGAGACCACGTGAGGTACCCGCTGGTGACGAGTGGTCAGTGAGCTATCAAATTGTCGTTTTGAGGTCATATCGACAGGAAATTCTTAGTCTAGCCCATGAAACTCCCTTGGCTGGTAATTTAGGAGTCAATAAAACTTAGCACAAGATCTTGATTCATTTTTACTGTCCGAAACTTAAAAGTGATGTTTCTGAATACTGCAGATCTTGTCACACTTGTCAAATGGTAGGAAAACCCAATCATAAGATACCTAAGGCTCATTGGCAACCTATTCCCGTATTTGACGAACCATTTAGCAGAATTATGGTAGACTGTGTTTGTCCCTTACCTAAGACCAAATCAGGCAACCAATACGTGTTGACTATCATATGTACGTCTACAAGATTTGCAGAGGAAATTCCTTTTAGAAATATTAAAACTAAAACCATTGTAAAAGCTTTGTTAATTTTTTTTTTTTTTTTTTTTTTTTTTTTTTGCACTTGTTGGCCTTCTCAAATCTGTCCAGTCTGATCACGGATCAAATTTTATATCTGGAATTTTCCAACAAGTTATGCGTGAATTAGGCATCCAGCAGTTTAAATCTTTTACCTATCACCCTGAAAGTCAATGGGCTATGGACAGATTTCATCAAACTTTGAAGAATATGATTCGGTCATATTGATTTGATACAGGAAAGGATTGCGATTAATTTAAGCAAAAGTGAGTTTTGCCATGCTTGTGTCACATTTTTAGGACATATTGTGGGACAAGGTCAAGTTAAATCTGTAGAAGCTAAGGTCAAGGCCACCTCTGAATTCCCTGTGCCTGTTTGTAAAAAGCAACTGATGCCATTTTTAGGTATGGCTGGATTTTATCGAAAATTTTGTTTAAATTTTTCGATAATTGCTGAACCTTTGACAAATTTGTTGAGCAAGAAATTCAAGTTTTATTGGTCTGACCAGTGTTAGGAATCATTTGACAAATTAAAAGACATGCTTGAGAATGCACCAGTTCTTTCTGCAGCAAATTTCAGCCACTTATTTAAAATGACTGTTGATGCAAGTGATGTAGGGGATTGGTTAAGTATTGATTCAAAAAGACAATAAGCAGTATTTCATTCCTATGCTAACTATCAGTTTTTAAGGAATTTGGTTTAATAATCGGATGTTTATAGCTGTGTGGTAAAAATTAGAGCAAATTCAGAGAGAGGATATATTTATTGAAAATATTCATTGGATTACTAAAGTGCTCCTTCTCATTTTAGATTGATACATGACTTTGGGATTTTTGTGAATTCATTCAAAGATATTCTGGATTACATTATTTAGGCATATAAAACACATTCAAGACTACTGGCACATCAGGACATTCAAAGCTACTGGAATTCATTCGGAACATTCTATAGTTTGGACTTGTGATTAGAACTCTTAGGATTATTGGATTATTTGGATTTTAATTCACAATATTGTAAGTGTGTTTTGAATTTTCACTATAATTGTTTAGAAATAAATTGCATTTTGATTTTACTTACATTGTTTGTTGCACTTTCTTTCTGTTAAGTAGCTCGACAATCTCTCTCACTCACACACACACACACACACACACACAGACATACACACACACAGTGACGGATTTCCCATTAGGCAGACAAGGTAGTTGCCTAGGGCGACTAAATTCAGGGGAAGTTATATTTTAAAGTATGAAAATCATCTGGCTTTGTTAACAAATGTATTTATTTTTGTAAAACAAAAATAAGAAAAAAAAAAAAAAAGAATAAGCTCTAGTTCGAGTTTTCCATTATGTATAAGCGTAAAGGTCTTTAAAGGCTCTGCTTTTAAGGCTTTGCTTCGTGCGGGGGCGGGGTTGCCGCAACTCTGACAGTGTTTAAGGATGGTAAAATCATAAGTCCGTCATAGCATATACACACAGGCACCCTACCTTCTTTAATCAGAAATAATACCTATATTTCATTCAATATGGCCAATAGGTCAAGGCATTTTTTACCCAATATTTTTTGGCTCATTTGTGTTGTTATTGTTGTTCTTGTCGTCGTCATCTTCGTCATTTGTAAGTATATTCCAGGTGCCCTATTACATTTTATCGAATTATTACCTACCTCCCATAGAAAAAAAAGCTTACGCAAACGTTTTTCTTAGACGTGCTAAATTTTCCAACGAATTTCTTTGTGAAACACACTTACGAAATAGCTTAAGATTTTCTTACGCTTAAAACGAAAAGTCTGTGCGTAAACTTACATTGGTTCGTGAAACGGGGCACAGCTGATTTACACTGTGTGACGCCATGTACATAAAGTGCACTGACTGACTCGGCGCGAAGTCAAGGAGATTAATTCATTCGATCAAGTGAAAGAAACTTTGTCTTTTTCTTTCCATAAGTGACTCGTTTATCTAGGCCAAACAGACTTCCATTAGGTCGTAAACAATCAATCTTTTTGCAAAATGAAACATAGCAACATATCGGAAATGTTCGTTAATGTCCGTTATATTCTGAAGGAGAACGACCACTGAACCTCCCTTTGCTCGATCAGTTTGTTTCGAATCAATGTTTTGAAATAATATATTCTCATTTTGATCATTTTTAAATGCTCGCGCTTTGTGGTCATTTTACACACTTTCTTTGGTTTCTCTAAGCGAGATTTTATACGACACTTACATTCTCGACAAGCT
Organism: Margaritifera margaritifera; assembly: GCA_029931535.1. NCBI lineage: Eukaryota > Metazoa > Mollusca > Bivalvia > Unionida > Margaritiferidae > Margaritifera > Margaritifera margaritifera. Next base: position 871,658 of record JAQPZY010001569.1, read on the forward strand.
AATAATTGATGGCATTGAAATTTCTTCTGATTTAAGCTTAGGAATAACGGAAAGAAGTATAGCGCGTGGCAGTGGCGACCGGCTTTGTCAGGCGCTGCCGGCCTTCGGACACCCATTTTGTATTTTTTTTTTTTAAATGACACTTTTTTTCAAGTACAGAGCAGAACGTGCCATTTGGATATATAAGTACGGTTTGCGTCACAGAAGAGTACGCGTCACACTAGCTGTAACCGGTCTGATATCATATAAGGATAATTTTTCTATATAGGCAACGAATGCTCAAAAAACATTTGGTTCCAATACATATAGTGGTAACAGCTTTTTTCCTCCTGTCAATTCTCAATGTCTAGCTTAAACATCACGCTTCAGTCGGATTTAATTTGATCTGTAATGTGGATATGTTCAATTCTACAGTCCAAGTAGTGAAAAATCTGAAATGAAGATTGATTTCTAAAAGCAAAATTTTGTTTTTTATATTCTTTGAGATGTGTAATTACTATTGCTTGTTAATTTAACTTATCTTGTTATTTTAAATTGCAACATCTCATTTTACATTTTATTCAACTTGCCCCAAATATTTTTCAAACATAGAACCTAAATTTGATGATATTGTATGTGTTACCACTCTGTGGTCTAGAAAAATGTAACAGAAAGAAAGTGAAACCAACAAATCAAGTCAAAATCAACAAGCAATTTATTTCTAGATAATTAAGATGAAAAATAAAAAAAACACTTACAGTAATGTGTATTAAAATCCAAATAATCCAATAAGAATTAGTGTTCTAATCACAAGTCCTAAATATAGAATATTCCAAATTCGCGGCTTTATCCTTGAATGCTATGATGTGCCAATGGTCTTCAAAGTCCTGATGTACTAGTAGTCTTTATTGTGCTGATGTCAAAATGAAATACTCCAAAATATCTCTGAATAGGTTCACATAAATTCCAAAATCATCAATTAAAAATCCAAAATCCAAAAGTCTATGAGTATTGTTACAATCCAATGAATATTTTAAATAATTCCTCTCTTAGAATTTGGAATGACTTTCCACAACTGTAATAGCTCTTTACAAGACTGATAGTAATGTCGAAACTGAAAAACTGTCCACTAAACATGGTATATATAAAGATTGGTCACATGACAGAATGTTCTAGAATATGTGTCATCTTAATGGAATTTACTTGTATGGACATGACTTTTTACACATTACTCTAAGGATTTTCCAGTTTTATCTGTAAACAAAATCAACCTTGACCTCAAATTCAGTAAACATTTTGTTTATCAAAACTATCCTTTAGCTCAAATCTGAAGTGAACAACCTAATTCAAGGACACTAGTTAAACATATTTTTCCTGATAAACAACATTAAGATTTAAGCAAATATTAAAGTCAAGAAACATTTATAATTTCCTAAAATATCTATAATATTATATAAACATCATACATAACATATGTGTATACTAACTAGATGATGAATGGTATCGACAACAAAGGAATAAAAATATTGCTTTAATTGATTCCTTTTCTAAATTTTGGAACGGTGTAATTACACACAAATTCGGCATACACACACACTCACACACACACACACACACACACATATATTTATATATATATATATATATATATATATATATATATATATATATATATATATATACTAGTTTATACGCACACACACAAATCTGAATTAACAAGACTATGAAATCACTGTAATTACGTCATTAAGGGAGCGAAATAAATATTTAAGCTATTAATTGTCAGTTAGATATATAATGTTACATAAATATAATTCAAAATCATGCTATTTTTGTACCCTATAGCCGGACGAGTATGCTGGTTACCTGTACGACGCGTTCCTACTTTACGCCATGGCGGCTAACGTGTCTCTCAGCAAAAACAGAACAATCAAGGGTTCGGATATTTATTCTGAAGCACCCTATATTCTCTTTACAGGTAGGTTTATATAGTATTTGGCTGACACTAACGTTCATCAAAATTTATTATTCGGCTGAAAATAATTGTAAATAAAAACTTAGCTAAGGCGATAAAACTGGTAGAAAATAGAGTATAACAGCAAAAGAAAACTGTTCGACTTGAACCTCTCTGTCTGTCTCTCGCTCTCTCTCTATGCATACATACATACATACATACATACATACATACATACATACATACATACATACATACATACATACATACATACATACATACATACATACATACATACATACATACATACATACATACATACATACAGACAGACAGACAGAAAGAAGTGAATCGTTTCAAAACTTCAGTCTAATCATTTCATTAACACAGGTCTCAGCACAAGCTATTGTGGTATTTTAAGTTTATATATTGTATATTTAATGTCGATTGCGTAAGTTCAAACAACCTATATTAAGTACTACTGAAGACCCAGGTCACTGTCTAAGGTAAACAACCTATATTAAGTACTACTGAAGACCCAGGTCACTGTCTAAGCTAAACAACCTATATTAGGTACTACTCAAGACCCAGGTCACTGTCTAAGCTAAACAACCTATATTAGGTACTACTCAAGACCCAGGTCACTGTCTAAGGTAAACAACCTATATTAAGTACTACTCAAGACCGAGGTCACTGTCTAAGGTAAACAACCTATATTAAGTACTACTCAAGACCCAGGTCACTGTCTAAGGTAAACAACCTATATTAAGTACTACTCAAGACCCAGGTCACTGTCTAAGGTAAACAACCTATATTAAGTACTACTCAAGACCGAGGTCACTGTCTAAGGTAAACAACCTATATTAGGTACTACTCAAGACCCAGGTCACTGTCTAAGGTAAACAACCTATATTAAGTACTACTGAAGACCTAGGTCACTATCTAAGTTAGCAACCTATATTAAGTACTACTGAAGACCAAGGTCACTATCTAAGGTAAACAACCTTTATTAAGTACTACTGAATTCCTAGGTCACTGTCTAAGGTAAACAACCTATATTAAGTACTATTAAAGACCTAGGTCACTGTCTAAGGTAAACAACCCATATTAAGTACTACTGAAGACCTAGGTCACTGTCTAAGGTAATTCTTTGACGCAAATTGATTTTCAATAAACACTTTTTTCTATACCTCTACACCAAAGCCTTGCACTAAGTAGCGGGGAGGGGAGGGAGGCCCAGTGAGGTCCAACAATTTTTTTAGTGGGAGGGAGCCCCAGGTTAAATTTTTTATTTTCGGGGGAGCAGAATTTCTTTGTATGTTACTGCTTATACAAATTTCGTGCTTTTGGAATGTAAACTCCTCTTCGAAATGGAAAACATCTAGGAGATTTTATTTCATGGGGGTTTAGATGGATTTCTCATGATTCCAGATAATTCCAAATAAAATATACCTTTTATGTTATATATTGTTTTCATGTAGGCCTTACTGGTGATGTTGTTCTTACCGTCGTCGGTGACCGTTTTCCGGCCTTCTTTGTATATGACCTCAACAGTAACGGTATTTTCCACTGGGTTGCGTCTCTCTCATATTACATCAAAAATGGCTCCTTCGATACGGTAAATATAAACATTTGTGCTACTTTCATGTAAGTCTACAATAATCTGCTCATCACATAAATATATTTGAGCGAGGCTTCACAATATCATATTCGTCATTTCACTGTCCATTTCACACATTTTCCGTTCAATACTGTTCTTTCCGCCTTACAAAAATCCTCTTTTATTCATATATTTTCTTCCTTCCTTTTTACTTTCATTCATTTATTCCTCTTTCTCTATCATCTAAAGAACGACAAATATCGAGATATGTGATACTATATAGAATGATTGTTTCCGCAATCTATTCATAAGTTATCTCTTTACCCCCAGCGTTTTTCAAACTTACATCAGCAAGTTTCTTTGCCTCATACATTCATACATATAGTTTAAATGAGGCAAAAAGTTTAAAGTTCGCATGTATCTAAATTTGTTATCGAATGGTTTATACATTTTATTCCCTTTCCCTCATTGTAAACATTGGATTATTATTATTATTATTATTATTATTTTTATTATTTTACCTAAAACCATATTGTATTTGTTTCTTTGGCTTTTTTTCAATCCTTCTTGTCTGGTGTCATAGTTTCTAGAAGGGTCTTTAGTAATTCTCGTACATTTTTAGCATAAGAAATATAGGAAGACAATAAATTATATCGGAAATTAGTATCAATCAAGACGTGTTTTTTCCTTTTTTTCGGGGGTAGGGGGGAGGCACATGTATGTACGTTTTTAATGTTGTTTACTTTTTTTCATATTTAGAAAGCATATCTTATGATTGATGCCTTGAACTGCGATCCTAAACTGCGCTGTCACTAAATTCAGACGTGTGTGTTTGTGTGTGTGTATGTATGTGTGTGGGTGTGCATATATATCGGTGACGGTACTCTCTCCCGCTCTCTCAGTGCTTATGTATACACATAATATTACAGTGCCATGTTGTCACCATCTTATGTATCACTTGTTTCTAGCGCTCCTCTTTACGGACGATAACCTGGGGGGACGGGCAGACCAGCGACAACTACTTGCCCCCAGACACTCCTCCCTGTGGGTTCTTCAACGAGTATTGTCCCCCAGCTACTTCCTCACATGATGGTAATCTTGTTTTCTTTTGTATGACATTTTGAGTTTCTCTTTCTCCCCCTCCGTTTCCTTATTCCTCTTCTCTTTCTTTCCATCTCTCCGTTCCTTTTTATCTTACTTTATTGCTGTCTTTCCTGGGTTGTTCATATTCCTTCTTTCCTTAAACTAGATACTCTAATTAACGCATCAAAGGGTTTAAAAATGTATTAGTTATGAAAATTATATTACTATTAGTCAGCAAGGACTACAGAGAGAGAGAGAGAGAGAGAGAGAGAGAGAGAGAGAGAGAGAGAGAGAGAGAAGAAAGAACAACAAGTTAGTGTCCGTTTTCTTTCAGGGAGAACACGCGATTCTTATAATTTGTCTTGTACCTTTTCCTGGTTGGAAATTCTCTCTCTCTCTCTCACACACACACACACACACACACAGAATGCGTCGCTCGTAGTTGCAATTGATAAAAAATTAATTATATTACACGTAATTCAGTATTCCATTATCGGACATGAAACAACCTGTTCTTTTACCCGAAGTTTGCCATTAGAAGTATTGATGTTTGTGTCCTGTGTAAATCTACTGTCAAGCCAAGCGTGCGTCTTACAGACTTGTATAGTTGACAATGAATGTTAATCAATTATGTACATATAATTATCGATTTATGAAATATACTCAGACGACTGATACGCAGCCGCGCGCGAATGCCATAGCAACATTGAAAGCTGCCTTCACCAAGAGACATCTGTGTTGTGTGATTCTTTATTTCTCGTACATGTGTCAATATCAATCAGTTTATTTTCTGGGCGATTTGTTTATGGTGAAATAGCAATAAGTCAGGTAGGTAATCAAGAATAGGTACACACTGACGTGAACGAACGAGTTATGTGTACTGCTAAAGAGAGGAGGATTTTGGGCGGGTTGAGAGATATACTAACTGACCTCTATTCAACAGTGACGTAAGCATATGTTTATGTTCAAGTTGAAGTTGTATGTATGTATGTGTACAGTATGTATGTACCACACCTTTCTATCCATCTGTCTTGCCTGTCCTTATGTATGTATGTATGTATGTATGTATGTATGTATGTATGTATGTATGTATGTATCTATGTATGTATGTATGTATGTATGTATGTATGTATGTATGTATGTATGTATGTATGTATGTATGTATGTATGTATGGATGGATGGATGGATGGATAGATAGATAGATGGATGGATATACTTAAGTATATGTCTATGTGTGTATATATAGGTTCATACATGTATGTGTGTATGTATATATGCCCATCTATTTATATGTGGGTCTGTCTGCCTGTATGTCTGTCTGTACAATACATGTATACAGTTATATCAAGAGATTATTTGTTTTCGTTCACGTCTCTGTCCATCTACTTCTTGTATCTCCGTTTCCACTTCTATGTGTCTGTTTTATTAAGTCTATCCTCTCATCCATCTACTCGCTCACTGATTTAAACTTTATTCTTATTTGTTAATGTTGTTGTTCTCGTTTCCATTTCAGAAAACACCCAAAAAGTTATCATCGCCGTTGTGTGTGTCACCATGTTGGTGGCGTTCCTTATTATGTACATCATCTTCAGGTGAGAAACATAAACAGACAGACGGACGGAAGAATAATGTGACGTCTTGTAAAATATGTAAAGATAAATAAATATTTTGAAATAATTTTAGAAACCTGTTTATATTGCTTCTTTTCGTAAACTTAATCAGATTTTCAACTAAAAACAATTGAAAAAATATATTTTTATAAAATTAGCAACATTGCTGTTAATCTCGTCTGCTAACAAAAGCGTTTCATGATATTTATCAGAATCGTTAAAATCATATTGGAGATTATTATTATTATTATTATTATTATTATTATTATTATTATTAGGTGGATGAGATGGGAAAAAAACCTGAGGAGTATGAATTGGAAGATTTCCTATGAAGATTTGAACTTTAACAGTAAAAAAAGAACAAAATCTTTTTCAGTAAGTCTTATTTCGTGATACCAACCGTATTTGAGTCGCTTAGAAGTCGGGTGGAACTGCAAAAAACATAGACCCTGATCTGCCGTCGCATAATGCACTGGCGAATCAGAATCTGTATTATTTGTCCTACTGATTAGTCCCAACAAACTGCACAGACCTAGATATGCTGACGCATTATGCGACGGCAGATCTAGGTCTATGCAGTTTGCAACTTATAAGCGAGTATATACTGTATTCTGTGCAATTCTAATTACGATTTATATATGGAATAATATGCCCAAATTGTTTCTGGCAGAAGGGGACAGTTGTGACAAAATGGTTTGTTCTGATAAGATTTTTACATCTATTGCTAATTCTGAAGCCTCTTACAATGTTGCAAACTATTAGACTTAATTGGAAAAGGTGATCGATTAGTCAAACTTTATAAAGTATATTAAACCTAACTCCATCAAGTAAAAACTATCGTTACAAAGTACATTTACGAACTGTTCGATTCATATGAATTTGAAGATTTTCCCCTCCTAACTGGTAAATGGAATACCAGTTCAGCAACAAGCCATATTCTTACCAATGCAAATTACAGTTTATTTATAAGGTGTCCATTTCAAAATTTTCAGTCGGTATCCGGCAAGTTACTAAGGAGAGCTGGTAGTCTTGACAAAGACAAAGAAAAACATTCGGAGTATCGAAACCGAAGTGGTTCCATTGGGAACATATCTTTAAATAGGGGTCAGCTATTCACCACCGTGGCATTTCTGAACGGGGACACTGTAGCCGTAAAAAGGATAAACAAGAAGAAGGTCGCTACAGACCGGAAACTGCTACTAGAGATGAAGACGGTATGCACCTCCTATACTGATGATCTCAACAGTCACACGTGTATGGTCATTGTTATCTCCTCGATTATACATCCAAGTATTGCCATTAAGCTAGATACATTGCCACCAAATCTAGCGTTTATTTAATGATTTACAAAAGATGGGAATAGGTTGCATTTAATTTTCATAGAAACAAGTCATATTCTAAGGTACAAAACGTAGTCTACATTTTTGTTTCATATTGTACATACAATATTTACAAAATGGAATGATGGAAATGATGATGTTACTCGCAACGTAATCCCAAACAGTTCTAAATAATTTAAATTGTTAAATTTGTCAATAATCATTAACATATTCATCAGCATAATACAGAGAAAAGAAATCACATTATTATTAAAGTACTTTCTGCTTGTATTTGAAAATGTTACTCATTTTAAGTGTCTGGTGTAAAATGATCTTTCTATCCATTTTATTTAACCCGTAAATTTATTTTTTAAGCTATACGCGTGTTTTATTTTTACATTAAAGATGACAAAATTAAAACACGCAAATCTGACAACGCTCATTGGAATATGCACCGATCCAGGGAACGTTTGTGTGATATGGGAGTACTGCCAAAAAGGAAGTATACAGGTAGGAAATCAATCTGTATGTTTTTCTATCTAAACGTTTGCTATGACACCTTTAACACTTTTCACCTAGGTAAATTATTTCAAAGAAAACGCAGTTCATATTTTCATGTGATAACAAAGATGCAGTTTATTTGTGTAAAGTTTGTTTTGAAAAAAAAAACGCCTTTTCATTACAATCTCTATCTATTGGGTGCCATTTATATCGGGGATTCAATACCCACGCAATGGGTCAACTACTAATATATAATTTGTGTATCACATATCTAATTTGTGTTTGTACGAGTCGCGGCCGTGTTTTAAAATTTAGTTTCATTTAATTTTTATTAGTTTTATTTAATCTTTGTTACTTTAAATAGACTGCATTTTCTTCCATAGCATATGACTACATGAACCAATCTTTTAAGCAATCCGCGAACCCGCATCAAACGATCGCAATTTTTACTGCTACCACCGCTCGTGAGTCTATACCACTAACTACTACTTCTGCTGCTACTACTAGTTCTACTACAACCACCGCCACTGCTACTATCGACACCACCTCTTCTTCTTCTACTACTACTACTGCTACTGCTACTAGTACTACTATCACTACTACGAAGACTATGACGAATAAGTCAATTACAAGGACGACTTCGATGGTGCCAGTTTTTGACTATTCTAATTACTTTTATTGCAACTTGTTTATATCAAGTATGTGCCTGATGAAATTGAAACAAGTTAGGGTTCGACCTCTTTACAAAAAGTTTGGCCAATGCAAACAATTACAGACCTGTTAGCATTGTAATAAATTTCGGTATGTTCCATATGTATTTACGTCTCCATTTATAGGTTCGTTAGATTTTAGTGATTAGTTGTTTGATTATGGGAAGTCGGTGTTGGGAAAATATTTCCCAGCCCGAGTAATTAGCCAATTTATAGGAACACACGTCATACTTAGAGTTTTTAAGAGACTTGGCAGTGGCATAGACTGGTTTCGTAAGAACAACTGTGAACCAGTCTAGAAATGGGGGGGGGGGGGGGGGGCGAAGATACAATAGAGAATATACGGGTTTGGTGGTCCATAATTGGTTAATAATGGAAAGTGAAATGTTAGTAAAGAATTATATTTAGAGCTTATCCTATCTGTACCTAAAAATAAATAGAGACAAGATTCTATTGATGCAGTTTTAGTATTTCCCTGCATTGGGTGTTTGAATTGTGTTACGTGTGCTTCATGCCACGGCAATGCTAACAAGGAAAATCCATGCAAATGTGAAGTTGTTGTTGTGATATTGTGGTCATTTATTGATTGATTAGAGAAAAATTGTAGCTATCATATTCTGGGCGCGTTACGAGAACTTCCAGTTGACAACGAATGATGTCGGGAAGTCCTTGGAAATAGGGGAAAACAAGGGACTTCCAGCCCGACCTCACGCAGGTGTTTGATTCGCTCGGTAGAGGAACCCTGTGCGTGTTACAGTATGCTCAGTATTGTACCCAAGATTCTAGAAAGAGCAGTCTATGTTCAACTTGAAAACTATTTAACTAAGAAAACTTACTTTATGAACTACAGTCGGGTTTTAGGAGAATCTCTTCTGCTGATACAAGTAAATACATCTTTTTGATCATATTAAGGTTTAGACGTCCAAGGGTTTCTATGCTCGAATGATCATGCTCGACTTACAAAAAGCTTTCGACGGAGTGAATCATGATATATTGTGTGAACAATTGTTAGGATTAGGAGTTATGTCTGTTTAATGGTTTGAATCATATCGCAGAAATATACAATAGATGGTCAGTGTTAACAATACGGAATCCATATCTTTGACAATATCATGTGGTGTATCTCAGGGTTGTATTTTAGGATCTCGTCTTTTTGTGCGATGTGAATGATATGGTAACTAGCATAGGCTCTGATTGTAAGCTTTTATTATATGCAAATGACAGTGCTATCATCTTTTCACATCAATATCCAGATTACATTTCCAAAGTGTTTGGGAAAGAACTAGAATCCTGCAATCTTTGAGTCACTGACAACAAACCATCATTCCTTTAGAGTAAGACAGACTGCATCCTATTTGGCTCGAAGCGAAAAATATAACAATTCAGAGGACTCAAAATAGCATGTAATGGCCACACAATCAATTCCAAAAGTTTATTAAATATTTAGGTATTAATATAAATGACTTACTCTTGGGTGAATACAACAAAGTCAACAGTATATCAAGAATAGTAAATGCCAGGTTAAAGGTTCTCTATAGACAAGGTCAATTATGATCACTGAAAACCAGAAAAACTTTATGTTCTGCTTTAATACAGTGTAATTTTAACTATTCGTGTTCTTCGTGGTATGTCGTAATTGGAAAAAATTCTCATAAATAAACTCCAAATAGCACAGAATAAAACTGTATGATTTATAAGTAACCTTGAATCAAGATCAAGCAGCAGACTGTTTGAACTCGAAAGTGTTAAAATGCTAACCGTGGAGGATAGAGTGAAACAATTAAGACTAAATAATGCTCATACTTTTTTTATGAGAAATATCTATCCATCTTTCGTGAGACACACGTTTGTGAAAATTTGTGATCATCACCATTTTGTCACTAGGAGTAGTAAATTTAAATTTGTTATACCACGTGTTAGTGGTGTAGCTTCAACGACTTTCTGTTATAACACCATAAAAGGTTGGAACTTTTTAGCCAGTTTTATCAAGAACATTTCAAATATAGATCGTTTCAAATCGGTTGTAAAGTTATACCTTTTAAATCAAAACAGACCAAGAGAACAGAGTATATTGATATTTTACTAGTTTGAATTAGTTTTTAGTGATATTTTTAATTCTGAAATAAGTTTTAAGTTTGAATACTTAATAGTAATTTCTTAGTTTAGTCAAATGTTTCAATTTCATTTTGCAAAATGTGCACAGCTCCCAAATCTTGATTTCTAAGGACCCCATTGAAAATATATTTCAAACTTGTGTGTGTCATTCTTGGTGGATCATGTCTGTTTATATTATAACTGTTTGTACGTACGTACTGTGTCAATATTATGTGACTTATTTAGATTTTGTTATATATATTATTACTTGTGTTATTTGTTAATCCTATCTAAAAATTGAAACTAAATAAATGATGGATTATGGAACGCATATAAATCGTATTGTCCTGCTAAATATTCAACTGGAATTACAAAAAGAGATATACACGTCTTGAAATTATATTCAGTTGTCCCTGATTAAACTGCTTGTACAACTTAAATCGAATTTCTACATCATGTTTTTTCAAAAAGGCATTATTAAATTCTCACTATTTTTCTTGAAAACAGGATGTCATCGAGAACAAAAACATCAAGTTGGAAACCATGTTCAAACTGTCAATAGCCATCGATGTTTCTAAGGTGAGATTAACTGCCAATCGTATCATCTACACATTATCCGTGCAGAGTTACGTTCCATTATAATAGGTACAGTTCATTCGGGATCGACTATGTATACCACAGTCTTTCCTATCAAAAATAATGTCCCAGTGACAAGAATAAAACACAAATAAAATATAAAAATATGATAAGAAGGTTGTCCTATGCTGTAATGCATTAAATTACTTAAAAGTAACCAAATTAAAAACAAAAACAAAAAATCTACCTAATTTTCACATGCAATTGCCAACATTCCTTTTAGCATAGACTGCTATTCCCCGGACAACTAATGAAGGGTTATAAGTCGTAAAATGCTTGATCCGTTGAATCTACGGTTAATTCAGGAATAGACCCTTTTCACAATCTCTAACTGGAGCACCTTCGGCCTTGTCTTCCAACTGAGGAGCGTGTCGAGAACGAGGCTAAGAGTGTAAAGCCACTGACTGACAGCAGTACGACGGAAAGAACACAGTGAAACATTACACGCTGCTCCCATACATTTGGAGTATATTAAACTTCAAATGATCATCCATTGAACTCACATGATCATTTTTCCCCGATTTCTGATATAATTTTAGTAAATGTGTTCGTTGACGAACTTGTTCTTTATATGCCAGGCATATACGTCTGCCCCCCCCCCCCCCCATGTGATGATTGAATCGTATAGGATATTAATTTTTTTATTTTATTGTATTTTATTTTTTAGCATTTAAAATAAGGTTATGCAATCAGTATATGCATCGTATATTTTGCTTCGCTTATTAATATGCATATACTTACTTTGTACGACAGTCAATTAACAGAGAGAGAGAGAGAGAGAGAGTATACGCCCGGGTCCATGCAAAATATTGCCAGTCGCAAAGACGATGCTCGCTCTGTATTCCTCATGTTTTCTTGAGGCAATCACTTTCTTTCAAGCAATTGTATTTCCTTATCGCTTCGTTATTCTACACAAGCTGATGTATTTTCTTCCTTAAATAATTGATAGAATATCTCAGTTTTTGCAGCAAAATGCATTAATTTTGTGTTAACCGTATATCCATGTTCTCACTACTAATGTAATTCTCAGCCTTGAAAGGTTACTACAAAGAGTTTAATTTTGTAAAATCCAACTGGCTTTCGCTTTTGTTTGATGATTCATGTCACACTCGCTCAATGTGTTGGCCTCAAGGATGGGATCAAGAGCATAATATGTAGCTATTATAATGTATTTATCCTCAGATCCTTTTTATTATTATTATTTTTCATTTGATTTTAAAGGCTATCTCTCAAACTAGACCCAATAATGTCCAATAACAGAGATCGGCAGGCTGTTTAGTTATAATAGTCCATCATTGTTTTTAGTACACATACATGAGGCATGCACCCTAAGACTCGCTTTCGATCAGTGAGATAACGCGACAAACCGCCATACCATTGATTGTCTGTGATTTTGAAACTCGTCTAAATAATTACACACGTTATAATTGCAACAAACTGTGAAGTGGGATTGCTTGATATGGAAATTAAATGTGCTTCACAGTTTCAGTTGTGCAGCTGATGGGTCAAGGTCACAATGACAGAAATAACGACCGTTGGTTTTCGACACCCCCCCTCCGCCCCCCCCCCCCCCAAAGCAAAACAACAATAACAAAATTGCCAATGGTATACCTTTTGGGCAAGGAAGGAGCCATTGATAGAATGGTTAAAGGTAAAAGTTAAGTTGATTGAGACCCATTAGTCAATACTGTGGAGAGGCTGTCAAGTACTATTAGTATCTACATACAAGACGTGGGCGAATACTTTATATTCATGGTGCTCTTGTTCCTTTTTCTTAGGGCTTGACATTAATTTACCTACATGTATCTTAGACCTGAGTTTTTAACGTCAGCGGAAGGGTTTTAAGTTTTACCATAATTTATTTATTTATGGAGTTAATTTATTACGAATAATTAACTTGCAAATGTACTACAAACGTTTACTAAGAATTTTCAGTTTGAAAAAAATAGCAGCTTTAACAACTTCTCCAGGTTTGTATGCAAAATATTCATACTCTAGAAAGTTCTTTTAAGGACAAATAAATGTTTAAATGCGACTATAAATTCCAGTAACTGAGCTAAGCAGGCTGTTCCGTTATAATAGTCATAATGGTCAACCATTGTCATTAGTACAAATATATGAGGCATACACCCTAAGCCTCGTTTTCGATCCACGAGTTCCGCGTTACCTTTGATTATCGGCGATTGTGAAACTCCTCTCTTTAGGTGCCAATGTGGTTCAGATCACCCATGTTGCGCACGTAATAGGGGAATTAAATACGTAATTACAAACTCATTTTGTCTGATGCGAGTTTCCTCCCACTGAATTTTCGTACTCCTTTTGATGTAGCTGTGTCTATTTCAATCTGTGGAGTCACTCTTCTTCTTCTTCTTCTTCTTCTTATTATTATTATTATTATTATTATTATTTTTAGTAGTAGTAGTAGTATTAGTGAATGATCGACTTTCATAAACAATTTCGATAAATGTTATAATATGATAGCACAATTATTTTATATTCCTGCATTTTCATAACTTATTCATGCCACTTGTGAAACTTACTTCAATTTTTTTCCAAGAAAAGAAAAAGATATTGTTGGAGATGGTTTCAAAAGCACTGTACAGCAAATTTGCATGTATACATATTACATATTTATAATATTTCGTTAATCCAGTCAACCGATGATTATCTGGACTAGTTCGAAGAACCGGATTTGGCCGGATAAATTCATATGATAATAATAATACAAGGAACAACAGGGAAAATTTCATCGTTTACAACAAGTAAAAGCTTTGTTTAATTTGTACGGATATTAAAGGTATTACGTATATAAAATACAGGGATTTCCCATTAGATATATATCAGTACAATTTTAGTGGCAGTATGGATATCAAACAAAGTCGAATTTTTTATGTTCATACTTTCTATTCTTTTACCTTTCCAACACCCAACATTATTATTTGCTATAGCTGTATCAGAACAGTTCCATATAATGTTTTTTTTTTTTCAGTGTTTCGATTTTGATGTTAGCAGAGGTATTTTACTTAAAATTGTAATCTCCTCAATGTTTCACAGATATGTGTAAAGGGACAGACGGCTATTGATCCCTACTTCGACAAACCTCTTCTGCGTGTTTGTGTGCGAGGGATGGGGGTAGGGAGGGGGAGGTAGTTGATATGACAATGTTAGTGGTTCTGGAATTAAGGATGACCGTTGGTGGAACGTTGCAGTATTTAACATTTTCTTTAAATGGATATTTTATATAGTTAGAGGTCCAAGCAACCAGGAACAGCAAAATAGCTATAGGTTGAAATTTGCATAATATAAAGATCACAGATTTCGCTCTTCAAATACATTGAGAAAAGTGCATGCTGGTGAGTGATTTTTTTCACTGTGACGCACTTATTGAACTTACATAGAATTCTAACACAGAAAGCCACCGAAGCCGATTTATGGCAAGTCGTAAATCGCTAACGATTTCCCAAAGTTTCACGTACTTGTCGTTGACTTGCTCATTTTCTTTTAAAGCACTGTTCTCGCAGTTATTAAAATGGTATGAAAGCTTTTATTTTTTATTATTCAGTAAGTGACAGAAATCGCTATCAAGTCATCTAACGTCCAGTTTATCGCAGCGATCAGAGCGCTACGAACAGTGAGGGGCAACAAGTGATGTTATATCGATGACGTAAAAACACAATGGGACGTCATTTTGCACTGCACAGTAAACTTTGATTTTGCCAAAGCGAACATCATTAAAGAACAAAATTTAATTGTTTTTCCATAATATACATTTCTGGTAAAATCAACGAAGAAATAAAATGCATATACTGATCTGGGGCGATTGGTTACATTGATTAAAGCAACAAGAGATACACAACAAGAAGTAATGTGCAGTTTATGTATTGTCTGTGAATGAATCTGAAGACATGGTAATATTCTGCTTAGAATCGTTTATGGCTTTTGGATATATTTTAATGCCAAGTTAAACAAAGTAAAAAATATTGAACCTTGTTATGCAAATATGAATATTTTTCGTTTTTCGCCCATGGTCACGTGATCTTTTTGAAACACATCCTCCTCCCAACACTTAGCAAGAAATACACCAATATAAATAACACTGGAGTAATTATTGTCGCCCATTACAAAACATCTTGACATATTCTTTAAATTTTCATGATGTCTTTGGAAAAATAATAAGGTGGTCCGTGAGATAATTATGGAAATGCTAAGTTCCTATTACAACATGGCTATGTAGAGCGTACCTGATGACACCTGAAACTGAAAACATGTACTTATTTCCAGGGTCTGGAGTACATCCACAACAATGACATCAAATTTCACGGCAACCTAAAGAGTAGTAATTGTGTGATTGACAGCCGCTGGGTATGTAAGCTGACAGACTTTGGTCTTACCTACCTGAAAACTGGGGAGCAGACTGACCTAGAGATCGGCGAGCACGAAAAGTTCACAAGTACGTTCATTATTTAATATAAATATAAAGGTTGAAAAAAAGTGCAAAGTTGTGAACAAATCATCTGACATATAACGAAAAGCTGCGTTTCTTTAAAGTTTAAAGGTGAAATAAAGAGAAAATTATCCAAATGTAAATGTTTCTTACACTTTGTAGATTATTATGTGTAAACTAAAAATCCGCTTCTGTGGTAAAATTTATACCAACCAAATGAGCACAGCAGAAATTAGACATTGTAATTAACTTTAAGTGATAGATAGCTTACGGTATTGTAATTACATATAGGTATAATATTTAATCAACTGCCATCTTCACCAGAAAATGAAAAGTCGAAAACATTTCAAAACCATTTGGAAACAACCCATATAAATGTACACGAGAACACATGCACAGGTGTCTTCACACCAGTGTTCATCGATTCGAACCATAGTGGCCACCGATGTTACCAATGAGTAATCTCAACTTTACAACTACATTTTTAGGGGGTTAAATCAAAACTAAATGCGAATCTTTTGGAGTTTGTCAATTTTTGATGAAGTTTTGAAAATTAAATAAAAACCATTTAATTGCTTCTTCTGGTGGCAGTTGATTAACTATTCATAACTATTTGTGATTACAATAATGTAATATCAGTTAGAATTAATTATAATGTATAGTTTCTGCTGTGCTCATTTGAAGTCATCTGTCCAAAATACATTGTGTAATGACCAAAAAGGGCACATGAACCTTAAATTTACTGTTGAATTCAATTAAGAGTTACATTGTCAAAAAAATATTGACTGCATTGTCTCCCTTGACTAAATCTTATTTTCCCTGACAACGGCATGATACTTCCGGTGCTCTTGAGACCGCAGATAACTGGCATCCGCGGAATCTCTTAACTTTTCCCCCATGATTCACCTGGTTTCTTGATTCGGATTACACAAGGAAGAGAAAAAGAACAAAAAAATGTCCTTACAGAACGGTCAACATTAGTCACGTGGATGACCAGTATGAGGTAGACGGTTGTGAGTCATTTCGCCTTAATTTCACTTAGCACCGTGAAGTCGTTTCGTCCTGAAACCAGTCCGCCCTGGGTTGTTTTCTTCTAATACTCGTTGGCTCTGAGTCGTTTCTCCTTTTTGTTATGCAAAAATGTGCGTTTTCTTCGTTTTAGTTGTGTTATAATCATATCAACTAAAAGAAATTATTACAAATCACGCTGTCCTAATAAAAGTTTGTTTACGGTGCTTGAGTAAAAAGTCGCTTTTAGCTGAATATCAAACATCCAGGTAATTACATCCTGGTTTTTTAACCACAAAAAGGAAGATTAGATACTGCTACTACTACTAATACTGTTTCTACTACTACTACTACTAATAATAATAATAATAATATACGATATCAGAATATAAATCAATATTACAGAAGTAATCCCAAATTCTTCTTTTAACATCGATTACTTCAAACCAATTGACGCTTATTTTACATATATTTCGTATTATATCTATATAAATTCTGCTTAAGGATTAAGTATGAACACTGATAACAACATAAATTTGTCAAATAGAAGTTTTGTGAATTCACACCTGTTTATAATTTGGATTTGAAAATTATAACATTTTCCAGCTTTTGGACGTGGCTGTTATTTAATTCCTTTAGAAAGGTCGTCGTCATGAAGAAAAAAGTATTCTTTATTGTATTTCATACAACGTACAAGGTATATATTTAATGATAAGCTTAAGTCACATTTTTAACAAAAATGTAAAATATGTACGCAGTTTACAAGATACAATTTGAGATCTGAAAACAACTTTGAGATAATTTTGTGAACCGCTGTAATTATCTTCCATTGAAAGTCATTGCTATGCTTAGCAATTTCTTTCGCATGTTTTTTTGTGGATCCATTAAAAAAAAAAAAAACGCACCAAAATAAGAAATACCGTTATTCAAAATTAACTGCTATATTTAGCTCAACTATACGAAGTAGAGGAGTTCTATTTAAACAACCCTATTCGGGCGTCCGCACATATAAAAGCATGTACACATGCACCCCTTCAATGCGTCTCAACCATTCTTTCTTTCTTGGTCCTGGCAACTGTTTCGAGTGGCTTTCATAGCACCTACCCCATGTGAAGTAAGCTAAGGGGTATATTTGTACATACATGTACATTAGTTGTACATTTTTGGTTAAGTTTTTGCGTTTAGCTCAGGTTTGTTTGCACGCGGTATACATATTGTTATACATGAAATGCCAATTGGTGAGTGGATGCATCTTGATGACTACTACATCCTTATTACTAAACAAGGTCACTGTGACCTATATTTCACGCTTCACTGACTTTGGTTATTTGTTGTGTTTTAACTGTTCATTCTTGAATCATTAAACTAGATAATTGTATACATCTCTTTTAGAACCACTCCTATACAAAATGGTCACTGTGCCCTACATTTCATATTTTACTGGCTTTGATGCAGTGTTTGTATTTAGCCCATTTCCACCTAGATTTTTGCACCCTGAGTGTGTGCATATATATATATATATATATATATATATATATATATATATATATATATATATATATATATATATATATATATATATTAGTAACACACCATTACAACAACAGGAGGTATGTGTGACCTATATGTCACATTTGACTGGGTTAGGTTACTTTTTGCGTATAGCTCATGGCTACATAGACTTATTGCATCCTGAAGGCATACTATTATGCCCGGAATCATGATACTTGGTGATCGGATGTATCTTGATGGATATTGCACTCTCATCACTAAAGTATGGTCAATGTGCCCCCATATTTCACGCTTCGCTGACCTTGATTAAATTTGTTGCATAACTGTTCATTGTTGGATCATTACATTTGATGATTGTATACATCTCTATTACAACCACACCTGTACAAAAAAAGAGCATTGTGCCCTACATTTCACATTTTACTGAATTAGGTGAAGATTTTGTTTCGCATTTGGCTCATGAACATTTGGATTTTTTGCATGCTATGTACATACTATCCTAGTATCATGAAACTTGGTGAGTGAATGCATCTTGATTCCCTCATTTCGTCATCTTGATGAGCATTATTCCCTCATTTCGGCATCTTGATGAGCATTATTCCCTCATTTCGGCATCTTGATGAGCATTATTCCCTCATTTCGTCACCTTGATGAGTATTTTTCCCTCATTTCGTCACCTTGATGAGCATTATTCCCTCATTTCGTCATCTTGATGAGCATTATTCCCTCATTTCGTTACCTATATTTAATCTTTTTTACTGGTTTTGGTAAGTTTTTACGTTTAGCTCATGACCACATGAGCTTTGGCAAGCTATATGCATACTGTCCTACCTAGTATCATTAAACTTGGTGAGGGGATGCATCTTGATAAATGCTTAGCTCCTGTTGCAAAAAAATGGTCGATGTGACCTATATTTCATGCTTTAGTGACTTGGTTGAAATTTTGCGTTTAATGTTCATTTATTGGGAGTTGTTTATGTTCGAATCATGGAAACTGAAAATTAGATCCATCTCACCCTTTTAACCAAGGAAGGTCACTGTGACTTACATGTTATGCTTTACTAACATAGGTTTACTACACTCTTATAACCAAAGAAGGTCAATGTGACCTACATTTTATGCTTTACTAACATTGGTTAAGTATGTCTGTTCAGGTCATGAGCATATAGATTATTCAATGCTATGTACGTCCAAGCCTTCACAGAAGGTCCTTTCTGACCATTGCAGTTGGAAGCAGGAATCAATATGTTGATTCAATGGTAGCTTTTCCGTATTAATGAATATACATTATACATTGTGATAGGTTACCGTCCACATGTTAACTTTATTGCACATGTACAATATTTTAGAAATTAGACGAATGGACTTCATGCTCTTCATGTAGTGGCTAATCAAGGTAATCACTGACGCATGAACTATGTTTCTAAACCTGGCTGTCTTTCCAAAATTACTAAAAACCTGTGACTTTCACCCAGTGTGGGAAATGATACTTGCTCCTGAAGCAAATCTTAAGAACAATGATTTAAAGAAAATGAAGAACAAATGAATATCTGGTATTAATCAGTTCATTAAATACCTATATTTTTCTATAACAGAAAATATTATTCTTTTCTACTGTTTTAGGTTTATATGCCCTGTCACAGACAATATGCATGTATATGTATGTATGTATGTATGTATGTATGTATGTATGTATGTATGTATGTATGTATGTATGTATGTATGTATGTATGTATGTATGTATGTATGTATGTATGTATGTATGTATGTGGTTTAACGGCATGTCAGCAAAATGCTGACCATATAGTGCCAGTTACAATTTAAGTTCTAAAATGTAAAGATCAAAAATTGCAAATAAAGCTTTACTCAGAAAGAGGCCAACATTTCATTGTCAAGACTACTTTAGTCTGATTTTCTTTTCTGCATGATAATTAATAAATACAGTGACTAATAGAGACTACTAAAAGTTTACTGGAGGTGAGTTATACAGTCGTTGATTACACTCTGGTTGTAATCAGCTGTAATTCAAGTGTTTAATAGGAATGTTATGATTTTCGTTCAGCGATAGAGTTGCGGAAAATCTATTTAAAAAAAGATGAAAGAAATAATTTTACTTTCTAATTAGTGCTGGTGAACTTGCTGAAATAAAACGAACTGGGACTTGGGGCAGGCTTTTGAAAAAAAAAAGATTGTCTTGTTTACTTATTGAATGCAATTCTAATTTTTAAAAAATGTGCACTCTTCTTCTAAGTTAAATAATGAATTTTAATGAGGTTTAACAGAAAGGAAACAAAAAAAGTAAAATTACTTTGTGCAAAATTGATCAGCTACTGATATGATCAAGTAATCCCAACGTTAAAATTGAAGAGAACAACACCGTACCTAAATGTAAAATATGACTATACCTAAATATAAAATATTACTGTACCTAAATGTAAAATATGATTGTACCTAAATGTAAAATATGTCAGTCCTCTCGAATCCTTTAAGTCACTTGCTTATTTATTTTGTATTTTCGTTAATACCTTTTTTTTTCTCGTTAGTACCTATTTTTTTGTCTTCTCGTTCGTACCTATTTTGTTCTTTTATTAATCATCCTAATCGTATTCTTGTATTCCTTGGTATGTGCATCGTTTTTGTGTCAGTAATTTGTTTCGTTTTCGATTTTTTACGCGCTTCTTTATCATTTTTGGTCATTATCTGATACGTATGTCTATTTCTTCATCACTCATTTTTTCGTTACTTTGTTTGAACATTCAATCATTTATTCATTAATTCATTCACTAATTTAATTATCCATTGACTCATTCAAAAATGTAAATAGTTTAGGTCATAAACATTAGCAAAAGCCTGTCCTAACAAGGAAAATAATTAGTTGATTTATGTTATGAATGAATGAAGCTTGATCAGCTTGTAGAAAAAAAAAAAAAAAAAAAAAGTTCATGAAAATTTGCTGTAGGATTAGATGATCGTCATAGCTGAGATAATTATCGAAATGTACGTTTTACCTAATCACTCATAAAGTAAATAAAATCGGAATGACTTTATATTAACTTTGTAAGTGATTAGGTAAAATTTACACTTCAATAAATACCCAACCATGATCATATAATCCTTATAATTCCAATTGTCCTCCTTTCTTTCGTCGAATCAGCGGATTCCGTCAACAAAACATTTCATTTTAGGCATCACGTAGTTTTCTTTCATTAGCCTCTTCACATGTCGCAGGAATACTTAGCCCCATCTTCGCTAGCCAAGGGTCATTGACTCTTATATAGTGTTTAAGATAGGACAGAGTGTTAGAGCGGGTCATCTGAGGACCTTATGTCACTGACTACGATTTTGTTGTTGTTGTTCTTTTCTTACCAGGTTATTGCTTTCTTCAACATTAAGCTTGCGTCCGGTACCTGTTGTTTTAGCATTCATTTTTCTTGCTTTCTACTCATTTTGTGTCCATTCTTAGTGAGACCCTCTGCTCATACATCATACCTTCAATATAGGCTTGTAAGAAATGGTCGAAGCAAAAATACAATAATTTATGACTGTACAGTGACTCCTAAAGCCTGCCCCTTGCTTGGTTTGGCTACATATGAGTGCTGGAGTACAGGAAGGACTGTGGGATTACATTGTTTGAATTTCTAATTGGAGATTTTATCTGGCGTTACAAATTTTGATCTGAGGGTGCAAGGGACAGTTTTTATGCACAAATTTAATGCTGCATCTACCGACCTAATATAAAAATTCATAAAAAAATAAAATACACAAGTGAGGTAAAAAAAAGTCCATATTTTTGGAAGTCTATAATAAAACAAAACATAAGAATATCATTCACTTGACCTGACAAGTCAACGGAAGTTCATAGCAAAAGAAGTTTATAGTTCCATCCAGGTCGTTTTTGAGATATTCTACTTGCCTTGAACCCATGAGTCTACTGCTATGGGTGGCTAGCACTGCTTCCAGGCCGACTAAAAGTATTTCACTGTCTACATACTGTAAAATAACTATAGGAGGTGTACGTGCCTCACATCAATTTCAAGAATAACACAAGCCCGAAACACCTAATTCACAAATATACCATATCGTTTATTTTTGAACAATAATAGATGAAAAAGTCACACCATAGCCTTAAGTTAAGAAATTTAACAGGGGCCAATTTACAAAACTATTCCCTGCCAAGTGAAGTCAATACGGAAGGTTGCGGGGGCGGGGTGTTGGGGGTGGGGGGCGTTTTTGTTGGAATTGTGTTGTAAGGAGTTGGTATAGACAAAGCTTAACCTAAAGTGTACTGGAAACTCATTATTAACCGAAACTAGTCCCAGAATTTACCGATGTTTAACAAATTCCAGATCAGTATCACGTGACCGTTTTTTAAATATCAAATCACATTTCTGGAATTTCAATTCATAACAATTTGAATTATACATTTATAAGATACGGCTGTAAATTTGTATGTAGATAAACACCTGCATTAGACGCAAAATTTCAAAATTCGATCGTGAGTACAACAAGAAATAGTTAGGAGACATTTTAAATAACAGAAAAACGTTTAAATTTGTTTATACTTGCCGCACGTACAAACATTCTTCGTCTGTTGTTGATTTTTGTTTTGTTTGAGAAATACCGATGGATAATCAAAAAGCGCATATATATTTTTTTTTTCATAATCAAAATAACATTTTGAAACATTCCATTTTACACATTCCTGCATCGACTGATTTTTGTAATATTTCTCTGGTAATCACAAATATTATTAATTGTTGGCAGAAAATAACATGAAAATGATAAAGGTAGTTTTAAATTTGTGCTTTTAAAAACTTTCCTTGTTGCTTTCCTTCAATTCCATTATGTATTCCTTATCTGCGGATAAAAGTAAGATTTGTATATTTTTCATCTGCTTTTTTCCTTTGCTTTTATAATTCATGTTTTCATTCAGTCATTCCTTCATTCATCCATTCACTCAATCCTTGATGTTAAAAGAGTAGTCCCTAAGTGTCTAGTGTGTTCTTAACGCTTTTTCCTCACAAAAATGGTTTTAAAGCCTGCTGTTAAAGATCAACCGTTCAAGAATTCATATGAGTACTACGGCAGTATAAACAAAACAAGTATTTATGGTACGCATAAAAACACACCTATGTTTACATAATACTCTTTCATGAAAAAATATTCTCCAGATCTTGTGCTGACCAACTGATAGTTCTCATGGGTGTTAGTTTTCACATTTACTTATAAACTTATGAAATAATAGAAAAAAATTATTTTGGTGGAGGAGGGGCAAACGGGTCTTGTTTCTAAGCCGCTCTAGGCGAACGACCCATATGAAGAAAACAACAATTGATGCAGATGCATTTTGACAGTTATATATGTCATCTCAAAATACGCCTGGACCGAAAAAGCGATAAATGACACACAATAATAATAGAGATATCTTCAAAGAGCGAAATACTGATAAGATACAGCTTGATCAAGAAGAGTTTTAAACAAAAAAATAAAAAAAAAAAATAAATAAATAATAATAATAATAATAATAATAATAAATAAGTAAATAAATAAATAACGTATTTCCTTTTCGGTTATCCAGTCGTTTAGAAACCGAAAGACTTTAAGAAGGATATAGATTTATTGTTTGACAGTTATATATGTATGATAAACAAGATGACATATACAAACTTGGAGAGATTATAAAAACAAAACGAATGACGAATGCACTGTAAAACTTAGGTTCTCATGAACTGGAAGGGATATGATGAATTGTTCAACAGTTGGAGATCGACCTAAAATAGGAAGAACAATAAATAAAAAGCAGTTTCATGGAGCACGATTACTTTGAGTTTATGAACGATAACGAGTTTTTGTTAAATGTAACAAATGTACAACTAATAGGCGACTAAAACATGAAGGGATTTTAAAAAATGCGTGATATGTGAATTTGTGTTGATAAAAACAGAGATAGAAAAGAAAGAACATAAACATCACCAGTTAGTAACAAAATGGTACTCTGGAAAAACGTAATGAGAAGAATTCAATTTACACAATGTCGTTTCAGGATAATAAATAACATTACAATGAAATGAAAAGAGAAAACATACAAAATATGAAGTAGATTCAATCTACATCTATAAAAGGCTAAAATGCAGAAACAATATAACATACCAAATGCTGGTCTATGAGATTTGCAAAAGTTAAATAAAAGTTAATGCGGTCATGGAGACTTTTAAACTTTACTCAGATTTTATTCAAAGAAGGTATGGAAACTACTCAAGCAACTATAATTTGTTTTCTGGATTCATATTGTACGTTGAAAAGTTTAACACATTTATAAAAACCATTGTTTACAAAGAGTTATCACAAAATTAAGGTAATGAGGGACAAATTTATGAGTGAAAGATATACAAAATCCAGTACACCTTTCACAGTGCGTAGATATACATATTATGAAGATGCAATTGTTCCTATGGAAAAGTAGGACCTGTGCTAAACAAAACGAGTTGAATACGGCACGTTTTACTAAGAACTTTAATGTGGTAGCTAGTAACAATTTAAATTAAACTAGACATTTAAATGGTACAGTCAGCGCTGGATGTTGAGGACGAAGTCCCGTCAGTTATAAAAAAAAATTAAACACCCAAGAGAGAAAAAGTGAAAGAGGAAAACGAAAATAAAACGTACCAGAGATGTCAAGACTGTATACAATCAACGAGACAAAAATGCTTTCACAGTCGAGGAAATAAAAGATTAGTGAGAAAAGTCAACCAAGAATAACAGATGAATATCGAAAAACAGTAAACAGAAGTTCAATACATTTGTACAACAAAAACGTATTTCATATTACTTTTATCGTACATAAATAGAATGCATGAAGTTCATATGGTAGATAAGAATTTTAATAGATATTGACTAGATATTACATACGATTTATATGATATAATTTTTTAAAAATATCATAATTTGCCATCTATATTGATGGAAAATATTATGATGCTTGAGTTCATAAATTTTAAATAATTTTAATGTTGATCCACATGGCAAGAAACACTTTTTGGTAGAAAATGCCAAAACTCTTGTTATTCAATTACCACATTCATATTTGAAACTGGACTATGATGTTGGTGGTGATGTTATCTTGTTACCTAATGACATATTGATGATAATGGGTAATATCCTTGGCTACAACAACTACTACTAAAAAAAATCAGAGACTCATTTAAACTATGGTTACACATTGCCATCGATATCAACGTAGCGAAGAACATTCTTCCAAAGGCTGATAAAGAATATGTGACAGTAAAACAGAACATCGTAGAAGACATAGTGAGTACAATTGATGTAGAAAAGAAGGACTATGATGTTTATCATCCTACTATAGAATCTACAAATGTTGTTCGCTGTTTTGTTGTTCAAATGACACATGAGTATTTAGAAACACCAAAACACAATATTGAACCGAAAAGAAACATACATTTATATTAATACTAATTGTTGCATGGGCTGCAATAGCTGATCTTTTGAAATAGTTTACTAATCTCTAATCATGCTTGATGCTTCGTTTTTACATCTCTGATCCAAGATGCACATAACTAACGCACTAATGTCAAAATAAGTAAAACAAAATGTTCCAGCGCTTCAAAGCAACAAACGTATCACAGTACCAATAATACTGGATAAAGCTGATACTGAGGGAGCAAAATCACCACTTTTTCCTCCTCTGATAGTTACAGCATCTCTCTTAATGTTAGTAATAGAACAGCGGTTGATATAGTCATGTCTATTTCAGCGGTTATAGCAGCTATTTTAACACTCTTTTCTTTGAATAAAAGTTTTAGTCTTTCTAGGAGAGAAAGTTTGCTTCTTTTCATTTCTATAAATTTTCCATGTCGAATTTATAAGTATTTTTTAACAAATCGACATTTGCCACTAGTTCTGACCCCACAATTGTAACATTGTCTAGTTCATTTTGTAATCTATGTTTTTCCCTTCAGATTATTAGTTTCTTCCTTAATGTTTTCTTTAATTCATTGTATCTGTTCGTCGTGATATGCAAGTTCTTCGTTTAAAGCTTTATATTTTTAAATATACATCCACTCATATCCTTTCGAACAATCATCTTGCGACAATTTATTCTTCTTTAGCTCCGCCTTTATCACTGGAAGGCACCTAACTCAAAGTTTCCTCAAATGTTTTAAATAATTCCTTCTGGAGCTTCACCAGTTGATTCATTTGTATCAGTCAAAATTTATTCCATCAATGGTATACCTCCAGTATCTCTTACTGGCCCTCTTTGTACATCAGTAGAGGTTCCAATGGGCAATGAGATTGTGTTGTGCTTTGCACGGGCTCTGCCATTGAACTTTGTCCAATTTCAGACGTTTTCCAAGTATCTATAAGTCTATTTACTGTATCCTGAAATTCATCTGTTATTGAAGTAGGAACAGTTTGTCCATACGCTAACACCTGGGCTCTAACAGTTTTCTACCACTAGTTTTGTCGATCTTCAATTCAATTTCATTACCGGATATGCCTATGGATTTGATTCATACATTATCATCACTATCTCTATACATACGTCTTGCATATGTATCACGCACATAACAAAAGTGGAGGGATGGGGGTGGGATGGATATAGGAATGGGTTCCGTCTGGTAGTCACACATTAGTTTTAGGACCATACCTTCAAAAGCGGTTAAGATATCACTATAAAATTTGGTACACGTATTAGACTAGTGGTCCCGATGCGCCTTGTGCTTTTCAAAATTCTTTAGTTTCTTAGTATTAATGTTCTTGTCCATCCATAAATTATCCACACTTTCGTTTAAGATATCTCAATGAAAGTTGGTACAAATATTAGACTAGTGGTGTGTCTTCTGCTTTTCACTATTCTTCAGTTTAAATGATTTTACGATTTTATTCGTTCATCTGTTTATCTATCCGTCCATCACTCACACTTTCGTTTTCTGATATCTCTGTGAAACGTTATACACTTATTAGATTAGTGGTCCAGATGTGCGTTTAACTGTTAGGAAATCTGCAATTTTCTATATTTCCTACATATTTGTCCATCGGTTAGTCCATCCATCCATCCACCATATACATATCACAATATCATATTCGTGGTCAATATATATCTTTGGCTTTTTGGAATTCTTCTTTCAAAATGATACATTGAAAAATAAGACGTTCTCTTGTTCTTACCCATCCACGTGTCACCAGAACCTAAACTACCAATAATGAATTTGACCCAAATTAAACAAGTGCAAGCAACTGATGACTATCATATCCCTGTATACTTTGTAAATACGAACTTGCTATATGAAATCTTCAACAAATCCTTCTGTCTCCTAACAGACATTTTGGCGCGGTGGGACTCGGTCTATTGTTACTTCCAACCTCCTCTGAACCTACTTTATAATCAGAATTTCTGAATAGTTCCTTTCTTAAATTTCGTTTTGTTCTCTTTTAAACTGTATACATGTTACTTAGTCAAAACATCTATCAAGATTTGCAGTACTATCAACTTGTATATGATCTTGTGTATCTACATTCTAATCATAACCATCATCTTCATATCAAGTAGTTTCATTTTCTTTCATTTCAAAACCTTCACTACATTCTGTCATTTCTCAGCAAAGATGTTATCGTTAGAATGTAGAGAAAAAAGTCAGTTGCTAAAAGAATTGGGAGCTTTAAATGAAAAGGTAGTAAACTGTGTCTTTGGCACACGTGTAAAATATGATTGTGTCTGTTACGGAATTATGTATCATCTTTAAATTATAATATAGTTTTCATTTAGTTTATGACATTAATTCTTTAATTCAGAAGCCAACGTTATTGTATACATTGTTTACGGAATGTCAACATGAGTCATCGCTTCTGTCTAAGAAAATCAATAATTATGTCGGTCAACTTAACACAACAATGGTGAGTCACGTGAGTAGCGCGTGCTGATTCATGACCTGGATCCCATGTCTCAAAGAAGTCAACATCTTGTTGATTTGGAATAAGGTATTAAAATTGTAGTGCAAAGGCACTTTTAGCGGTGACATGCGCGACCTAGTTTCTGATTGGTTCAGTAAAAGATGTTTACAGGAAGATTGAATTGTTTTAGAACGTAGTTTTAGAGTTAAGGGTTTTTCTCTTTTACGCAGTAAGAGGCTAAATAATAAGATTTTAATCACTGCTTGTTCATTCTACACAATTACTTCAGATAGAAAAGAGAGAGGACGATTATTTTATTGTTTGTGATTTAGCTTAGTGAAATATCTTATTTCTAAATAGTACTTTTTGGATTACGTACTAAAGATCTGAACATTATTCAACTCTATTGGAATTTACTTGGAATTAACATTTGGATTTAGAACTGAAAATTGTTGGTACAAGCACACTAGTGTTCTCATTCGGAATACTTTGGATTACTTCCGGATTAGTAAATTAGAACAATTTAGGACTAATTAAGGAAATTCTAACTGTAACTTATTTTTAATTCTTTCACTTTGTTTGTTTAAAATATTTTATATTTTAGGAAATTATATTTGTATTTGAAAAATTGTGAAAGCTTGTTTGAGTCGTTCTTTCTTTTGTTACATTCAACCCCTAATCGTAACAGTGTCTTATACACACGTGTTAAGCATGATTGTGCCTTTGGCATCCGTTCATCCATCTTGATTTCTTAATTTAGGAGATGATTAACAACACAGAGAAATGATACAGATACGAAAATGACAAGGACATGACCTATATAATAAACAAACTCATGCCTACATAAACAAAAATACATTTTTTTGTATGTTTCATTGGTATGATCCCCCGAACGATACCAGCGTTACCCGACGAGGAATGGTTCCAGACGATCGGCAACCGCATCAGTCTCGTGTCGTACAGAGAAAGGCTAATTGGTCATCCCCTACCGGATAAGTGGTCGTACTAAATACATCCTGATGGCTCGAATAACGAAATCAGTTTAGAATAGATTAAGCTCCAATTTTAAGACCAAATTTGTCCATTTTATGTGCCAAACCCTGATAAGTGTTATATCATCCTAATCTTAATGGTGTTATCTATAAATACATCAGTCATTCATTTATTCTCCAAATCAACACACATATGAGGTGCAAATATAAATTTTCCATGTAGGGAACTAGGATAAATATTGCATACAAAAAGTGCAAACAGTTATATAACGACATATATTATGAAGATAGCAAGTAAAATATCAAAGTTATCGATAATATGCGACCATAATATATCCCTCATTCTTTGTGTTTTAGAACACGAGATTAGCATATGAGTCATAACATCAACGTCTGGTTTATTGCAATGATAACAGTAATGAACCATACTATATAGAGTGACCAGAAACGTGGTTAATTTGTTACCAATTAAAGCTCTTTGTTTGACCGTAGAATTTGACACAAATGGCGGGTTTAATACAATGAGGTATATTGTTGAATCTTTGAAAGGATGAATCGTTAAAACGTGTATTTGAAGTGATTATGCTCGAATTCATTTATGGTCTTCCATATAATGCGCTACCATTTCTCCTTAGTCGGAAAAGTCATAACTCGACAAAAATATCACTACAAGTCATATTTGTGGAGAATTCTATATATATGGGAAATGATTCCGTTTTGTTTCATACGGTCATTCCTGCAAAGGAAGCTATACAATCTCAATAATAAATATTCTTTTAGAGAACGTATTATCAGGCATATGACACACTCTGCAAAGGAAATAGAGCTTTTTTAACATTTCAGCGACACATTTGTTCAGCCCAAGTATGCTTTCACTCATTCTAGATCTAGTCTTGAATGTGCTTCACACACTTATGTTGAAATACATCTAACTTTTTAATGTCTTTTGATCCAATCATTGACCACACTTAGCAACCATAAAGCTCTGTTGGAAATACATCTAACTTTTTAATGTCTTTTGATCCAATCATTGACCACACTTAGCAACCATAAAGCTCTGTTGGAATAACAATCTTTTCTATAGACCTGCATTGGTTAAGGGGTTTATTTTACATTTCATTTTCCCAATACCGATAAGGGAATATAGTGATTTTCTTTCTTTTGAACATGCTTTTTCTACTTTTGCTACTCAGCTCGTGTCAAAGCTCATAGGAATACCTACGTGTTCTGGAAATCGGAATAATGTTTGGACCAATTTTCCACTTGAAATTGCGGTCTTTCTTCTGTCTGTTTTATATGAAAACAACGACACAATTCTTAGTCTCGTTGACTTTTTAAATGAGCAGGAGTTGTTTGTAGCTGACATACATTAAGCCCCTGAGCCTCCCATTTTATCCTTCTAAACTGTTTAACCCTTTCATAAGGCTTTGTATATGGATTTTATGTCCAGGAATAGCATTTGATGCAGCCTTTTTAAAAGAAGCACGAGTTTATTATTTAACTCTTCAGTTTGTTTCTGAGCTAGTGGCATGTAATCTAATAATTAGTTTAATCTTTTGTCAACCTCATGTTGATAAGATATGAACCTTCCTTTGTCAGCTGTATGTTTCTGTACAATACATGAAAGCATTGATAAACAAATTTCTTCAAATCAATAATTTAACCATCTTACAAAATGAACTGAAAGATGATTACTTGACATCAAACAGAATTAGAGACTTCATTGGATATTTGTCATTTAAGTCGGGTTTACCTCTATCTGTACTAAGTGCAAAACTGATTACTTTTAAACACATCGACGTCAAAAGGCCAGCAACAAATAATCAATCGGAAAATATCAAAGCCTGCAAACCACAATACTAAAAAAATGCTTGATAAAATTGTGTACTGGTTGTTTTACTGATGATGCGTATGTACCTCTGACGAGCATTGTTATGACAAATCTAGTTTTTCAAGTTTTTGGGGCGTCTGTCTATCATGTACTAAAGTCAATAATGAAAAAACAAAAATCAAAGCAAACTAACAACCCCCCACTAGATAACACTGTTAACAGTTTCCTCAGTGATGAAGTAACTCATCCTGAAAATGATTCAGTTTGTTTTTTCTTCGTGAATGCATCTCTTTCTTACAATGCGTTGTATCATTTTGACTCGTTTTCACTGACACTGACAAATATATGTCTAGTGTTTGACCAGTAGTAATATTTTCTTTGTTTATCTGGGTCGGATGGATTAAATAATAAAAATGGAATGAATTTATATGTATCTGAACCATCTGCACTAACACATTCAGGTCTTGTCAACTTTAACCATGTATGTAAACAATCAATTGATGAAACATCTAACATTTTAGCCAAATAAAACAAATACAGTACTCTACAACTACTTTTCTACTTGTTTTGTTTGATTTTAGGTGCAACAGGGCAAAATCCTACCACTTTAAACCTTTTTTTTTTCAATTACCATGATCGGTACGTATGTCGGTGGTGTTGCACTTGACCTTGGCTCTAACGTCCCAAAATCAGTACAAACAGGGATTTACTTGTAGAGCTGATGTAACCTCAGCTAGCTAATTCATTAAATTCCTATCCCGGCGATTTCAGATGTATCTCTATATATGAATATATATGCCACACATGCACGCACACAAGTATGTAGAAATGCACACACACACACCAACACTAATACATATATCTGATAATGATTACTGATGCGATTATGAACGGGTCTGATAATTGACCTGGGCCTGAATGAATGTGCCAAATCCCACATTATTTCTTCCACTGTTAAAATTCCCTTTTTCACAGCTTGTAAACATTTTGATTATTATTATTAATTTTTTGTTTACTAAAACAAGGCTTGTCTTCGACCTTTACCAAAATATATATCAGCCTGACAAGTGAGTGTATTAGCAGGAAAGTTATCATCAAGTGTTTATTTGCTTAAACAAACATTGTGTCTCTTTTTTACCCATGATGCTTGGCAAATTTCCGATAAGGTCTATTTATTCTTGGACATACTACTGTATAATTGTTTCCAGGCAATTTTAATGTGTTGTTAAACTTTTATGCCTTATACTTCAACAATTCACATACAACCACTTCAGTAGAATTACCACCCAAGTCAGCGTTAACATTTTTAGATTACGTATCATGTCCCGTCAATACGATTCACGCGGCGTCCTAACATATCATACTCAAAGTGTCAGAGTTTCTCAGTAAGTGACACTTTTATGTATGTTTGTTTTTTAGCTGACATGAAGTCGTTCATTATGTTCTTAACAGCAAATATGTTCCTTCATTTTGCTCACAAATGTTCACACGGTTTCTGTAAATTGTCATCGTGTCACTATTACATTCAAGGTTTTGTGTCATTAAGTTATCATGTAGTGCTAATGAAATTAATATCATAAAGTCAATAGCTAATGCAAAACATTATCGATCATAAATAATATATAGAGGGACGGATACTCGAACTTAGCCAATCCTAGTGCCCTACTCACACATGCTTTTAAAGCAGACAGTCACATCACTGAGAAATACTCCGTGTTTTTCGAAGCCCGCACTTATCTCCGATTCAATGCATTTTTAAGATACTGAAACCTTTCACTTCTGATTAACTGTCACCAATACGTTTTCTATTTTATGGCAGGTTTGTTTTGGACGGCACCTGAACAACTTAGGCGCATCCTTAGCGATGACCCAGCGCGCTGCTCCGCAGCGGGTGACATCTATTCCTTTGGAATCATTCTGAAGGAACTGGTTTGTAGAAGTGAACCGTTTGCTACCGAAAATTTCATACTGACACCCAAAGGTAAGCATAATCTGCCTCGCCATCGCAGTGGTAGCACGCAAGAATTACACCTCTACAGTCCTAGTTTATATCCTTAATTACAGTATGTACAAAGTATGATGCATGTTTCTATTTGCTCGCCTCACGCCACATCAGGCTTCGAGGAGTGCTTTGCAGAAATTGTTCTACCTTTGAGTACAACAGATATATATTCAAAGTTGAATTTGTGGAGGAAACAATGCCTGACCCAGTCATTAAACCGAAGTGAGGCACGCAATTGACATCGATTCACTAGGTGTTAAAATGCTATAGTTCAAATACAATACTGGCCCAGTTTTCTGCCAACACCCGCTGATTGGACGTCATTGCCCACCCACGCTTTGATTGTTCATTGTTCGCACCTTTTCAACTATGGCTGTACTTTTGAATCTGTGTTAAGCAGCCTCTGGAAATTAAAAGTGCCCTTTAAAGACAGTTGGTTGCAGAATACAGATTCATTTCTTCTAAACTTATTTCGAAGGGACATTGTTAATTTGGCTGTTAGGACAGGTCATTGCATTGTAGAGGTAATCTTGGAGACGGGTTCGATTGAAATTATTTTTAACGAATGTCTGAAGTAAATGTAAACATCTTTCGATGTTCTTCAGTTTGTTTATTTGTTGGGGTTTTTTTTACTACCCTTTAGATACTTCTGTATATTCTAATTTCTGCCTAACTGGTTTTGTTCAGATGCTTTGAAGTTTAAAAAAATTTCAAATTTTAAGAACAAAGAAGCTCATATAATTTGGCTAAAAAAAAGGTAAATTATATATGTATCAAAAGAAAACAAAATTAGGTACAAAGGCAGAATACAACCATATACATCGTTGCCATGGTGATTATTTTAAAACATTATAAAACAGTATCAAAAAAATTTTGCATTTCTTGTATCATGTACTTTATTGTGGTTTCAATACTGATTCTTGAAACCGCGGCTCGGCATTAGTGGAGGTATTTCAACATTATTTTGCAGCATCGCTCTCTGTCTCTTTCTTTCTCTCGTGAATGCGAGCATAACCCACGAAAGATTTCACTTAAGATAAAGCTTCTAAATCATTCCTTTCTGTTTTGACCAGCTGACATCCCTTTCAAACTTTTGCTAAATCCCCTATCATCACCACTGACCGAACAACTGACTCGAGTTATGTTCACAGTTTAATTTGTTTTTTAAATAGTTGACTTGGTTATATACGCTTCAGACAGTCGTTTATTTTGCACGCTCTTGACAAATGAAAATTGTAAGTCAAAATCCAATGGCGCCATTTCTCGTCTTTTAGTTTAAAAGCTGCTCTAGTAGCGGACTTCAGTTAATCTTAGCCTCTACACACAGTAAGCGGTCACTTGTATATTAGCACTCCTAAACAATTCAAAGACATTTTGTTTTTAAACAGCTGCACACATTTGAACATTGTTTAATTCGACTGAACTATATATTAGAATATTCATCATTTTCAAAAGTCTATCCGAAAGTAAACTTCAAAAAAATTACATGATTCCTGTTAGAGATGTTTACTTTGGATGACAACGATTTACGATAATTCATCTTATTATTTAACCATCATTATACAACTCATGATAAAGACTACTTTTCCCGAGGCTGAATGGAAACCTTGCATAAGATGCGCATCTGATACAGACTGAGATTCCTCGCTGTCGAGGATGACGTCAACATACAACGGTCGCATGAAGGGACTACTACAGTTACGGTATATTTATGTGCAATGTACAATGTGAGTAGAAGGGTGGAATCAAAGTGAGAGAAGAACAACAACAACATAAAAGGTTGTCTTTTTATTACGAACTAATTGCTTAGGGTATATAATAAACTCATCATTATGATCTCTTGAGATTCGATGTCCTTCCGCTATCAACCTCAACGCGGAACAAGCACCCAGATCAGGTTACTGTACGTATAACCTGTATTTGTCCTACAGTTGGTACACTTTACGTACACTGTTTGCGGTTTAATTTTTTTGTATATATCAACACGTTAACATATCACTTTCTGTATATCCGATTGGTCCCAAAAAGCGCAGGAAATTCTTACGCTGTATTCTCAGTATTGATTGGATGCGACCGTGGGAATTTTCCTTGCCTCGCCTTCTGGAATTCCATTTTTTCTATTACCATCAACATTAAGGGGCCGTGTTTCCAATCTGTAGCCCAATGGACATTGGGAAAAAAACGGGTGACTATCGCAAAAACGCACAGTAGTGGTTACGTATGTCGGAATATGAACAATTTACCCTACGTAGAATTCTCCAAATGCCAAATTAAAACTGGAACATGAGAAATCCCGCTGGACTTTCGCCTAGTTAAACCACAAAATGTGGAAGAAGCGGGAAAATTCATAACGCTGTCCAACACGGAACATACCGAGTATATGTAGAGAAACGTCCGGCAGCCTATTGTAATGTAGCCAGTCCATTTTACATTGCTGCTACCTTACGGTATGGATCTTACACCCAACCCCCCGGACAAGCGAGCTTAAATGTAAACTTACAGGAGTAAATAAACTCACCTCACTTATGAAAAGAATGTCAACAAATGCTGGTCTCCTAACTGATAGTAAGTTATGCAACCACAGCATTCTTCATAATCAAATAATGCAAATAAACGGTCACAAAAACGTTAAATCTGGAATCACTATACACAGCAACATATCTAGTCTAGATTTAGAACACTCTCTGCATCCACTAATCATCCCTTCACACGATTATTCAACAACTGGAAAGCTACTTTTCCTGCCGTATCCAATACTGCATCTGTGGAATCGATACACTTTTCGGTGGAAACGTTATAAATAGTCAGCATCGAAATCGATATATATGGCGCCTCAACCACTCCAGCTGACCTGACCGGAGTTAACTATCTGACATCACACAGGACTTTCCATCTGAGATACAGTGTTGAAAAATAATACTGTTCGTGTCAAATGTTCTATTGATTTGGAAGGACAGCTGCTCTTTTAATTATAATATTTTTTTATATAAAAAAGCTACTTTTAAATATTACTGGTTATCGAATTGTGCATTATTGATTCAACTTGTGTATGAGACATTTTCTTCACGTGCAAGAGTTGAAAGGTGCATCGTCTGAGCCAGAATTAAATGAAATGCCGAAAATCATGTGTTCTTCTTTCTATCTAAACTCCTTCCACTAAAATAAAAACTATGTGATAAACAGAATCTCAAATGGGTAATGATTTAATATTAAATTTATGAGACTTGTTTAATACTTTCCAGCCTTTGCTCGCCAAATGTGAGGTTTACAGGTTCATAAAATTTATTATTCATCTCAACAAAAGGTCATTCATTGTATAATATACACAAAATATACATGCAGAATCTACTTTATGTTGCGTCCTTTTGTTTCAGAGATGGTTTATTGGGTGGCTTACCCAGTGGACAATCAGATTTTCCGGCCGACCATAACTGATATGGAATATGAGAACCGAGAACAGCGGTCAGCATTGTGCGACCTAATACAGGATTGCTGGCAAGAAGATCCTAATGATAGGCCTAACATTAGGGTGGTCATAAGAGCGCTGAATACAATCAACCCTTTCAAGTAAGTTATTTGAAATGGGCTCTCCTAGCTTTTCTGACACTTTCAATATACCCCCAGATTTTCAATATGCAGTAGATGTCCGTTTATCCGAACTGCTGCATGGACGCCTATTTAGTTCAGATATGAGGGCATTCGGATGTGCAGATTTCAGCAACCTCAGACTCATCATTCAACGTCACGAGCATTCGGAATACTTTAGATGTTTTGTCTTCATATTTCAACCAGCTGCAACAATGTGACGAAGTGTTTGAATAATCAGAGCCACACATATAAGAAAACCCGCTGAGATAAATATCCAATAATTTGGTGTCTGTGGTGCGCTATATCGACACAAAATTTGGGGCGCCTCTTTTTGGTTTCACTTGTGTTTTTTTGTGTGGTTTTTTTTTTTTTTTTTCTTTTCCAGAAAATGGTTTGGTTTTCTATTAAACTTAAGCGGGAAGGTGACCCGAGCTATGTAGGATGGTGTAATTGCGACTGTAGTGTTATAAAGTTCTGGGACATATGTTAGTTTCATATTACAGAACCATTCAGATTTTCGGGTTTCGGATAAACGAGCATATATCGAGGTTCAGAACACACCACTTTTGTTACAAAAAAAAAAGAGGAAAAACAACGATAGGGTTCGACACTTAAGGATCAGGAATATTATTTTGAAAAAAAAGTCCACAAGAACATTGTGCTTTCGAGAAGATTTTATGATTGTTCATTTACTCGACTAAATACTGTGTACTGTGTGCCGTTATTATCATTGCCGCCGTTGCTCCAAGCGTATTTTGAGTCTGTGAATTGGCAATTAATATTTAAAAAATGTGTTGTCTTTTTTGTGCAGAAAATCCAGCGTAGTAGACAACATGATTGTCATGATGGAGAAATATTCTAACAACCTGGAAGAACTTGTTGCGGAAAGAACTGAACAATTGGCAGAAGAGAAGAGAAAAACGGATCAACTTTTATATAGAATGCTACCCAAGTAAGCTCCCAAAAACATCCTTCCAGTATTAAGCCTTTTGCTACTGTCATTTTCTTAAAATATTTTTTATCGCAACTGAAGAGATTGTTTATAATCAAACTCCTTTCGCAAACTTGAAGTTTATCATTGAGTTAGTTATGTAAAATTCCCCATTATAACTTCCTTAGACAGTCAAAATGTCACAGTGTTCATTGTTAAAAGAAAAACAATGTCAGTCTCTTTGGAGATTGCAAGGTATTGTACCTTAGGAGACATGAGCGCAAAAGTAAAGCAAGGAAAAATATACAATTTTGGGATTTCATCATTGGCAATATCAGAGAAGTATAGTTTTTACGCACAAAAATTTGTTTTGAATTTTTAAGTACCATCTTGTATTGTTCTAATTAACAATATTATCTGGGTATCAAGTGTGTCCATATAATTTGCAGGAAAGTTGCTGATGAATTAAAGTTGGGCAAACCGGTCCAGGCGGAAGCGTTTGACTGTGTTACCATCTATTTCTCGGATATTGTTGAATTCACTACTCTAGCAAGCGAGAGTACACCTATGGAGGTACATCTATATTTTAGATACTTTATTATCTGTGACTGGCGAATGAGTAATTGCGAGTAGATTATTTGTTCTTTACTTAAAGTATACTTTAGACACGTTAGTATATGTGACAGAAGAGTGAGTAACTGCGAGTAGATTATTTTTCTTTACTTAAAGTATACTTTACACACATTAGTATATGTGACAGAAGAGTGAGTAACTGCGAGTAGATTATTTTTCTTTACTTAAAGCAATGTTAGACATTACAGACCTTTTTGGACAAGCCCAAAGATTAATTCATTTTTTATGCGGCACATGAAAAAATCGCGATGGCCATATGTGACTCCATTTCTCACAGTTAATGTAAATTTTAATTTGTTACAAGTCTAAAACAAAATTAGTTTTGTCCTTCATAATGTCTAACTCATGTAACACTAACAAAAATGATTTTTTGTCTGCATACAGGTATATGCTAGTAGTATAGTATTGCACTGTAGCTTCAAAAATGGGATCTGAACTCAATGGACAAAATCCACTCTTCGACCATCTCTGATGGGAATTTAATGTTAAAAATGTCGATTGGATTAACATCGGATGGCGCAATAGTTTTTATTTGCATTGGTTTTAACGGCACTTTTAACACATTGTTTG
Source organism: Margaritifera margaritifera (assembly GCA_029931535.1). NCBI lineage: Eukaryota > Metazoa > Mollusca > Bivalvia > Unionida > Margaritiferidae > Margaritifera > Margaritifera margaritifera. The sequence continues at coordinate 910,565 of JAQPZY010001569.1, forward strand.
CTATATCACGCCTAGAGTAATGGGTGCATATCCCAAGGACACACAGAGGAAGCCGACCGTGTTGGCCTGGTTGGGTATCAAACCCACGACCTTCGGATTACGAGTCCGACTCTTTACCAAATAAACTACCACGGCTCTAGATTGCACTATAGCCTCAAGGGGAATTTAACATGGCGACTGCTCACTGTGGGGACAATGGGAGTTTAGTTTTCTAAACAAACTCAATTATAAAGGGGAGATATCTCTTACACAACTTTGGAGGATATATCCCTTACTAACAAAATAAATGGGAAATAACTCTTACTAATAATTATTTTTAAAAATAGGAGATAATTCTTGCCAAAAGTATTAAACATTAGGGAAAATAAGTCTTACTATATTAAATTGGCTATACGTCTTAATAACACTATAGAAAAAGGGTGAAAACTCTTCCTAAAATATTTTTACAAAATGAATAAAACGATGCACATAAAGGAAACATATAATGTTAGGAACCTATGGTAAGAAAAAACGTAACAAATAGAAAGTGAAACCAACAATGTTTGTAAAATCAACAAACAATTTATTTCTAAATAATTAATGTGAAAATCAAAATACACTTATAGTAACGTGTATTAAAATCAAAATAATCCAATAATTATTAGTGTCCTAATCACAAGTTGTGTATATATAGAAACTATAAAATGTTCCGAATGAATGGGTCTGGAATGTTCCGATGTACCAACAATAATGTAATCCAGATCATCTTTAAGAATGTTCACAGGCATCCGAAAGACATAAATATAACTCCAAATGTTAGTGAGTACTCCATGTAGCTCTGATGAATGGTCCAATAAATAATTCCTTTCGAATTATTTATACAGCATTACGGCATTACAGGGTTACAAGATTTCAGCATGGCTATTATTCCAAACATCTGATGATTCCAAAGGCTGATCGTAAAAAACAGATGTTTTCAACACAGGATTTAAAATGGAATGAATATAATTCGTATATCCAGGTCTTTTATATTCTTTGCAAATGGCATATTTCACAACAGGAAACGTGTCATATTACGACCCAGAATGTAATACTAAATGACTTCGATTTAGTGGAAATTTACTATAAGAGTGGTAAACAGCTCTGACCTTGACCAAAAGGTCAGTAAATACCTTGTTGATATTTTTTCAAACTTAAACTGCGACTTACTATTTGACACAATTTTAAAGTACAGTCATAGGCCAAAAGTTTAGGCACATTATAGATTCCATATACATAATTCCGTAACAATATTATTTAAAAATTCAAATATTGTAAAAGATCTGAAACTTTGTAAACAAATTGTAAACCTTACATTTTAACAGTTTTATTTATTTTCTTAAAAATAAACATTTCGAAGAAAGTTGTACAAGATTTGCAAAAACATTAAAACAAAAGAATTTATACAAAAAATTTTTTAAAAAATTAAAAGCCATCAACAAGATAAATCAACAAAAATTGTAAAATAGGCAAAAACATTAAAATATTAAAAACAATTTTCAGAAAGAAAAGTTTAGAAAAGATTAAGTAAAAAAAAACATTTAACACAAAAGCAAAAAAGAATTCAATTCAAACAAATAATTTGAACATTTTTAACATATTTTAAAAACACAATATTACAACCAAAAAAATCTAAAGAAGAACACAAACATTTAAACACTAAAAGGTTAAAAAGATTAAAAACAAATTTTATAAATATCACAAAAAATATTTACCAATATACAATCAAATTGAAAACAATTTCTTTAAAAGTTCGCGTTTATTTTTTTCAAATTTTTAAAATTTGTTTTCTAATTTTTAAATTTGTTCATTCCTTTATATATTTCTTTGAAATGTTTGTGTAATTTTTGCCTATTTGATGCTGTTTACTGTTGCAAGTTTATGTTTAGTAAAATTTGCTTTTATTTCTTTTATTTTTATTTGTATGTAATTGTTCTTTGATTTTTATGAACAGTTAACTTTTTCACACAATCTTTTACAATTTTTAATTCTTTTGTAAAATTTTTATTTTTTTACATATTTTTTCAAATTGTTATATTTTTTATAATTTTTTTATTTTTTTTAAATTTATTTATTTAATTCTTTTGCAATTTGTAAATATTATTTTTCGGCTGTGTGCGATTTTTATATAGACTATTATAGATATGTTAATTAAATTATTTTATTTTTTTTATATTTTAGTAAGAGTTATCTCCTATTTTGTAAAAGTTTTATCCCATTATTTAAGTAAGAGTTATCTCTGTTTAATTTAAAATATTTTGTAGGAGTTATCTCCAGTTATTTGTATATGTTTTCTTGCAAGAGTTATCTCCCTTTTAAACAACAGTTTTCTCCCTTTATTTTAGGGTTAGATCCATCTACCTTTTATTTTTGCAATAGTTTTTGGTAAGAATTATATCCCTTTCTAATGAGATGTATCTCTCCTTTGTATTTAGTAAGATTTTTCTGCCTTTTTTCAATATCTTATTGTCAGAGTTATCTCCTCTTTGGTTTTTGTAGTTATATCTCTTTGTCAGTAAGTCATCTCACTTTATTTTTAGTAAGCATTTTCTTAGCTTTATTTTAGTAAGAATTATTTCCCCTTTGTTTTTAGGATCTTTTCAAAGAATTATCTCATCATTTTTTACAAATATTTTGTAATAAGAGTAATCTCCCTTATATTTTTTCAAATATTTTGTAGTAAGAGTAATCTCTCTAATGTTTGATTAGATTAGTCTAGCCTTCAGTATATGTGAAATAGTTTTAATGTATTTTTATAAGAGTTATCTACCTTTAGTTTTTAATTCGCAAATGTTTTGCTTAAGTGCATGGCGTGATGGGATATCTCTTTTGGCGCCACCATGTTAAATTCCCACTGTCCCCATAGTTACTCATCTCCATGTTAAATTCCCCTTGAGGCTATAGTGCCATCCAATTTTAATCCTATGGAAGTTTTTAAGATTAAATTCCTTTTAAAAGGTCATAGTGATATTTTTCAAGATGGCCGGAGAGTGGATTTTTCCATTTAGGTCATGGTGACATTTTCAAGGCTATAGTGCTACACTATACTAATTCTGATATGGCAAATTTAAATCCTAATTTTAATTTTTTTACCCATTTAATCAAAGACTTCTTTAACTGTGGACGAATGAGGCTGATAGTGATCACTGCAAGCAGTTAGTATAAGTATTCCATTTCAGATTGTCGCCTTGCTAAATGAGCTTTACACTGTGTTTGACGACATCATTGAAAAGTTTGACGTGTACAAGGTACGTTCAACGTCTTCTAGATACAATAGCTTTTAGTTATAAGTGCCCTTTTTACAACTTCAAATTGGGAACAATCTTTTAGGTGAAGATTTCAACGAATTAAAAATAACTTCACTTTAAAATAAATAGATTACTGGCTGTGTATCTAGTAAAAGTGCTTGTTTTATATTTAGAAAAAGTCATCTACGTCAGGAAATGAGGGAGAATCTTGCATGCTAATTGTTGCAACTGTTGTATCGTTGTTGTGTAATTAATGGAAAATGAATTAACCGGACATAATTCTTTGAATCCAAAAGCTAACAGGGACCTGGACGCCAAATTTTTATTGTCTTTTTTTAGGGTCTTTAATGCTATAAAAGTTATTCTAGACGTACAGAAATGATATAAAATCGATTTCTGAAAATTAATTTTTTTTTTTTCAAAATCGATTTTATTTCATTTTACACTTCTAAGAATATATATCATTCTTGGCGCTTTCAGAAAATATTACATATGCATTTATGAGGGTATAGAATGAGATTTTATAAGGTTTTTTAGGCTCAGGAATTTTTTTTCTGGTTTGCTGTTTTTACAAAAAATGTTTTTATATTTTTGCTTTTAAATTTTATAGTGAAATACTATATTTTATAGTATTTTAGTAGGTCTCCAGTTATATATTTATAGTGTTGAAAGTGCTTAAGAATGAGATTACATACAGTGGTCAGAAAATGATATGTTTATAATGTCTTTAAGGTTCTATAATAAGACTTTATAGTATTTTTTGAAAGAATTTTATTTTTTTATAGTGTTTTTGAGGACAAGAATGAGGTGTTTTCTTTTTCATTGTTTTAATGATTTTTTAATATTTAATTTTATAGTGTTTTAGAGTGTCAGGAATAATATCCTTGGATACCCTCGAAATGATATGTTTATAGTGTTTTCAAGGGTCTAGAAAAAGTAAAAAAAAAAATTTCCTAAAAAATGATATGTTTATATTGTTTAAAATGGTTAAGAATGATATGCTTGGATAACCTCGAAGATGATATGTTTACAGTACTTAAAATGGGTCTTTTGGTAATATAGCATTAACATGTTCTTGTGCTAATCATGAAAATTATATTTGTCTTTACATTTTTGTGATACATAAAATTGGTGACATTGGTAACGGCGCTCTACCCCTTTGAAAGACATACAAAATTACGCAGACAAATATATATTTTTTCATAATTCGCGAAAAATATTTTAAAAGAATGAAATTATATTTTTAAAAGTATTTTAAATGGTATGCTTATAGTATTTAAAACTCCTTTATAATGATATGCTTATATAGTTAATATAATAGCATCCCAAATAGATAAATGTATAGTGTTTTAAAGAATTATAAACGGAATATCGTACTGTTTCAAAACTGATGGTGTGGTTTCTAATGATGTTTGTTCAAAAGCTCTAAAATGCATTTCTTTTATCGTTAGTGAATTTATTGTAACATATATGTTCCAGAGGGTTAATAATGGAAAAAAAATTTCTACGGATATTTTCAGTAAATTTTCATGATGAATAGAGGATGATGTATTACAATGGCACGAAAATTATATGGGACTTATAAATAAAAATAGTATGGTCGCAACTTCAGGTTAAGATACTCTATGATTTTGTATATCTTTAAATGGTATCCATGAATTAAATTCTGGATCATATCCTTTCCATTTGGCAAAACCTTGTTTCTTTTTATGATCGCATTTCAATATTTTTTAAAATTAAAATACAGTTTGATTTCTTTTTTGTAATTTTTGTTCATAAAACGTTCCTTCAATTGTTTCGTTATTCAAATCTTTTATTTCATATACAATTGGGTCAGTATACATCATATTTGTCATTTTAAACAATTCTTCGCTCCAGTTGGGAGTATATCCTTTCTCGAATGTTGTTGTTTTACGTGAAATTCTTACCATATCACCTACTTTTGTATTTGGGGGGGGGGGGGGGCTTTTCTTCAGAAAAGTAATCACTATATACATTCATATAAATAAATTGTTTATTTTCATTATTACTAGCCTCTGTAGGAGTCATTTAATGCTTCTATGTTTTGTATTATTATATTTATCTATAATATCTGGCTAGACATCCAAATATTTATTTGTGTTGTTTGCTGTGAAGTACTTCCACATTATATATTTTAATGTCCGATTCATTCTTTCAACAACCACAGTTTTACCTTCATTATAAGTGTAGTACATTTCAATATTGTTTTCATGCAACCATTTTTAGCATATTTTATTACTTCCTTTGCCTACCTTTAATTTATCAGGCTTTATTACTTTTGTGATTTTGTCAAGCATTGGTTATATCGGTTACAGATTTATTATGAATTGGTATACTATACTCGTATTTACTAAATATATAAATATTATGAATCGGTATACTCTACTCGTATTTACTAAATATATAAATATTATGAATTGGTATACTCTACTCGTATTTACTAAATATATAAATATTATGAATTGGTATACTCTACTCGTATTTACTAAATATATAAATATTATGAATTGGTATACTCTACTCGTATTTACTAAATATATAAATATTATGAATTGGTATACTCTACTCGTATTTACTAAATATATGAATATTATGAATTGGTATACTCTACTCGTATTTACTAAATATATAAATATTATGAATTGGTATACTCTACTCGTATTTACTAAATATATAAATATTATGAATTGGTATACTCTACTCGTATTTACTAAATATATAAATATTATGAATTGGTATACTCTACTCGTATTTACTAAATATATAAATATTATGAATTGGTATACTCTACTCGTATTTACTAAATATATAAATATTATGAATTGGTATACTCTACTCGTATTTACTAAATATATAAATATTATGAATTGGTATACTCTACTCGTATTTACTAAATATATAAATATTATGAATTGGTATACTCTACGCGTATTTACTAAATATATAAATATTATAAATTGGTATACTCTACGCGTATTTACTAAATATATAAATAACGTTTAGTAAATATGTATATCCTTTATTCCATTTATTACATTTTTTTTTCATATTAACGAATTCGGTTGACCATATAGAATCTATTTTATCAGTTAGTACACGACGCTGAGTAAATTTTCTTATGATTTGTGTATGCAACTCTTTGGCTATTTATAATGTCCATTTTGGCTCACTCAAAGCCTATTCCCGGTTTTTGATTTGCCTAGCCCAAGCTTATCTTTATGGCTATATTTTTCTTGTAACAAACTCAATCCAAATTTAACATATGGCATCTTTTATATCATTTCCGTACGCCTAGAATCACTTTTGTTTTCATAGCATTAAAGACTCTAAAAAGCGCTCTAAGCATTTAGGGATCCAGGCACCTGCTAGCTCCCAAAATGATTATTTTATTATTACATATTCAAGAAAAAGATGAAAATTACGACACTACCACACTACAATAAAAGATGATGCAACACTAACATCACAAGCACAACTATCATCGCCGCTGCTGTTGGTATTGCTGCTACCACCATCATCACTACTACTACTATTACTAATGCTACTACTACTGCAACTTTTGTTTCGTCATTTCTACTGTTGTCAACAATTCTTTCTTTAAAAATCGTTTTTTGTAATTTTATTGGTGTCATGGAGTAGAGGGTGGAGGTTACATTAGTGGAAATACGCATTTTCCGACAGTTTGGGCTAGGGGTTCAAGACTGTTATATTTTGCAAGCGAATTTCTGCATATCGCATGGTAAATATTAATTCCAGTCTGATAGTTGAACGTCTTTGAACCAGGCAAGTCGAAGCCATAAATCTAGGAGCTAAGATAAAAAGAGCTCAAACACTAACAGCAAGCAACATATACCCTGATCAGAGTCTATGTTGTTTGTTCTACTGATTACTCTGGGTCTGTGCAGATTGCAGTTGGACTCAACTTATAACCCCACTGCCATTTTTCAACTGGAGTACCCCACCCTACTCTACTCCTAAACCCATACTTATACCCAGACGCAAACCACCCCAGATTTTTTTTTTTTTGGAGGGGGGGGGGGGGATTTTCACGTTTTCTAATAGTTGCATAAATGACAACTCACTGACAGAAAAAAAAATGTAAGCTGATGATGCAGATCTAACTTAAAAAACTCCACCAGGCCATGTTTATCAGGCAAAAGCTAGCTTCATGAGCATTTTATTAATTTATGTCTTTGGTTTCAAACACTGTACACTACCAGGTGGAGACGATAGGAGATGCTTATATGATAGTCAGCGGTCTACCTGAGAGGAACGGAAACTTGCACGTGGAAGAAATCGCGAGGGTGTCTTTGAATATTTTGAAAGCAGTACAGCATTTTGTAATCCCGCACAAACCGGACAGGAAACTCCAGATTCGAATAGGTAAGTATTGTCTTTTTACCTGTGTCCAATGAGCTCTTTTCTTGAACCATTGATTGTTCTTTCACTAATTCTTCTTGTCGATCTTAGAATGAGGGTTTAATCAAACATTTGCTTTCGGTATGGGCTCAAACTCTTATTGTGGCCACATGTGCTGCATACAGAGTATATATATATAATTCAACTTTGATCACTCAAATACCTGGTATCAATCAAAATATATGTTTGAACCAGGCGTACAGACTTCAGTGTTTTCATATTTATCACCCATAAAATCACAAATACTGATCACTCGAATACCACTCTAAGTCACAATGCGGATCCTGCCATAAAAATTAAAATACACCTTTTCAAAACTTCGCCCGAATACAACTCAGAACGCCTACTCCCAGCAAGGTGTCATCAAAGGTGAACGCATATTATAACTAGGAGAATCAATGGGAATGATGCACGTCCAAATTAATACGCATACTTAGCAAATAAATCCCATTAAAGTGTATTGTTTGGAGATGGCCCTTGCTTGATAAGACAATGTGGTATTGAAACAGGTTTCTATTGCACATCGGTTCACTTACAACTGTATGAATAAAGGCTTAATTGTTAAGTTTTATTGTTTAAACTTAACAGCAAAGCTGAACATACGATGGAATTAAAGTTTTTAAAAGAGAAAAGCACTGTATATATATATATATATATATATATATATATATATATATATATATATATATATATATATATATTTCTTGTTATTTTGTTCTTTTTTCTTTAGTTTAGACTTCTTTTTTCTGGATAGTTTTTTCTTCTCTGCCCCAAAATATAAATATGTATTCTTCTACGCGTGTGGAATGGATCTGGTAAAGATGGAATTCCGTCGCGTTTTAAGGGTAGGCAAACGTATTCGACTTGTTTGAAGTCGAGACTTTGAACTGGTCTTAAGACTCGAGAAGATGGTTTCTAGCTGCAAGGATGCAAAAATGTGGTATTAGTGACTGGTTACACTGACTCAAATAAACAAACTGTTTATCCACTTGGTCGTATTCATTGAAATCCAATACTATGCCAACACATCCCCTTTTCAGTTACATGGTTAAGCGCCCTTTGCCTTGAACTTTCGCTTATATTGTCAAGAGATTCTTTTTTTCCAAAATATATTCTTTTTCATTCAGAAGCCTTTGTTGAAACTTCTCTTCTTTCAGTCTGAACACCTTGTAGATTTGCTACCAAATTACATATCGGAAATACTTCGATGGAGTGATACAGCGTAAAAAAGGGGAACTCGCCGAAAAAATGACGGAGAACTCAGTCACACACGAAAGTACGCTAAGCAAAGAAGAACCATGTCAATTGTAATTTGATACCCTTATGGAATTAATTGCACCAGTTCAGTAAAAGAAAGTTCTCTAGTGAGTTCGTGCTTTAAAAAATAAACTTGGGAATGTGACTGTCTCCTTCCGCTCTGGATGTTTCGATTGATGATAGTGTGCGATGTGCACATGATGCCATTTCGTAAACAAGATATATGTATATGCGATAGCGGTGTTTTCTGATCATTGGAGGAAAGGCCCGAAAGTGTTCCGACCACAAGAATACATGCATATGCAATGGAGCTACTATAGTATTTCCGAGGTTCTTTTCCGAACATTTGCGGAAATGCCCGAGCGTGCTCCGATTTCTCTGCTCCTTATGAAGATTCCATTTTGAACTGCTTTTATGACTTAACGGATTTCAATACCAATAGTATTTCTACAATATGGGACACGGTGTCGCAAAATACTTGTGTCAAGCATACACAGTTTATACATTTAAGTATTATGGGGGTTTTCATGGACTTCTTTGTGGTTTGCATGCTTCTAGCGTACTAGTTTAACTCCTTTTATTTCTTCCATCTGTTTTTTTATATTCATATAGAGTTTGCGTTGACATCCTAATTCAATGTATTAATTTAATTTTATATCATAACAATGTTACAATTACATTTTATGTACCAGGTATACACACAGGCCCAGTTGTGACAGGGGTTGTTGGATTAACAATGCCCAGATATTGCTTATTTGGGGATACCGTCAACACAGCTTCTAGAATGGAGTCTAATGGAAAAGGTATGTACAAGTTTCAGAGCAAAAAAATTGCAATCAAATTGAAATTTCCGATATCTTCCTATTCAAAAAGTGTCAAAGAAACACAGTACTAAACCTATATTTTGAAACAAGCGGGTCATTTTAAATTGTGAATGCAGTAAATTGTTCCTATATTTTACTTTTATAAAATACACGGGATAAAGAAATTAACGGTTGGTAATTATTTTATCTTGGATGATTTAGGTATCTGCAACTTCCTCTAGGGCACGGACCGGATAGCGATTTTTATATGCACACCGTATGATGTAAAAATGTAACCGGATAAAACCAGGTCACGGGCCAGATGCGGCTCGCGGGACGTAGGATGCACATGAATGATTTATGCAAACGTTGGCTACGACCGTAATAAGAAATTCCCTAAACCACTGACAGAAAACTTTTCATATCAAGCAGCACTCGAAATATGGCAGAATTTCAAAGCGATTTGTACTGTTGTAATGGTAACAAGTAAAGTTATTATGGTTTGAGTACTGTCCTTTCTCGTTTGCTTGTTTCTCGCTTTTTCGCCAAAGTTACTTTCTGCAAACAAATCTATATGTACAGATCATTTTATTCTTACATTTAAACTTTAAACTAGGCAGCCGCGGTAGCTCAATTGGTAGAATGTCAGACTCGTACTCCAAGGATCGCGAGTTCGATACCCACCCAGGTCAGCCCCAGTTGTTTGTCTCAGTGTGTTCTCGGGAAAGGCATAATTGCTCCTATGTTCTCGACATGATGTAGCCAAGTAAAGTGCAAAAAGTGCCGTTAAAACCAACCAAAGAACTAAACAGCCATCACATTTATCCTACAATATATCATCATCAACCATCCATCATCTAACATCATTCACATACAGAAAAAACAATACTTGTGATATGTAACTGTTGTTACGCGCCAAAACAATCAAGTTTTATTGGAGAATTTCCCATCGTGCGTCAGTCAGAAAAAACTGGATATACACACGCATTTATTTCAAAGTTTGTATCATTTTAGCTTTTATCCACATTGTATGCACGTTTCCTAAGCACGTGTATTTTTTTTTTTTTTTGCCACGCGTTTTTTCATGCCATTTTTTCAACTTGTAGAAAGGTGAAATAAATCGATGAGCAGTGTATCTGACTTGAGTCACATTCTGTAGTTTATGGTGTCCTTCGAGGACTTCTTGATTCCTAAAACTTCCTAGTGTTCTTAGCAAAAAATCTGTTTTCTCACCTTCTCCTATAGCTCTTGGCATACACATCAGTTCTGCTACAAGAGAGGCGCTGAGGGAGTTCCCACAGTTCCGCACGGATGAACGAGGGGAGATTCAAGTGAAGGTATTCCTATTTGACGAAAATCAACACAAAGCATTAGATATTATGACTATATTCCGAGATATTCGTCCGTAAAAGCATTAGAAGATAGCGCCTTTCTCCATTTAAGATTTGCAAACACAGTAGCATTCAGCTGTTGGGGATATTTCAATTTTGATCACCTTTAATATATTACTTGGGAAAAAATGTACAACGATTTTTAATTACCTAATTTTTGATGTGAAAATATGATTATATATTTAATAGCTAACGACAGCGAGCTCTTATGATACGCGTATATCAGTATATAGGTTTTCCATAGTATTTTGAAAATTTTCGTCAGCCGTAAGTTTGTCGAGAAATCGGAACAGAGTTGAGAGTTGGAAAAAATCCGAAGATGCCCATGCGTTGGAAGAAATCCCAGGAACTCCAATCCATTAGACTGATTTCGATCTGTACTCTTTGACAGAGCAGCACAAAACAATCCAATAGTTTGAAATAAGAAAGAAAGGGAGAAAAAAAATACGTAGAAAAATGAGCACTAAAACGATAAAGAGTTATATCGTGTAATGTAGTATAGTGTCGTATAAGTTTCCTTTGCCATGGCTTAGAACGTTCACATCATAGAGTCACGTTCATGTCAGTCAATGACGCCACGAGAATTCATTCATCGTGGTTTGTGATCCAAGCACGTAAATTTTTCATTTTGAATATAACTGAAATAAATAAAATGACAAATTTAAGTTTGCACCCTACCCTCCAGTCAGTGAATCATATCAAAAGTGCATATTTTAGTTTTTTTTAAAATCTGAATGGGAACATAGTGACAGTATGGCAAAGCTGAAGGGCACTAAGTGCAGAGGAAGGCTGTCAACATTATCACGTATACTGATATCATTCCTAACTGGGCGTGTGTGTTATGTTCATGTGTGTATGTGTGTGTGTGTGGCTGTGTGTGGGGGGTGGGCGTTTGAAGTTGCCAGGCAAACATACACACAACATCAGTTTCGCTGACGTTTAAAACATGTTGGGTTGCAGTAAACTTCATTCCATTATATCCAGTGTTCTCCACAGTTATCCAGAAACAGTGTAAGACTCAAACAATTTGTTTTCAAGAGGTTCATGCGACCAGGCGTATTTTTTACAGCGCTAAACATTTAGGCCCATTGTTGATAGGCATTGCTCACAATGTTATTTGAAGTTAATTAAAAATATTATATGTGATCAATGGTGGCAACTGAGAAAAAACAAACATCTTTAAATTAATTAAAAATATTCATCCATTTTAAAGTTAACAGTCAGAGACTCAGACGGCAATGGTCTTAGAAAGTGTCAGTCCCATCTGATTGCAGCACGTAGTAACCCTGGCTCAGTAAAATTACTCTCTCTCTCTCTCTCTCTCTCTCTCTCTCTCTCTCTCTCTCTCTCTCTCTCTCTCTCTCTCTCTCTCCTCTTCCCAGAAGAAACTGTGACCGACGTTAAATTTTTCATGACTCGGGTCAATCTGAACAGGCTCCTAGCAAGCGTAATCTTCTAAAACTATATCACAGGTAGAATTTCGAAAAGACATTTGATGTCTAATAAGGTATTCTAACATACTTCAAACACGTGCTTCCTGTTAATCCAGTGTAATTAAATCAGGTGTTTATTGGAATATTGACACGGGTGTCTTGCTAGTCTAAACATATCTTGCAGGTATCCAAACACAGACTAACTTTAGTTTCCGGGAGCCGCGGTAGATCTGTTGGTAGAGATCGTCAGACTCATAATCCAACGGTCGCAGGCTCGATACCCACCCAGGCCATTCTGAAACGGCTGCCTTGGTGTGTTCTTTAGAAAAGCACTTAGCTCCCATTTCCTCGACATGATACAGCCAATGTGTTACAAGTGCAGTTAAAACAAAAAATATAAACAAATAAAATAATAACAAAAAAAAAAAAAAAAAAAATTAGCTTGTTTACCATAATAATTTTATGTCGACCGCTCACGAGCTCGTTTTTGATTTTATTTCTCAAACACTTTAGTATATTGAGCTTTTGCATCATCTTGCTTATGATATTTCGGACCATGATGGAACTTTTATGAGGGGTAGACATAAAATAAAGATTGAATATAACTCTTTAATTTTAAAATTGCCCACCTAGAGTCCTTTTATTCTTGACGTACAAGTTGATGAATTCTTCAAACTTGAAGAAATCCTAAATTTTTCCTCAGAAATAAAACAAGACGATTTTCAGGTGAATGCAGGATATTATGACTCTATCTTAATCCTTGAAGCCTGCTGGAACTAAAGTGGAAAACTCGTCGTTCCAAAACAAGTAATATAATTAAGATATTGAAAAATCTAAATTTGAGGAAGAAAGTTGGAGATGTTTAGTGATACTGGGGCCTGCATTAGCCACGTAAAACATTCACACAACTCCATTATCATAATTCCTTTGAAAGTTGAAGCTCATCATGGAAAATTCAAGCCACAGTGTATCTCACATTTGACACATTTTCTGTTTAAACGCCTTCTAGACACGTTCTGCACACCACTAATTCACTTGATTGACAACAAAACTAAACAACGATACAATGACTGATCTTCATATCGAATTGACAACAATATGTTCATACCACTCCACTGACACAATTCTGATTGGCCACCTTGAATAGAAGTGCTGGGGATCCAGTAGGGCAAATTATATGCAGTGGAGAGTGATTATCAATCTAGAATGCCCACACAACCTAATTTTTTTTTTTTTTGTTCGGTATGAAAACTTGTTATGAAGTATGTTAGAAAATGAAAATATCACACTCATTAGGTGTCAACTGTTGCAGATAAATACCGGTTTTGTGAGATCAAACGGTTACTGAGGCTTAGCTCCCTTGGGTTCCGATAACTCTTTTATCTTGAAAAAACGGTGATTGCCAACGACAATCGACACCCGATGGGTATGATTTATATATTAACTGCTTCTAACCAGGAAAAATTGACATGATGGTTTTATAAAAAAAAATACATTTCATCGGGTATGCAAACACATATTTCTTTCATTTTGTTTATCCAACTTGCCAATTTGATGGCTAGGATTTTTCATTCCAGAAAATGGGTCAGTGAGTTCTGGTTTGCAATTATAAGAAGTTAGTGTTCTTTCTACTGCGTTTATCGCGGTACAAACTTTCAGAAGACCAAAATGTTATTATCCGCTAATATATATATATATATATATATATATATATATATATATATATATATATATATATAATGACATTACGGACCCTGATGTAAACATACAATAGGAGGTTAATTTAAGAAAGATCTGTCCCTTAGAAATTCTGGACTTCTGGCGGCTTACGACGAATGAATTCAATTACCGGGTATGTAGACTGACATTTTCTACCAAACTCCACGTAGGAAATACCTAACTACTCTCCATTGACTTAGGTAAACAACGCTACTGCCTGTACAGACTGTGTGACCTCGGGGTTAGTCTCGATTTCATTTGTCATTTTAGTCATGTTATCCTTGATATTTGGCTAAACCTGATGAAAAGTTATTAATAAGAGTCCTTGTGTTGCAAGCTCAAAGCTTATCATTTATAAATTTTGCGTTGCTTTTTTGCGAATCTGACATAAACTGATGTAAACACAAGAACATGTGTTTCTGCAAGAAAGCGGCTGAAACCAACTTGTGGTGTTTGTGGCGCTTGGATAGAAGCTAGAGTGCCATCTCGCTAGCAGTTTGAGGAAATACTTCAATGGAGTGATACATAAGTGTAAAGGTGAAAATCGCCCAAATTCGGTGGAGAACTTAGTCACACACTAAAGTATGGTAGACAAAATAGAACCATGTCAAAAATATTATGATACCTTTATGGAATGATATATTCAAGTTCAGTAAAAAGAAATTTCTCTAATGAGTTCATGCTTGAAAACAGAAACATGGGGATTATTTCGGCCAAGAATAAGTTATCTCAAATGAGTCGCCGTAGTGAAGGCTATGATGGTGTGTGATGTGTACATGACGTCATTTGGTAAACACTATAATGTTGTTGTTTTTTTTGTTTTTTGTTGTTGTTTGTTTGTTTGTTTTTTCTTCTTCTGATCATTGGCGGTAAGGCCCAAGCGTGTTCCGATTAAACAAAGCATTTTATTCATAGATATGAGCATTTTGAATCATAGAGGCGCGTGCTCCTTATATACAAAAATCTTAACAGCAACGTTAATTATAATACCATGGGACCAAAGCACGATACCAAATTCTCGTATTATTTCTTCTCTCAACCATGGAAATACTAACGGAGAAATATTAATTTGTAGGGGAAGGGTACCATGACAACACATTGGCTGATTGGAGAAAACTTGGAGGATTTGGAGAGGAAAGCATATGAGGCTGACGTTGAGTCCAGTGACGAACATCACACTGTCAGAGAGGAAGTAGAAACTGGCGAAGAATCACGTGGCAATTACGCCATATTAAGGCGAAAAGAATGTTCAGATTCGCTACCAGAAACACAATCCAATGAAGTGAGCGAAAACAGTGCTTTGAGCTCAGAAACTTCTGAAAGTTTGAATATGTTTCAAAATGGAACCTCGCAGCCTTCGAGACAATATTCTGTCATTAGAAGAAGACGAAACTCGAACCCTGAGAATCAACAAAAACAAACACAGACACGCACGTCACTACAAAGAACGGATAATAATATCAATTATTTTGTCACAAAAAGCGATCAAAAATATTTACAGGGTAATGTTCATCATGGCAGCCGAGAAAATGATGATTCTAACGTAATGACAGACTCGGATGCCAAGCCAGAATCTTTGAACGTTGGTTCTGGAAATAAAGACGAGAGGGAGACTGTTTCCATCAAGGGAAATGAGAGAGTTTCTATTATATTTGACTCTAGGGCAGGCTCGAGATCAACTAAGCTTTACAGAACTGAAACATTTCACATATCTTTGACTCACCCAACCCATTCTTCAGAGAGAGGAGAAGAAAATGTGTAGATGCACATACAAAACCTTAGGCAAGCAACAGTCAGCTTTACAGAAAATAGTGACATGATAATTATATTGATCTAATGGATTACAGAACTGAAATAGTTTACTGATGTATCGATGAATTGATTCATTCTGCAGAACGAGGACAGGAATGCGTGTAGAAGACGCTGTAACATTCTTTAGCCTTGCACAGAACTACATGTGAGAATGGTCAAATATATATACACAGTCACTTGATAATTATAATTAATGTTGTCAGTAGATGTTAGACATGAAATTTGTGCAAACATTTTACCAGGAGAATTAGGAAGAAGAGTCTTTATTCATTCCAAAAGTTCAAACAGACTGTGAGGATACATCTTTTTTCAATGATTTAAATCGAATGACAGATAGTACAATACACCACAAGGTATCATCATCTATAGTCTACAATACACAAAGAAATCATAGTAAGTAACGAAATTACATATGCATGCAGATGCAGATCAATGCAAATGAAACAAGCAGATTAACTCACAAACTTTCTCGGTAGGGAGAAAAAGATATCTACATTATTAAAGGTAATAATATGAAGATCAAATCAGAAGTTATGTAATTAAAATTCATATTGAAATGGTGGTCAGTCAAAATATTTATAAGATATCTGAATATATGACGGTATTTCCATGATTAAAAGTTTTATAAATGTAAGTGGCCAAATTTCTCAAAATTCATTCTCCGTATTCATAAGTTCTATAAATTTAAAAATATTTTGTCTTTTTCTGAAATATTTCTATATATATTTGGCTCTTAGATCTTTATACAATAAGCATTCAAGGACAAAATGATATTCATCTTCAATGAGGTTACAAATAGAACAAAGTATATCATGAATTGGTTTATACGGTCTGACCCATCTACGAGCTCCAACTTCGAGTCTGTGAGAGGATACTCTAAATTTAGCAACTGCATTTCTATATCTTAAAGAATAGATGCTGTCAAGGTAAAGTTTTTGTATCCGAAATTTGCAATATTTACATAAAATAATGCTCGACAACTGTTCTTAAGACGATCCATCCAATTTTGGATAAAATTGTCCGATAGCCTTAATTTAAATGACTGTAAAAATATGTCAGGGTTACCCTCCCCTTGATTAACCCAAACTTCATAGAATCCTAATCTTGACAATAAATCTTTAACTAAATATGCCCAATTTACTTTATTGGGTTGAGCTTCTAAATCGTTCAACATCATTTGGTATATATATTTTATATATTTGTCCTCCTTTGCATCTAATATCTTAAACCAATACTTCACAATGTAATAAAATCTATTTACTATCATTGTCGTACGCCCTAACTACCCATGAATAAAATCATTTTGTGTTTTTTTCTTCACTCCTAATATCTTTTTGCAAAAATGTAAATGCACTCTTTCAGTGCATTTAGCAGGAATAAATCCCCAAACTTGGCGACAATAATTTAAGATAGGTATTATCAGTCTATCAAAAAGATTCATGACGTGGCTTGTTTTTAAGGACGTAAATTTAAAAAGGTATTTTTCAAGTAAAAATATCGCTTTTTTAGCTTGCCCTGCCAATGTTGTCGGTGCTGCGGTAAAGGTATTAGGAGTACATGTATCATATAATTGTAGGTCAGTTCGACCTGTCAGTAGATTTATATCTTTGTACTTAGAAGGACCTATATGGATCATAACTAAGTTGCAAATATTATCAAACTGTGTTCATAAGGGATTTCATGCTTTATTATGTTGACATCATACTTAAATATGATGATTATAACCATCTCGCAAATGTTCCCATTTGTTTTCTGCAAAGCTTATTCTAAAAAGCCTAAACTTTAAATACGGTGATTCTCCAGTGTTTTGCCAATAGCACGGGTAAACATTTTAATAAATCTCAGTCTCATCTTATTTTTTTCTTTATAATATTTTTTTCTCGGTTAGTGTCAGAAATACTAGCAAGCATAAAGAAAATAATTTTAATTTTGCCGTTAGATTTTCACAAAGCAAGCACTGCTCGATGTAGTTATCGCCCTTCGTATTTAGAAGACAAGAGCAATTGAGAAATGCTTCAAAAATGTTTTGTTATCGTCTCCCAAATTATTTCTTATACTAAGACATTAAGCAGTAAGAACAGTTGTCAAAAGTAAGGGAATATAATGACAAGAAAAATGCATATGAATATAGTGAACACTTTCTATGCCTCATCTTGTCTTAGAGTGTGTAGTAGTATAGCATACATATATCATTTAAAAGACACAGTCAATCTATAGGTCTCTTTATGTTCCTAAAATTATGACAATGTATTAACAACTTGAATATTTGAAAATCTTTCTTTGGGAATCTCAATACATTTACCTTGTTCTTTTCTGTGATTTACAAAGAGAGGCATGCTGAATGATTTAATTTGTAGCTCAGTTGTTCCTTCATACGCAATTGATGACATTATTCAACTCGTTTCTTAATTTCATTTGAAATGATTACTCATGTAAGGTCCTCAATTTACGTCTTTTAAATTTTATTGATAGATCATGTTCTGTAGTGTCTTACTAAAACAAAATAAATAACATTTGTTCTCTTGCTTGGGGTGTCCAATATGTGCTATATAGTTCTCATGCTTGGGGTGTACAATATGTGCTGTATAGCTCTCATGCTTGGGGTGTACAATATGTGCTGTATATCTCTCTTGCTTGGGGTGTACAATATACGTTGTATAGCTCTCTTGCTTGGAGTGTACAATATGTGCTGTATATCTCTCTTGCTTGGGGTGTACAATATGTGCTGTATAGCTCTCATGCTTGGGGTGTACAATATGTGCTGTATATCTCTCTTGCTTGGGGTGTACAATATGTGCTGTATATCTCTCTTGCTTGGAGTGTACAATATGTGCTGTATATCTCTCTTGCTTGGGGTGTACAATATGTGCTGTATAGCTCTCATGCTTGGGGTATACAATATGTGCTGTATATCTCTCTTGCCTGGGGTGTACAATATGTGCTGTATAGCTCATGCTTGGGATCTACAATATCTGCTCTTTATCTCTCTTGCTTGGGGTGTACAATATGTGCTGTATAGCTCTCTTGCTTGGGGTGTACAATATGTGCTGTATAGCTCTCATGCTTGGAGTGCATAATATGTGGTGTATAGCTCATGCTTGGGGTGTACAATATGTGCTGTATAGCTCTCATAATTGGGGTGTACAATATGTGCTGTATAGCTCTCTTGCTTGGGGTGTACAATATGTGCTGTATAGCTCTCATGCTTGGAGTGCATAATATGTGCTGTATAGCTCATGCTTGGGGTGTACAATATGTACTGTATAGCTCTCATAATTGGGGTGTACAATATGTGCTGCATAGCTCTCATAATTGGGGTGCACAATATGTGCTGTATAGCTCTCATGCTTGGGGTGTACAATATGTGCTGTATAGCTCTCATAATTGGGGTGTACAATGTGTGCTGTATAGCTCTCATAATTGGAGTGTACAATATGTGCTGTATAGCTCTCATGCTTGGGGTGTACAATGTGTGCTGTATTGCTCTCATGCTTGGGGTGTACAATATGTGCTGTATAGCTCTCTTGCTTGGGGTGTACAATATGTGCTGTATAGCTCTCATAATTGGGGTGTAAAATATATGCTGTATAGCTCTCATAATTGGGGTGTACAATGTGTGCTGAATAGCTCTCATGCTTTGGCTGTACAATATGTGCTGTATAGCTCTCATAATTGCGTGTCCAATATGTGCTGTATAGCTCTCTTGCTTGGGGTGTACAATGTGTGCTGTACAGCTCTCATAATTGGGGTGTACAATGTATGCTGTATAGCTCTCATGCTTGGGGTGTACAATGTGTGCTGTATAGTTCTCATGCTTGGGGTGTACAATGTGTGCTGTATAGCTCTCATGCTTGGGGTGTACAATATGTGCTGTATAGCTCTCATGCTTGGGGTGTACAATGTGTGCTGTATAGCTCTCATGCTTGAGGTTAACAATATGTGCTGTATAGCTCTCATAATTGGGGTGTACAATGTGTGCTGAATAGCTCTCATGCTTGGGGTTAACAATATGTGCTGTATAGCTCTCATAATTGGGGTGTACAATGTGTGCTGTATAGCTCTCTTGCTTGGGGTCTACAATATGTGCTGTATAGCTCTCATGCTTGGGGTGTACAATATGTGCTGAATAGCTCTCATAATTGGGGTGTACAATATGTGCTGTATAGCTCTCTTGCTTGGGGTGTACAATATGTGCTGTATAGCTCTCATAATTGGGGTGTACAATGTGTGCTGTATAGCTCTCATGCTTGGGGTGTACAATATGTGCTGTATAGCTCTCATGCTTGGGGTGTACAATATGTGCTGTATTGCTCTCATGCTTGGGGTGTACAATATGTGCTGTATAGCTCTCATAATTGGGGTGTACAATGTGTGCTGTATAGCTCTCATGCTTGGGGTGTACAATATGTGCTGAATAGCTCTCATAATTGGGGTGTTCAATATCTATTATATCAGAAAAATTAAACAACATTTTCTGCATTATTGCAAATCACAGGTAAAAATTATGATGATAATGAACTTCTACATTTCTAAATCGACACCATTCACGTGTATGAATGTTGTACTAAGAGACTATTAAATATTTTAGCTTATTGTATTGAATCTGTCACGTGGTTAGACAAGAGTGCATTCATTAAACTCACATTTATCTGATTGGATTATGATCAAAGATAACATGGCGATGTGTCCTTGTTAGATATTATTAATAACTGGATTAATACGCATCTATGCGTTTAAGTCTGAATAGGGCATACATCCTATTCACTTGTGTAACTAAATGTATCTATATCAAGTATAAAGTGTAACTAAATGTATCTATATCAAGTATAAAGTGTAACTAAATGTATCTATATCAAGTATAACGTGTAACTAAATGTATCTATATCAAGTATAACGTGTAACTAAATGTATCTATATCAAGTATAAATCTAATATATTTTTATTGAAGTCAACATTTTTCGGGGCAAGCAAGTAAATGTTGCCATGTGACTTGAACTACAATTGTTTTTATTAAAATGTATTCCTACTATTTAGACTCTGGTCTTGCTGGTCAGTCTTTCATCAACATTCTGGATAGGATAGTAGTCATTAAAACATAATATTCAGCATTTATTTTTCCTGTCTTCAGAGTTGCTGTTTTCATGTTATTGCCTTCGAGTTTATCTTAATAAAATCAGGACCAGTGTGCTATTGCTAGTCCGTTCATGTGTACGTGATGTAAGTGGTCCATGCCAAATACATTCACTCCAAGGGAAAATGAAGGAAAATTAAACGTGTGTACAACGTTTACGATACCGTTTTGACTCAAATCAAGATATATGGAAACCACGTGTTGAGCATCATCTGAATTCTAAAGGCTACTTGTCGTGAAGATTTAAAGATAGGAAATACCGCGAAAGCTTGTCACTTGCGTCAAATCGAATCTAGGGTATATTTATGAGGCGCCGTAGGAGACAAAAGTTAGTCCAATGAGAAAGTAGCAGTTGAAATTTCAATTGCAAATGTCGAGAATTCCAATTTCACTTGTTGAATCAAATTATTGATGTTGAAAGTTCTATTTCATATGTCGCGTTTTTTAATTGTATCTGTTTAATTACATATCGATTGTTGAAGGTTCCATTTTCTATGTCGAGTTTTTTTTATAGATTTTATCTGTTGAATGGCACAACGGTGGTTGAAATTTCAGTGTTGTATATCAAGAATTCCAGTTTCACATGTTGAATCAAATTGTTGGGGTCGAAAGTTCCATTTCATATGTCGAATTTTTAGATTTTAACTTTTGAATTGCCCAGCGGGGGTTGAAATTTCAATCTAATATGTCGAGAATTCCAATTTCACATGTTAAATCATAATGCTTGTGTTGAAAGTTCAATTTCATATGTCGAGTTTTTAAATTGTATCTGTTCAATTACACGGCGGTGGTTGAAAGTTCCATTTCTTATGTCGAGATTTTAGATATTATCTGTTGAGTGACAAAGCGGTGGTTAAAAGTTCCATTTCTTATGTCGAGAATTCCATTTTCATATGTTGAATCAAATTGTGTGTGTTGATTTTGTCTATCATCCATGCATCTCACTGCATATGTTGTTAAAGGACACATTATTTTTTTCCCCATTAATGTGAAGATAATACAAGAACTGCATGTATTTTAGAAATCTGGATAAAAAGTTTGTTTCTGCAATCATGTACGGCCAGTACAGCAAACGTAAGTGCAAGTTATATTACTGCAGAATATGTCTTCATGGCTACACAACGGAAGCACTGCTTGCCGCTCGCGGACTAGATTGTATTGACGTTGCAAAAACTATCATGCCAGAATAAAGCATGATAAGATATCATTTTACATCTTCTGTAACATGGCCCGGAATCCTTTTGTAATCTATGCTGTAATCTATGAACAGGACCAAGAAGACTTTTCTCAGGCTAAATTATGTTGGATCTGTGATCAGGATCTTGGAAACGACAGAGTTCGAGATCATTGTCAATTTACTGGCAGATATCGTGGTGCTGCTCATAACAAGTACAATCTGAAATTAAGACGACCTGAGTTCATTCCGGTAGTATTTCATAATTTGCGAGGTTATCATTCGCATCTCATCGTAAAGCACTTTGGCAAGTTTAAGAAAAGGATTACCTGCATTCCAAATAACATGGAAAAGTACCTGTCATTTTTTCTTGGCAATTTGCGTTTTATCGTCAGCTTTCGGTTCATGCCCGAGTAGCTAGATGAACTTGTTAATAACGTTAGACAATCGGCCGACAGTAATTTAGCTGGCGTTTTCAAATATTCTGCAGAAGAGTTTAATGACAACAAACTTGACTTTGTCACTGTTAACGGGATCTATCTTTACGAGTACATGTTGTCATGGGAAAATTTGATGAGACATCGCTGCCACACAAGAAGATTTCTACAGTCATATGAGCGGCACTAATGTTTCTGATGCTGATTACGAGCATGCCAAAATGTTTGGGATACATTTAATATGCGGAATATGGGCGACTATCATGACCTGTACCTGAAGACCGGTGTGCTGCTGCTTGCAGACGTATTCGAAAACTTTAGAGATCTCTGCTTGTCCTATTACAAACTAGATCCTGCCACATATTTCTCCTGCCTTGGTTTTTCCTGGGACGCAGCTCTGAAAATGACTGATGTTGACATGCATAATTTTTTCAGAAGGGAATCAGAGGTGGTATCTCAGTAATCACACACAGGCATTCTGTAGCTAATAACAAGTATCTACCTGGTTATGATTCGGGAAAAGAATCAAAGTATATTACCGATCTGGACTCCAACAATCTTTATGATCATGCTATGAAACAGAAGCTCCCTGTTGGCGTCTTTAAGTGGATGACCCCATAAAATTTTACAGAGAAATTATTACACAGCAATGATGACACCGGCTATGTTCTTGAGGTGAATCTCGAGTACCCTGCTAAACTACATGTCGATCACAACGATTATCCTTTGGCGTCAGAGAGCATGACCATTGAAGATTCTATGCTAACTACTTATTCCGTAGATCTTAAAGAAAAACTGAGTGTTGTCAATTTTAAAGTAACAAAGTTGATTCCAAATCTTCATGACAAATATTGCTATGTAATCCACTAAAGAAACTTGCAGCAGTGCCTTAACCTAGGATTAAATCTGATTCAAATATATATCATTTTAAGCTTTAAACAAAATACCTGGCCAGAACCATATATTGATTTTAATACAGCAAAAAGAATATCAACGACAAGTAAATTCGAACAGATTTCTTCAAGCTCATGATCAACCAGGTCTTTGGTAAAACAATGGAAAACGTTAGAAGACGAGCAAACGTCGAAATTGTCACTGATGTAACCAGACGCGACAAGTTAGTCGGTTTTGCCGTACTTGAACTGTCAAAATATCACGTGCACGACCTGCACTATTGCGTAATCAAAAAGAAATTTGCAGACAGAGCCCAGCTGCTGCTTACTGACACTGATTTGCTATGCTACGAAATTAGGACAGATGATGTGTACGAGAACATGTTTGCAATGAAAGAGCATTTTGACTTTTCAGATTATCCAAAGGATGATGACAGGTTCAAGACATTTTATGATGAGACAAACAAAAAGGTAGTTGGCAAGTTCAAGGAGGAGCATGTTGTTGAGATTGAGGAGGTGATCACACTACGATCTAAAATGTACTTACTTAACCTGCTTAACGAATAGGAAAAATGGGCAAAGGGAATCAAGAAGTGTGTTGCAAAAAATATTACGCGCGACGACTACTTTCCGGCGCTATCTGGTGAAAAACAGTACGCGTCCATTAATACGATCTAATCAGAAAACCACATACTGCACAATGTGACTTTAAATAAAATTAGGCTCTCTGGTTACGATGAAAAGAGATATATTAGGGATGAAGGCGTTAGCACACGTGCTCATGGCCATAACAGAAATAAGCAAGTAGAAGACGTTTCAGAACCAGTACCTGATGTGCCTGCGCCAGATATTTTGTACAGAACAAGGTCTGATATAAACAAAAACACATAATTACATCAACTATGTACACAATATTTACAAAATTATTACTAACGATTCTTAAGCAAAATTGAAAATGTAACGGACGTTTTTGACTGGTGAGTATGATGTCTTGCACGCTAATGGAAAACAATGATATATTACGCTAGTACTTGTATCAAGAGCTTTTCCAGCTTCCGACGGAAAAGATTCTTCCTCCCCATTTTCTACATTTGTAGCTTCTACAGGTCTAGCTTTTCCAAATGTTTGGCACCACCATTTCCTCTTTTGCAATTTTCCTTTTGAGTAACCACCTCGAAGTTTACTATTCTATAATCAGATCTGTTGCCATTGATATGATCGATAGCAGGATGTTTGGTATCAGACATGCTGACACTCGTAAACAAACCTGTGTGAAAACATATCCTTTTGCTTAGTGCCAGAGCCTGAGACTCTAACATGCACGAAGCCAAGTTTATTTGGCAAACTTGAAACAGTGCGTTTGAGTTTGACATGCCTGATCTCACCAACCTAATTCGCCTCATAATTATTGTAGACGGGATGCGTTCTCCAAACCATGTTATATATACTATCAATTTAAAAAAAATTGCCTTCAGTTGGTTGCTTGCAATATGACGAGGTAAAAAAAATAATGACAACATTAGAATATTTTATAAAGACTAAAAACTTTGGACTACGTATGCAAAGCTGAACGAACACCAGCAGTCTCTAATGGGCGAGTAAGACTTCTTTCTTGTACCGCTGAAACAGAATAAGATAGATCTGCGGTTAGTCCCAAGCGTCGTCTGAGCTTTAAACAGAGGACTAAATAGTTCTTCTTCTCTTGTTTAGATGTTTGTAGCATTTACTGGCCGCGCCGTCGTTTTATGCTTGCCAACTTCACCATGAAGATTATTTAGCCGCCGAGTCATAGCTTCTAAGTTCTCCAGTCTGTTGTCAGATTTATTGCCATTGACATGATCAACTACAAAATCTCTTGATATGTTGCGATAGAAACATTCGAAAATAAATCGATGTGAGCTTAATACGTCCATGAACTTATCTTTGCTTGATACTGCGATGAGTGTATAACCATTGTTGTTCTGATTCTTAGAAAGAATCTTTCGACGCAAAATATGCCTGATGTCACCATCTTCATTCGCTTCGTACAAGTTATGGACGGGATGATCACTCCAAGCCATAATATATAAGTACAGTTGATCTCTCTAATTAGAAAGTAAGCAACGTTTTTGTGTAATCCTGATATTTATTGGCAGAGGGGGGAAAAAAAGCTTTGTTGCAGACCGGGTGTTAGCCCTGCTGAATATTTTAGTTCCTCAGCAGCTAAGGAACATTCGGAATCGCATTACCACTGCACCCGGTCGCTTGTGTGAACGGCGTCGAGGGGTTGTAACCTAGCTTTCTGACAACTTGGGTTACTCGTGTTCACATCGGAAGTTAGGTCTTCGTCATGATAAGTCGTTACGTTATATCAGCGGGCCTCTGACTGCATGATCAAAGCCTGAATATCAAGACAGAGTGGCCTTTCTACAGCTAACTAACACAGAATTCTCTCTCTCTCTCTCTCTCTCTCTCTCTCTCTCTCTCTCTCTCTCTCTCTCTCTCTCTCTCTATATATATATATATATATATATATATATATATCTATATATATATATACATACATATATATATGTGTGTGTGTGTGTGTGTGTGTGTGTGTGTGTGTGTGTGTGTCATACTATATTAATTTGACAAGTTTACGCAAATTTGCATATTTAACTGTTACTAAAATAAAAAATAATTTTGCAGTCGAGGGAAGGAACTTATATATGCAAACAAGGGAAGGTAACTCATGCATGCCAGCAAGGGACGTAACTCATGTATGTCAAATATTTCAACAAGCAAGGGGAGATAGCTCATGCGCAAAATGTTTCCGCCAAGTACGCAAAAAAAAATAAAAAAACCCACCTAATTATAACTGTAGCTATTAATGCAAATGTGAGCTGGATGAAAACACTATTAGCATTTTACAAGGTCGAGGACGAGCGATAGCTAGTACGAGACCATATAAAATGCCAATATTGTTTTCATACCCCTACAGTTGCATTACTACTGAGGCTTTCTAGGACGGACAATACAATATTAGTACACAAAGCTTTTAAGGAATACACGAATTACTCTAATGCCAACATTCCATCACCGAATGCATCTATTCGTCATATCATAGATTCATGAAACAAAATCAATGATGGGATATTTACCATGGAAAGCTATTAAAGAAAATCAATGATGGGATATTTTTACTATGGAAAGCCATTAAACAAAATCAATGATGGGATATTTTTAGCATGGAAAGCCATTAAACAAAATTAATGATGGGATATTTTTACCATGGAAAGCCAGTAAACAATATCAATGATGGGATATTTTTTACTATGGAAAGCCATTAAACCAAATCAATGATGGGATATTTTTATCAGGGAAAGCCATTAAACAAAATCAATAATGGGATATTTTTATCATGGAATACCCTTTAATTCTGTACCTGGAAAATCTAAAAAAATACGCCATTTTGAATATATCAGGCACGACCTAAGTATTTGCCTCCAATATTTACACAATTAAGAAACGAAAACATAAAGAGCTAAAACATGCCTTCACCTAAGTACACACGCTCTTATGCTGGAGTCTGGAAGATACAAGAACCTAATCATTGAAGTACGAAGATACAGCATACATACTATACATATATTTTATTTATACCAAAGATTATCTTTTAAGGCTCGAATAAATACAATTGTGTTTCTTTAAACTAGTATAGAAGAAACAATAATATTCCCATACATTAGTTAAAGCCAACATACTCTCTTACCTTTAAAAAAAAAAGCGCTTTGAACAGCTCGGAAATATTCTCTAAAGGTTTTTTAGATCAAAGTAAAAAAGGACTCGTTAAACAATCACGTTTGTTTCTTTTCAATTAGTCATTTTCATGATTTGGATAAAATGAATGCGCATCTCAGCACTCAAAAAACACGCACAACGCCAACTTAATTTTGTCCAGTTTCACAAGAGGCGATTTTTCTGTTTAGTTTCACAGTAAATTTTCGAATTCAATATATTACGGAAGAAACTATTCTTTCTCTCAATGCTTTTCATTTTATTACTTCCGCATACATATAGATTGAGTCGCACTAGCTGCATACAAGTCTTCAACTCTTTGCCAGTACAAACAATAAAGCCATGTAGGCGTGCCTATTTCATTATGTTGGCTGTGCAGGTATTAACGGGACTCGATGGAAAAGGAATTAATTAAATGACTAAAATAAATCAATATTTTGTCAAATGTACTAAAATTCTCTATACAGAATTCAATCAATATCAAAGAGCAGTTCTGTGGTGATTAAAATGAAAAAATGATTTTACCCGTCTGCTTACTGAGCGCGTGGGATTACTTCTATTTGTTCTTTTCCTTAAAATTACATGGAACCGATCCCTGTTGGGTTGTGGGTTTATTATTTTACGAGACTAAGCAGGCATTTCGGTTTTTTCTTTCCTTTCATCAATTCTGCTGCACAATGGAAACCTTCCATTATGGACTTAATGAGTAGAAATTCATGTTAGTAATGAACACACGTAGCGAGGTAAATAAGCACGCTCTGTTAGCAAATCCAAATGTTTGTGAGCAATTAATATTTGCAACGAACACATTTTATTGATCCAAAATTGTCTTCAGAGATGTTTCTCTTTAGATGTAGACTGATCTCATTTACGAAGAAAAACGGCACAATAGCTGCAAATAATTAAACAATGTTGTCTTCTTTAGATTTTCGTTAACTCTGGTTTTCCTGTGTTATGAAACTGATGTATCACGATCTGCGGGCATTATTGAATTTAGTAATATCTGAAGAATTCTGGGCAGTAACGGCGCGGGGGGTCGGGGGGGGCATTTGCCTCTGGGCATTGGGCGAGAGGGAGGCGCCGTCGGGAGCGTCTTTTTGCAGCTGTAACCCAGGCGTAGATGGGGCGAGGGGGGTGGAGGTTGGCAACTGACATAAAAACTGTTTCCTATGCCAGAGTAGGGGCGCCTCTAAAAAACAGTGCCCCCGGGCGCCTCTGTAGGGGCGCCACTAAATAACATTGACCCCGGGCACATCGAACCCTTGCGCCGCCACTGGAGCTGGGCAATGTTTTCATATAAAAATATAGATACTTTACAAAACCTAGATTACAATGGTTAAAATACAACATTAGATAAAATACAGGAGAAAAAAAAAATCTAACACACCTTTACGTTTCATGAGAACGCCATCGCCAACACTTATAATCACACACACAAACACACACACCGAGGAACATTGCCTGTTACTCGCGAATGAGTGGCGCGTGTCACAAGCCATTGCAGATGGTAGGCGGGATATGCAAAAGAAGATATCAACGTTGATTTACCGTTACGAAAGGAAAATACTTTCGAGGATGGAAAATATTTGATCTTGTTCTTATTCATGTGTAATATAGTTCGCCCATGTGAAAAAGCCATGTGGTATCTATTCCATTAGAGTGTACTTGATAACCTAAGATTGACATCATCTTGCTTTTCACTCTGAGAATGCCCATTTCATTTGCAGCATTTTCCATCATTGTGAATGTAACTACAGTATATAGAATTATTAACGTTTGATTAGGTTGATACAAGGATTTTTCAACCCAGAAAAAAGGGTATATTCGTCGAGGCTGCAGCCCAGGTGAATATCGTATTTTATGGGCTTGATAAATCCTTGTATCAACCGAAATCAAAAGTCAGTTATTGTTTTATTAAATGACTTGTTTATTAATGTACGTTTGCTTTAATAGTATGGAAATAACAAATAGTCAACTTTTACCCATTTGAAGAAGAAGAAAAACAATGCCTAATTAAAATTCAACAAAAAGTATATTAAAAAATAGAAAATTCATTAGATACAGTTCTTATTTTAATTTGATGATCAAATTCATGTAAACAAGAAAGAATAAACAAACAATGATCAGAAGCAATTTTCTTTTTGCCAATAATTTTATTCCTCAACCTATTAATCAAAACGACAATACGGATAGACGAAAGGAGGGAAAGAGGGACGGAGAGACTGACAGACGGAAATGATATTCCATCACTGTTTAGTTATGTGTTATACAAACTCGAGCAGAATTTCGTCCTCTGAATATAGAAAACTGCGAATAGAGGTCAGGTTTTAGCAATGACAGCTTCATATTTTTTAACCGATCAGATTTAAACAAAGTGTAAAGTAAAAAGCAAAAACTTCTAAGAAATAAGAGAAAAATAATCATATGTATTAGTGTGAACTTGCATGATTTTATAGACATAAACTCAATAATGGCACCTGCCTGCCTCAAAATTCTGCATCTCGGGTGTAATTTCCCAATCCCATACCTGTGCATATGTTGCATTCTATTAATTATACCTTTTTAACTGTAGGTCAAGTTAAACAAAGCAGAACAATATGACTCATCGATTTATTCTTTCCAATATAAAATCACTCCAATATTTTAATCATAAAAAACCAGGAAAAAGAAACACGTTTTGTTGATTCAAAAGCTTACTACAATTCTGTAGGCATTTCCCCAAATTTTCCTGTTTTGTACATTGTTCATCAATGCAAATCACGAATGTCGGTAACGAAGGCTATTTTCAATTCAGTTGTATGAAATTTAGTTATGTTTTTCCTTCTTTTTAGTATTGCAACAGCAAAAGAAAAAAAGTATTGCATTCTGTAAAATGCCTTGAGTTGAAATTTGAATTAAAAAAAGTATATTTAAAAAATCTGCCTTAGAGCCTGGAGTCAGAATAAGCCTTTAATTGCTTCGGTGCGTGCAAAGACGAATAATACATCTATTCTGTTTAATACTCTCACATTTATATAATACGAATTTTCTGGAAAGGACAGTCTTCTAAATCACCTTACAGAATGTTTCCTGCTTGCTATATTAGGAGTGAACTTTTTTCGAATGTTTCCTACCGCCATTGTTCTGTGTCATCACTTAAGGTTCGTTCACTAAGCACTGTCATCTTTCTTCTGAACTTACAAGAATAAACGAATTGATTATTTTATATCAAGTCTGTGGCGTACAAAACAGCACAATTAGCTGCAAACTGCAGTTCAGTAGTTTATATCGACCAGTAGTTGATACTTAAATGGCTGCTGAGTACTGTTTCAATGGACATTCAAACTGATTAAAATCGAGATCTACTTATAACAAAAGTCGATGAGACAGACGCTGATACAGATTTATGTTCTGTCGACCTTTGGAATTCTCTGTCCACTTCATTTAAGTAACCAATCAGATAAAGTGTTGCATTTCGTGTTAGAGAGAGTTATTGTTTGAAACGATAGGTTTCGAATGAAGTTTTACACTTTCATAAATGTGAATGCTGTCATTTAATTGGTGGATCGAAAGGTCAACAGAACATGACCTCGTATCGGTGTCCGTTAGATCTCCGTTATGTCGCAGATCTCGATTTTAATCCGAATGCATAGATAAGATCACCTTTTTTTCTACTTATGCAGGACATATTACTTTTTAGAATAATCGGCAATATTAGGTACAAGGATTTGTATTTCCATACTTTACTCTGATACTAGAAAACGAAATAGATAACATTAAATTATACAATAATACCAAGAGTGAAAACATTAAAGTTATATATCCCATAATTGAAGGTCATTTTATCAACACGTTAGAAATGCATAACATAGGACATTGACTTTAGTTACAATACCTTAATTGGGAAAAGTGACCTTACTGTCTGTTTTAAAGTTTGTATCACTGTTAAAATGCGACCGCTTTCTGATTCTTCGCCGTTTGCTAATGGATATTCAAAGCTACAACCTGTAGTAAAATGCTAATCACGTGCTACCCCCCCCCCCCCCACAATGACAATTGGAAGTAATAATCTAAGTATCTTTCGCTCTGTGATTCCTTTGGACCAACAAATGTGTTAAAAAGTTAAGTCACAACGTTTTATATGACACAAAAATAAGCATGTGTGGACACTTTTATATTATGTTAGAAAAATATGATAACCACGGCATATAGAACTTTAAAGATTGTTTCCAACAACTGTATCTTGTCAACACAAAGACAATATTACATAATGTTAAATTATTCTTGTCAACACAAAGAAAATATTACATAATGTAAAATTAATTCACAGGAAGGTATAGTGATTTAATTGAAACAAGAGCTGTGCTCAAACTTTAGAATAACAAAAGTAAATTTTTTCTGACTCGTGAGTGCTGACACAGGTATAAGATAATTGCCTTAGGGATGTCTGGGTTCTTCATTGAGACCTGTAACAGGGCATCAGAAAATTACCTTAGGGACTTTTGGGTTTTACATTTAGACTTGTAACGTTAAGATCTGATAAATAACTTACATTTCTCACCCCTTTTTTTTCAATGATCGCTGTAATATGCCTTATTTTAATACTCTTCTGTGCTAAATGAGATAAATTATCCATATTTAAGTGCTTTCGAGAAATGTTTTTGTAAGTCACGTGCAAAAGTAACATTTTTCTGACACGAAATTCAAATTTAATGTTATTATTTGAACAATATGAATCCATGTCATTTGATTGTAGTGTGCGTATACATTATGACTTAAGGTGTCTTTTAATGAATTTCGACTAAATATTCGAATTAATATTAATATAACTCTTCATAAAATCTATTCAGTATAAATCAGCTTGATTACCCCTTTGAAAACCTCTTTCTCTCTGGCGGGGACAGTTGGATAATTTATACAAAACCTGTCCGGAGTTTTGATGGCAGATGAAGAACGAAGATATGGAGAAGGCGTAAATGTTTCCCATTTTTTAAATAATTGAGCATTATTTTACAAAATATTTACAATGACTGTTTCAGTAAATGTCATTTATATTATATAAATCGCACGACGTTTAATTTTCAGATATACATGTATGTTGCAAAATTAAAAGTACTCACTGTACGCATCCACATGGTTTATTAATAACCATCTATAATACTACACTGTAATAAAATCTGGAACTTTTAACGCATATGTTTATCAAAGAATAACATCAGAAGTATGAATTCCTAATCACACGTACAAAAATGTGAAAATATGGGGGAAAAAACAGATTTCCTCGCACTGTTTTGACTATAAAATGTATATGTGTATTGATAATTTACTGTACACAAACGTTATAAACAGTACGGTTAAACTATATATCTCCCTAACATTACTCTATACATATCAATTAGTCGTCCGTGCTAATAACCACATCACTTTCTTTAGCTTAGCTTTGTATGCAATGGACATTTGACGTTAATAGGAAAGTTGACGATTCTGGCTATAGGCCCATTTGCGTGTATGCAGTGGACATTTGACGTTAATAGGAAAGTTGACGATTCTGGCAATAGACCCATTAGCGTGTATGCAATGGACATTTGACGTTAATAGGAAAGTTGACGATTCTGGGTATAGGCCCATTAGCGTGTATGCAATGGACATTTGACGTTAATAGGAAAGTTGACGATTCTGACTATAGGCCCATTTGCGTGTATGCAGTGGACATTTGACGTTAATAGGAAAGTTGACGATTCTGGCTATAGGCCCATTAGCGTGTATGCAATGGACATTTGACGTTAATAGGAAAGTTGACGATTCTGACTATAGGCCCATTTGCGTGTATGCAGTGGACATTTGACGTTAATAGGAAAGTTGACGATTCTGGCTATAGGCCCATTTGCGTGTATGCAGTGGACATTTGACGTTAATAGGAAAGTTGACGATTCTGGCTATAGGCCCATTTACTCTTTGCTGGGATTGTGTCCATTATAAATCATTCCACAAATAAAAAAGGTGTTTTTGCTGATAACGTGGCACTTTATTAAACCGACCCTTTCAGAAGCAAATGGATGTCAATGGTTTTAGTGATAAAACAAGGTAATTAACCAACTCGAAACCCCCCCCCCCTTAATTTAATTGCGATCGAAACTCTAGACAGTTGTTGAATATAATTAGTCTGTCCATGAGAAAGTCCTTATACCGTAACACCACTATCTAATGTATACTGTTCCAAGTTCGTCTCTTTCAATAAACTTGGTTCACATTTTATCGGCATGCTATAGCCAATCATCTGTTAAAAGCTCCGTAAAACCAACAATAAAAACAAAAAAGAAAAGAGAGACTCTTTCAACGACGTTTTTATCTTTCAAACAGATGTTATCGAAAGAATGCAAATATTTTTTTTATTATCATGTTGTTCAAACAAACAAAACTACTAACGCTTGTCGAAGTCTTTCTCTATAAATTCTCTACTCCTTTTTGTACGGGAGGCCTGGAGGCACTTCTGAACTCTTATTTCATACTTTGCACTTCATACTTTGTACTCCATAGTTCGGATTTCACTCTATAGACTATGAACTTATATATAAGCCTTGAAGGGACTTCTGACTTAAGATTTCATACATGTACGATGTTCAAGCTTCATAATCCGTAGTTTGGACTTCGGACTATAAACTTCGGTCTTGTAAAAACTTCATACTTTGGAATCAAAACTTTTGTGAAAGGTAATAATTATGAAGTCTGAATTCTAAAGTATAAAATAGGAAATAAAAAATCCTTTATTGTCCGACGTCTGAAGACCTAAGTCCCGCCTGTGCTTCCGTTCAAGTCTGAAGTTTAAAGTCTGAAGACTGAAATCTTAAGTCTGAACTCCGAAGTCTTATATTTTAATAGTGAAGGACCTTTAGGGCTTCCGTAGGTTTAAAATCTTCTATGAAAATTTCATCAAAGTACAGAACGCGCACAATACGATGGCAAATCGTAGACAAAGTCTATCATTACTCGTAAAGATGGATGATTCACTGATTTCAACTGGAGCCAAACCTATATCCATTGTAATTACGATCTTACGCAACAGCCTCTCCGTTGAGCAAACATATATGCTTATGATTGTCATTTTTCGTGTCGAATGGAAAGGACCACCATTTCCGCAAAAACATACTCTTGTTCTTTGCATATTATTATTGTGCCACCATTTCATGCTTCCTCGGTGCTCAGTCACACAGTTTTATATGTGCATAATTTGTAACGAAAGTAATGTATATTTGTGTTCAAAATAAGTTTCCAATAAAAACAAAGTATTCAAATGATGCAAGCATACCATTTTTATGCAGTTTATCGCGGAGAAAAAATACTAAAAATGTACAAATAATACTGGACCTTAAGATATTCTGGACATGCATTTGTGCATTGATGTGCAGCTGCAACCCGTGTAGTGTATTAGACGGAAAGTAAGTGTACACAACTTGACTCAAGAACGTAGGGCACAGCCATTTAAGTCACTTTACGGAAATAGTATGGTTACAGTTGTTAATGACATGTCAAAATATTCAATTTATCTTAGGATAAGTAGTCAGATATTGGAAATGTCTGTTCTCAAAAGATATAAAAAAATACAAAACCATTTAACCAGTCGAGATGGGGGTGGAGGGTGATTTGGTGCTTGTGATAATAAATACGGTTCCGTCTTGATCAGCACTCCGATGTTTTAATTGTTCAATCGAATTCTAAATACGAAGCCGTTTCTTTTCATCGTAACTAAGGTCACCAAAACACCCACACAACAATTCAATTTAAAACAGTCTGGTTGCAGAGCCCAAGGTAAAACACTCTGGTTATTTAGCCCAAACAAGTTTAAGTTCTTTAGTGTTAAAAGGGGTGGATACATCTTTATTCGAACATATTCTCTTAAGATATTTTACTTGACTGGGAAACTATCATTATCTACATGTACTTAAGTATCACAATCTACATGAAATCCATATCTAACCATGAGGTTCTGAAAGTATCGTATTTATTGGCCAAAAGCGCTTAGAACTTCCCTTAAAGTGTAAAAAAAAATGTTAAAAATTAAAAATGTCTAAATAAATCAGCAAAATTGCCAAATCTGCTGCAAATCCGCACACTCGGTGAAAATTTCAAAATGTGCGGAAAGTTCGGCAGGTTTCGTTACTATGTGATCTTTCTTATATTTTTCATTTAATTTCCCTCTAAGTTAGGCTTTTGACCAAAATAATGTACTCTCGGAGTAAATATTTTAAACACAAATGAAAGTAATTATAGGTGTACACAAATTTGAAAGCTATGGTATACACTCAAATGTGTACAAAAAAACCAACAACAACAACAACAACAAAATATGAAAAAATAAATTTAAAAAAAACAAAAAAAAAAAAAAACAACAAACAAAAACAGCATATATATATATATATATATATATATATATATATATATATATATATATATATATATATTAAAAAAACATAAAACCTGGAAAATTCTAAGCTACATTTACAAAATCAATTACAAATGTCCTACGATGAAATATCCGTCTCAAATAATTCGTGAATTCAAAACAGTCTAATAATAATTTTTTAATTAAATCTTGCCGTTGTATATTTTATTTGCTCTAGAGAGAGTATGCATTTCTCATCCATCGTGCTGAGTTATCTTGAATGTCCGTTGTCCTACACTAGAGTTGTATGAGGTCATGTGCGAACCGTTGTCACTTCCACCTTCCACCATGCATACTCCTTTAAAAGATATGCTTTCATGCAAAACAATGTTAATTACAGCAAATGTCACAGATTATTCTTTCAATTCACTCTCCAATTCTTTTACTACTCACTCCAATCAAAGTAATTGCCTTGTAAATGCAGTTTTTCGCTTTTATACAAGCCAAATATTGAAAAATGTTGTATTTCTGTGGGCTTGAAATTCAATTGTCCACGTTTTGTGGGTTGGATAGGAAAATCGAATCATATGGGCCCAAGATTTGTGCAAAGGGACACTGCAAACCTCGTTTCTCGAACCAGTCTTGTAGCGAGAGTGGAAATGGTGCTAATAAAGAGCATGCATGTTACATGTATACATTCAAAGTATCCAGACGCTGGCTGGCCATTTCTCCATCAACAGAAATGAGAGCTGAGCGTGTCAATGCACAAATTTGATTTACTCACCGGAACAGAATGATGTAGAATACCACGTTTGAACGCTTTGTGAATGGATATTAACTGCCTGCCTGCGGTTCAATATTATGTCCCTGTCAGACATTGCTTGTTCACATCATTAAAACTTTGGCTTTATCCCATCGGGTTTGTTTTTCCTAGCTTGTGTACAAACAGGGAAGATTCTATTCTATCAATATCAATGTGTGGCTTTTTCCTTCCGCTATAATGCCGGAAAAAAGCCTCATTATGAACATCGTGGACCTAGTTCCTCAAAGTCTCTAAACCTCACTGACTCTCTAAAGGTATGTGACTTGGGTTGTTACTTCAAAAGTCTGAAATTACGAAAGAACAGTAATTAGGGTTATTCAAATGGTCTAACGTTTCACCCAGTTCATTGAATATAAAGCAAAACGTGCAAGAGAGCAAATAAAAGCGCCGCCTCATTGTTTAACCAATTTTTGCCTGACACGCACGTGTCATCAACAGTAACGCTCTGTATGACGTAACATTCCAATATTATCACACGAGTGCGCAGCCCATGACGCTCACATGCTGTAGTACTAGGTCAGCAGATTGAGATCGGTGTAAGCAAGCCCAATTCTATTTATTTGTCTCGATAGAGTCGAACTAAAATCTTGAAAAGAGTTATTTATTTTCAAAGATAAATACCGGTTTTCAATGTTTCCTTTTTTCTTTTACATCATTTAAAATTGCAGCATCGAAAACAGGTATTCGTCTATTAAAATATACACCTCTTTTCAAGTAAGTATTCCTTATTCGTTTATTTCAAGTTAATGGACTGGTATTATAATAAACATACACTTTATTTTTTTTTTTTTTATTTATTGGAGAATGGATATCGAGATCAGTCTTATTCATTTGATTCCAGATTGTTTGCTTTCTTAACACTTAACTATGTTATGATTTCTCCTATATACAAACTTTCGCTTGACGAAATTATTTTTAAAAGTTTGCCTGATTTAAAATCTGCGAACTCAATGTCGAAGCAAAACTGGAGTAATTAATTACGGTTGAGTTTACTGTTGGAAAGCAGGAAGGACTGTGTGATTACAGCGTTTGAACTTCTGATCGGACAGTATAGATCCACCACAAAACACACTGAAGGACGATTGTTTACCGAGCATAATATAATACACGTTTATAAACGATTAAATTCTTCAAAAATGAGCACAGTATCAAAATCTTTAAAAAAACAGTGACGTCATAGTGATTTCTTAAGGAGTAACTTTAATCGTCCATGTTTCGTATGTAAGCAAAGAATACTAACGGATGGTGAAGAGATCAGCATGACTTGCTGAAATACGAAATTGCGTCCAATTCAACATACCTTGACATTTTGATTTGCAGTCAACTTCTGGAAACTCAATGGAAAAAAGGAAAAAGAAAATCTCTGTTGCGCAAAAGATTTTAGCTGCTAACCTGAGTTAGATCGGGTTTGAACAGAATAAATTCTATCGATTTTCTCCTTTTAAATTCCGTGTAAAGTTCGGATCTGATTTTTTTTGTACGGTTCTTGAAATAAACCTTTATGGCAGTCAACACATATAATTGCCAGATCAAGAGCTTTGAAATACAGTATTTACTTATGTATCTACATTTGCGAACATCGTAGACCATATCGGCCATCACAAATTGCGCCAGCAGATCATGGTTCAAGCAATCGTTATTCTCACAATTTCAAGTCAAGAGCAGAGATCTTGATATGCCAGAACATTAGACGGCAGCAAATCTTGATATGTGTTATTCGTAGCTGGGTCCGGGATATATGTTGATAGGTCTGATAGTTCATTTTCTTTCTTTTTTTGTGGTGGTGGTGATCGTGAGAAGAACGATACATTTATCGAATATAGCTTTAGTAAACGTGATTTTCAAAATATGCCATCGTGAATTTAGTGTAAGAAATTTCTATCTGATATTCTAATTGATGCACACAGTTCCACTGAAACCTGCCTTAGAAGGCGCTGATGTACACAGTTCCATTGAAACCTGTCTTAGACGGTGCTGATGTGCACAGTGCCATTGCAACCTGTCTTAGAAAGTGCTGATGCAAACAGTTCCATTGAAACCTGTCTTAGAAGGTGCTGATGCAAACTGTTCCATTGAAACCTCTCTTAGAAGGTGCTGATACACACGGTTCCATTGAAACCTGTCTTAAAGGGTGCTGATGTACACAGTTTCATTGTGACCTGTCTTAAAGGGTGCTGATGTACACAGTTCCATTGTGACCTGTCTTAAAGGGTGCTGATGTACACAGTTCCATTGTAACCTGTCTTAAAGGTTGCTGATGTACACGTTTCCATTGAAACCTGTCTTAAAGGGTGCTGATGTACACAGTTCCATTGTAACCTGTCTTAAAGGGTGCTGATGTACACAGTTCCATTGTGACCTGTCTTAAAGGGTGCTGATGTACACAGTTCCATTGTAACCTGTCTTAAAGGGTGCTGATGTACACAGTTCCATTGAGACCTGTCTTAAAAGGTGCTGATGTACACAGTTCCATTGTGACCTGTCTTAAAGGGTGCTGATGTACACAGTTCCATTGTAACCTGTCTTAAAGGGTGCTGATGTACACAGTTCCATTGTAACCTGTCTTAGAAGGTACCTCTATATAAAGATTACCTAATCATAAGAGAAAACATTTTTAACAACATTTCTTAATTACACTTTCAGATTCAAACACCATATAGACGATAACTGCCCACAAATAACCCCCTTACGCATGTGTAATGGACATTTCTGCATAGCTAAGGATGAAACAATCCAAATTCACTAAAAATGTATCGGTTGGTGTGCATTGTCTTACGCTAGTCTTAGATGAATATTTATCCCCAAGTCAGGATCATTACAAAGAAAAGTATGGAACAAAGTACCCTGTCACTAATTACCCATAAAATGATAGCTGATTGAGTATATAAACAACTTATCAAATTTGCACCGATTGGAGATCATAGACTCTTCTAATCGAATACACAAAGAAAAGTTTATGTTAGTGAGTTTAAGTTTTTAAGTATAACACATTGAGATGACATCGCTTTTCCGCAGTTGAAAACATGCGCGGCCGATTTACGCTAGGCTTTAAATTGCTAAATATTTCTAAAGTTCTCGTATACTTTTCATTGACATTTTTGTATTTTCTTTCACACGATTTTTATTGCAATTATTAAAATTTTATAAGAATTTTTCTTATTTGTTATTTAATAAGAGACAGAAGTCGCAACCCCGCTATTTTATGTCCAATCTCTGCCAGACTTCATAGCGCTATGAAACACCTGTGTAAAAAGTGACGTCATAATGGATGACGTCATAATGTTATGATCACGTCCTTAAGTGCTGCGCAGTAAGCGTTGATTTTACAAAAGCGGATCACTCAAACTGCTCTCCCGTGACGTAGGTAAAAAACGCCACTGCCGGCACAGACCGTTTCACTCCTTCCTCATTTTCAGTTATAATGTCAGTAATTTTTGCGTTGAATTTTCGCGAAAACAAAGATTAAAAGTTAACAATAACAGTGCCATAGTGCCGGATCAAGGCTTGACATTGTTATATTTTCATTAAAAAATGAATTAAAACCAAGAGCAGGCGTTTCTATAAGAAGTGCAGAATTCTACTTGTGTTGGCAGGGGCGTTTCGAGAGAAGTGACGGCGCCACCTGGAGAGCAGTTTGGTGGAATATCTGAAGCATCCCTTCGAGACAGACTTCACTGTATTACTGGAAGCAATGATTCCGGTAGAAAGGATTTCTGGTAATAAGAAACCTAGTGTAATTTTATCGATACATCACCTAATGATATATATGTAGGCTGCCTGCCGACTAGTAAGTAAAGATAAAATAACTGAATGAATCCAAGTAAAATGTTTGATTCCAATTAGCTAATTTAAAGAGTATAAAATACTATTAAAAATAGATGGGAAGATAATCAAATGTTTTCAGCAAAAGCATTATATATAGCCTAATCGTTTTAAGAACATACATGTAAGATGTTGCATTACCGTGCTTTGTTTGTTGTCAATTACATATAAATAACAGTCAGATGTTTTTCAAGTGTCATCTTAGCCATTTTGTCATAGAATTAACTATTACCGTCAATTTGTGTTTGAAAAAAAGGGGATAGATAAATATAACTAATTGAAACTTGTTAGATATTTTGCACTTTCCAGTCCTAATGCAAAAATCTGCAAATATTAACCTATATAAATCCACTTGTTATATATACTTACCACATAATTATTTGGAGGTGCATTGATCGTAGGCAGACTCGCTCTGACAGAATTCCTTCCGTATAATGAGGCTGCGTGTCTGCACTTTGCGTCGTCATTATTATTTAAATAAGCATCGTTGACGTAGAAAATGCTCCGTCTTTCACCGTAACCTCCCTTGATTGGTGGAACCGTGTTTCGTCTTTTTCCTTCCAGTGCGTCTGTGTGACCTGCAACTTCTTCCGGGTCATCAACGCACGTTTCACTTTCTTCACTTCCGAAATCAAATTCAACCTTTTGATTGGTCCCTCGAACTTTTCCGATTTTCGGATTATCATCTTCCTCCTCGTCGTCCGCATTCAAAACATCACTAAATAGACTATTGTACACGTCCTTGTAATCTGAGGGAGATGGATTCTTACCCAGGGTGCTGATAACCATAAGAGAAGCAAAGCTTGTGATGGCTGCCAGGGTGGTAGTGCCCCGACCCCTCCCATCTGAAAAGGAACAATTCCATTTAAAAATCCATACCTGAACCAACTCAGGTGAATTTTCTTTGTTCTTCAGTTATTGAGACTGCAGTGGTTTAGATACAAGTTTGAAGGTACGTGAACATGTAGTCTTCTCGTTCATGTACTCAGCACGTACACATAGCATTAACCAGTTCAGAAAAAAATTGGATTGTGTGCACTTGTTCATTTGGAATGCAATTTGCTTTTAAACAGCACACTTATTGGGACATATATTATATCCCATACATACACTGTGATACACAGAAGAGAAACTGATGATGATGATGATGGTATTTGTGATGTTGATGTTAGTGAGAGAGAAACATTGTGTTATAGAGGAATATTAAAATCTATATGGTGTGACTCTTAATAATAATAATAATAATAATAATAATAATAATAATTATTATTATTATTATTATTATTATTATTATTATTATTATTATTATTATTATTATTGCTGCTGCTGTTGTTGTTGATGTTGGTTAAATAATTGGTAATATTAGTAGCAGTAGTATTAGTAGTACTTTGATTGTTGATACTGTTGTTGTTGAGGTTAAAATTTTAATTAACTGAAATTTATTTTTGAAGTTACCTTAACTGTAGCCTGGCTCTCGCCCGTACAGGTACAGAATAAATTGGTATGCATATCAGATTACGTGCTCGAAGAGCTCACAAGCTGCTGACGTCACAACGGTTTTACCCGTACAAGCTGGTACTAAAACTTGTATCTAAACCCCTCTATATGCTATAGGGCCTGTATGAAGAATATTCTAAAAATATATTTAAATTAGATAGTTATGAACTAAGTTCGGTGGAAAGTAAAATCTAAATTACTTTTGCATTATTTTACGAATTACCAAGGAGCATTGTTTTCTTGGTTTTAACACTTATTTTTCAGTCCTTCCAAATAAGCGCAAATTCAGTTTTAGGAAATAAAGACTAAAACTTGAAGGGAAGTCAGGATTATACCTTTACGAGAATGTCTTTCTGATCTATTTAAGTGTCTACAGACTAAAAAAAAGCATTAGTACAGGTTAAGTGAAGTATTTATTTACGTAAAAGAATGATGAATATCAAAGACTTTAAAACAATGCAAACATCTTCTTACCACCCTATTGGGGACGGAACATTTAACTTGTAAAGGAATATGGCTACTAAAGTCAGATAACATTTTTGAGTTAAATAGATGTTCACAAAATTAGAGAGTTGCTAGAGATGAGAAGTGGCTATTGATGGACGAAGGTCGTTACAGGAGGTACGTTACTATATTTTGCAGCATTCTAGCTAGTAAATAACGGTTTTATTTCATAGTTTGATTTTATTTGCATATCAATGGCCATCTAATCAAGCATTTCATGATTTGTATGCAGGTACTTACAAATACAGGAATCAACCTCGTTGTCATTTGCTCCTTTGCTTCTGCATAAGGAAATGAGCAAGTCCACATCCCTCTGGAAAGAAAAAGATAAAAAGCACTTGTAAACTGTTTTATCCTTTTTCCAAAATAAAAAAAAATAAAGCAGAGCCATTTATATATATATATATATATATATATATATATATATATATATATATATATATATATATATATATAATTCTCATAACGTTCTGTAATTAGTTTAAGAAGAGTACCGCAAACGACATATGATACACCCGTCTTGTGACCTTTTACCTACTAATGACCTTGATTTTTGAACTAGAGACTTGACTGTTGTATGATAAGATAAGGTGTGCACCTGGGTAAAGTTTCATCAAAATATATGTAGGGGTTAAAAAGTGGCAGCCTGGATAAGGAAACAGGCCACTAACTCACATTATCCCTTGTTGTGACATTGACCTTGGGGCCGGGAATAAGACCGTGAATTTGCAAAGCACTATCAAGTGAAGATATATACCAGGCTTAAGTTTCATTCAGATATTTTCTTTGGTTCAAAAGTGATACCTGTACATGGATAAGGGTCACACATTCATGTTCCCTTGCCGCAGCTGTGACCTTGATGCAGGAGACATGGCTATGGTGTATGATATACTGTCGAATCTTGGCGCATAACTGGTTAAAGCTTCATTAAAATATCTAAATGTTTTTTGGCTTTTTCTTCTTCGGACAAGGATACATGTCAGAATTATATTTTCTGTTACTTTGACTTTCACTTGAGGCCGAGGGCGTGGTTATGTTATGCGGCAAACTGTCTATACATTATATATAATTGTTTATAGTTCGATTAAAATATCTTCATTGGTTTAAAAGTGATACTCCGGACCAGGATGCAAGCCATAAAAATGTATGGTCCCTTGCCTTGACCTTGAGGCAATGGAATGACTATGGTATGTAAGGCATCGTCTACACATGAGACATAATTGACTAATGTTTCATTAAAATATCATTAGTAAACGGATACAAGTGACATAATTACATTTTCCTTATGCATGACTTTGACTCTGAGACAAGTGGCGTGGCTCTGGTATCCGACACAACGTCTAGTAATGATATATACTTGGGCGAAGTTTCATTAAAATATCTTTAGTATTTCAAAAGTTATACCCCTGAGAAGGATACAAGTCACATAATTACATTTTTCTTTGCCGTGACCATGGCCACGAAGCAGGGGACATAGTTATGGTACGCAACATACCATCTAGTCATGATGCTTACTTGGGGAATGTTTCATGAAAATCTCTACAACCGTTACAAAGTTATGGGCCTGGGAAGAAAATGTTAACGGACCGAACAAAGTATAACATAATACTTTCGACTTAAGACCGGTTTTTAAAAAGCTAGAATTTTTAAGCATCTATACACCTTAATTGAACATGTCTCAAACCTGAATAATTTTGAACTCTTTGGCAAATTCTTATATAATGCATCAGATATATTTTTTCAAAAAGTTTTCAAGATATTTTTAATTTTGTATTTCGTCTAATTTGACCACCTCAAGTCCTAAACGTTTTTC
This sequence comes from Margaritifera margaritifera, assembly GCA_029931535.1. Taxonomy (NCBI): domain Eukaryota; kingdom Metazoa; phylum Mollusca; class Bivalvia; order Unionida; family Margaritiferidae; genus Margaritifera; species Margaritifera margaritifera. The sequence goes on from JAQPZY010001569.1 coordinate 954,898, forward strand.
TATGATATTACTTTTGTTTTATTCGCTCTTAGAGTCTGGTGTCTACAGAGCTTATTATTCAAAAGAAGATTGTAAATTGGCAGGCGTTTATATGGGCAAATGTACCAAAAAAGTTGAATTTTAGTCGTAAAACAGTTTCAAAGCATAATTTGGATCAATTTGTACAAGATTATAAGAAAAGTTCAGAGTGAATTTAGAAGTTAAGTTTTGCAGGATAATCAACGCTGACTCTTACTTTGTGGTTTGAGTCTTTTAAAGTGCATATCGCCGACATTACGTTAAGATAATAATGTTTCCTATGAATTTGTCTGAATAATATGCACATCTGTCTCCCTCTTGATGATATCCTTTGAGCTGACTTCCTACTACATAACAGCAACTAAAATATTTATCCGTTTAACAAAATACTAAAAAATTTAATGCTAAGATGTGATGCATAAATGATTGCCCACTTTATCTCACTGCATATGTTTAGCTGAACGTTTTGACATGGAACTTAGATTATCTTGGTCTCGCAATGTCTATACACGTGACAAACGGGCTATAAAAGAAGAAGCAAGAGAGTATAATTTAATTGCTACTACACAATTGCACGAAGGTGAAATAATCTGAGTAGCACGACCACAATAGTGTGATTTAGTTGCCACTACGCTATGGCAGTAAGGTGAACTGATCTGAGTAGCACTAACACAATAGTGTGACTTAGGTGCCATTACGCTATGGCAGTAAGTTGAATTGATTTGAGTAGCACCAGCACGATAGTGTGATTTAGGTGCCATGTCGCTATGTCAGTAAGGTGAATTGATTTGATTAGCACCAACATGACATAGCGACATGGCACCTAAATCACACTATCGTGTTATTTATGCTTTATACACGGTTTGCATATTTCAAACGTTTGCCAGAATGTAAGATAATATATTGACCTGGAGGTTATAGTTGTTTTCCTAATGATCTTCGACATTTTACAACACTGTAAACCATGCGTGATCCTTATTCTGATATGGTCAATTACCTTACTGATGAATTTTAAACAAAATCTTTTCATGTTGTTTTCTTTAAGTTTGTAATATTTGCAATACTGACTTTTGCGCTTCGTCTATACTATTTAAAAAAAATACTTTTCAGGGCAATGCTGAAAAATCTACACTTGAGACGAGACCTTGTCTTGTGACCATCTGTGCCCAGATTTTTGGTCGTTCTGAACTTTAATGTGTAAAAAAACTTTATGGTTTTAAGTGGCACTTGAATGTATGATAAGTAACAACAGCTGATGACGCAAAAATCACTCCTCTTAAACCACTATGTACTATAGGATTTCAAGATTGATTCTCTCTTTAGAAGGCTTTATCCATGAGGATAACGTTTGAAAAAGAGAAACAGAAGACCATAAGTCTATATGCATCATCTGCAGGAGTAATATGGCGATGAGTTCTAATAAACTCGATTTTAATTACAGACAGTGTTGGAATTTAGTACTGTCTTAAGTTACATACACCCCCGCTGTCTTTAGCACAGATATCCAAATCTTTAAACACGTAAGATATCTCATACAAAACATATTCACCATCGTTAGGTACCAACCATTGATTTTAATAATCCATAACATTTATTGTAATGAAAGGATTATTACCAAGAGTACAAGGCAAACTTCAAACAATCGATCGGAATTAAGTACATTTTATATTTGAGATTTCGTGACGTTGATTTCTTAAAGTGATATTTTCAAACATTAGTGGCCTCGCATAGCTATTATGGACCACACAGTTTTGGAAAATAGCGTTATTAATATCCAGCATAAATACAAATGTATTTTAACCCTAATGTTTAGATGTTTGCATTAGAGAATCTAAACACGATAGCGCCCTCGTTTCTGGACGAATATAACATATCTAGAACATATCTTTAAACATAACGGTGAAGGAATATTACACAAGTGTTCGAAAGATGTCATCATCACTAAGTAATTGATCTGACACCCCTTCCACAGGTCGTGGGACCCCACTGGTTCTTGGATCAATAGACATGTGTTAGATTCCACACTACTCATACCCAGAATTATAATCTAGGTCATTCGGAAACGAGACCATATCACCTTGCAAGTATAAAGCGTGGTCATAAAGAGAAATTCGCTGCAAAAAGTATCCATCAATCTTAATATCGCAGATGACTCTCCGCAAATGAATTTGTTATGTTTATTTGAGTCTCGAAATGTCGTCAGCCATGCGCGTTGCAAACAATAAACTGGTGCGTGGCCAATAATAGGTCGTGCAGAAGATGATCTATAATTGATCAATCCACCTACTCGGATTTCCTCGGTAAGGTTCCGTAACTTTTCAAGCTTAATTTCTGCCTTTTTCTTGGCTCTTCGAATATTCATAATTTGTATATGATGCTTGTGCTTGATCGTCATCACAAAACCTGAAAGTAAAAACAATTTTCCGCAGTCACTTGCAATTCAAATCAAGTGATCACCACAATTTTGACGTAAAAAATAGGAATATGTGATGCTGCAAATCAGCCCACAACATGTGTGGTTAAAGGAGATTGCTATACAAAATGTAAAGATTGAAAATGAATTTAAGAAGACTGTTTTATTGGAATTTCTGTAAATTTTAAAGAAGATGCTTTGTAGTATTTTCAATTATATATACACACACACACATTACACACACACACACATATATATATATATATATATATATATATATATATATATATATACATAGAGCATCGATAGCTCTGATTAATAATTAACATATAAATTTATATAAAACTACAGTCATTATCATGCAAAAACATTCCTTTAAATCAAAATGAGTTATAATGCTGAAACTTTTACGGAAATCGGGTTAGCCATTGGGAAGTTATTGCAGTTTTAATTTGTATATATGATATCCATCATTTTATAGTGACGTCATCGTTGGCATTCAACCGATCAGTAAACAAAGTAGGTGATTGACTCGGTGTTTTTTGCCGTTTAGGGCTTTTTGAGGCTGAAAGAGAACAAAAGCATTCTAAATGCCAGTTTTTATTTTAGAATTAAATATTTATTGCCAATTACATTGAAATTTATTCCCAAGATTTTCCAAGACTAAATTTGAGAAATTCTATGATAATGGATAATGGAAAAGGGGAGTTAGCAAGCTGTTGCTCTTATGTTAAAATTGTGGTTAGTGACAGTTAAGAAGGTATCGAATCTGCTCTGACAAGGAAGGCAACAAACTTTCAGCTGGTGTCAATAAGGTAGCACTAACACGGAACATGTAGCGCTAAATAGTATAGTGCAAGATCCAAGTGCCTGCATGCAACATGTCGGATGAACATCCACCTACTGCAATACATTACAATGCAATCATCAACATGTATATATTTTTATGCTCGTAAGGGGACGAATAAATTGTTTATATAAAATATTTCCATGACAAACATCTCCTACGGTTATTTCACCATTTTATTTTGACACACAAACACCCTCCAACAATGAGTGAGAATCAGTAAAACTCTACATTTTCAACCCCATTACAGATCAATACCAAACGAAATCGCCGAAATTACAGTATCAAATTCTTATCAAGCATGACCCAATTATGAAAACAAAACAAATAGAAAAGTGGACCATGAACCACTTTGGTTTTTCCGCAGAATGACTTACTTTGATAAATGCCAAACAGGTGCGGGATCAGAGTTATTTCTGGCTAGACACCCACCCATAAAATCTGTGGCCTTGAAGTTAATTTCAAACCCAACTGACGCAAATTATTTCGGCATAAAACTGATGTTCTGCAAGGCATACAATAGGGGGATATACATTTATGGCATCTTTGCAAATAATGATGGAGATACTGCAGGATAGTTTATCCATACCTCTAGTATTAACAATTTATCCTATCCTACGAAACTGTTTAGTGCTGCCAAAATAGTAGTGATCAGCGGATCATTGTGAGTTGACATATATTAAAGTTTGACTGATATATGAGTCGGCGATCCATCTATGGGCAAAATATACGAAAACCAAAATGAAAACAGTTGACTTTCAATCATTAAATAACAACGCAACCAGTGTAGCAATCTCTCGTTTACTAAAGATTTTTTCATATCAGTGATATTTTGTTTATAATCCGTTATGATATGACGTCAAACATATTTTCTGTCTTCATGATACACGTTTTATGTACAGATACTTATACTTACTGTTCACGATTCGCACCACTCTCCATGGAAGAAGTAAAACAACTATGGTGGTGGCATCTTTTCCTGACTCATACCAGCGATTATCAAGAAATACCAGATCTAGTACAAACGATATCATGACGATACATGCATCGAAAACCTGAAAGAAGACGAAAATATGTTTTAAGAACTGTCATACTATGAGGCTAACGCAACGTGGTCTATGTATTTAGGCTATAGATACTGAAAATTTAGTCATTTGTTAAAATAGTCATCTTTACTAAGTGTATTGTTTATTAACAAATTCTCAAGCAGGAAAAAATAAGTATGGAAAATCTGTAAAATTTAGTCTACGGATAAGTACAACATATATGTGTGTATATTATTATTATTATGATTAAATTATGATTATATTATTATTATTATTATTATTATTACTACTACTATTATTATTAGTAGTAGTAGTAATAGTAGTAGTAGCATTGAAACCTTGACCAGAATCTAATGAAGTATGGGGTTGATCTTTTCACCTCAACATTTTCACAAGTCCCGATCAACATAGGTGCATAGGTGCATTATATTTCTTAGGGTACAACACTTAGTAAATTAAATATGTAAGTATATGTTCTCGTCACCTTTTATTCATCTACCACCATGCGAATTTAAGCTAAAATAACTAAATAGTTTTTTTCGTTCTAATAAGGTAAGAATAATCTGATACTTTCTTTGGAAGGTCGCTGATTTTCACGAAATTAATTTGAGGACACGCTCTATGACTCTAAGTCCTTGTTTTGATTTTATTATTATTATTATTATTATTATTATTATTATTATATATATATATATATATATATATATATATATATATATATATGTAGTATACATTTCTTTTTCTAATATCAGCAAGCAGACGTTTTTCAAATGAAAATTGTATATTCTTCATCTCTACTTCAGTGCTTTTGCGTGCACATGTTATTGTATAAACAATGCTTAGCTGAGTTAGAAGAACACATAATTAAAAGGGAATAAAGCTCAAGAATATTACCTCAAATTTCTTTTTAAAAAATTGGATTCCCAGACAAGACATCTTTACTATTGTCTGCAAAAGAATGTAATGTACCATTAGATTGAACCTACTTGTGTCGATGTACCGTAAACACCAATTCCAAACTCTCAACATTAGTAAAGTTAAAAAAGTAAGCAAATATAAATTTTGAAAACAATTAATCATGCATGTAGTGTTTGCTTTAACATTATCAACCGCCATACTGCAGATGAAAAGAAAAAGGTAAGTACAAAAGATTAAGTAGAATGACGAAGAAAAAAGTAAGAAAAGAATATACATACATACATACATACATACATACAGACATACAAAACCTGAAACATTTAAGTACCTAAAAAATGCCTTTCAAAAGAGTTTTAAATGCATGTAAAATAATTTCTTTAACATTAGCGTTTTAATCAACTATCTCATCGTTTACCGTTAATCATCTCACAGTTCACTGTTTATCTTAAATCAGGTCTTTTTCGTTTACCTGCCTTTTAATAATGCATTTTAAATGTATTTGCAAACGTTCCTGAGGGACTACACAAATTAAGTAACTTCAACAGAATCATAATTTTTAAGCTCTATTATTCCTCGTTTATCATTCACCGTTTATCGTTTTTTTTTCAGCGTTTGTTGCCTACGGCAAACAGCACTTGACGTATACAGTTTATCGTTCGTTCTTCGTTCATTCTTAGTTCGTCCTGTATTCACTCAAAACTTGTTCTGCGTTCATTTTTCCGTTCATTTACCGTACGTTAATAATTACATTTACATTTTAAAGAGGTACTTAAATGTTTCAGTATATGTACGTACATAAACACATAAAGAGAGACATACATACACGTGGACAGACATACAGATAGATCGAAGGTAGGTAGGTAGGTAGGTGCGTAGCTCAGATAGAATAATTATTAAAAGAAATAATCTTCAGAAGATGTTATTGCTTCATCATTTGGTCACATGCAAGTAATTTTTTTCAGTTTATATTAATGTGACTGTTACATCTGTAAACTTCGTTAAATTTGCCAAGCCGTTAATAAATTCCATGGAGAAAATAAATGGATAACTCTCTAATAAAAGTTATGAGGGTAATTTCTCCACTACATCAACCAATCCCTACTTTAAAGGCCAAAATGAAAGACACTGGTAACAATATTTTCGGATTGCAAAGCATAGTTTAAACAAGAGATCCAAGTGGACCTGATATCGCTCACCTGACTTACAGAATATAGCAATTGACCATTTCAGTAAGGAATCGTTTATAGTATTGTAAGAACACAACCGTATGTAAACTATCTCCCAAATAAAACCATGTAGATTTTAATTATTTTGCTATTGTCTGATAACAATTATCTTCAAAGATAAAGGTACAATTAATATGCATATGTATATTCGAACTCATCCACTATCTTGCTGATGGGAAACTATTTGCCAAGTTTTATTGAAATTGGATGAAAGATACAGTTGCTAGATCAAGAGAGGTAATAAGTTAAGACAATCAGATGCATGGTTATTGATTAATGTACACAGTCATCTCTCTTATTATGACACATCTTTAAGAAAATGATGGATATAAGTTTATTTACCGAAGTGGAGCGAAATATGACAGAAACACAGTCTCAAGAGTAGTCAATCAGATACAATATTACCTTATAAACATGTATATATCTTGCTCATAATCAGACTCATCCAATGTCTTGATTATAAAAACCATTTAGCAAGTGTGATCGAAATCTTATTAGTTATATAGTTGCTAGAGTGCTGACAAGTTTATCCGATCAGATGCAAGGATCATGTCACCAATATGTGTGAATGTCGCTCATAACCATACACCACCGAGATATTGATGATATAAGCATATTTACTCAGTGTGATTCAACTCTTTTAAACGATACAGTCTCTAGAGTGGTACAAATCTCGCCACATCAGATGCAAGATCACCTCATAAACATACATAGGTCTTGCTCTTAATAAAATGTATCCAACACCTTGATCATATTAGCCATTTTACCAAGTCTAATTAAAATCAGGTCAGAAATAATACCCATCGAGTGGTAAGAAGCTCTGTCAATCAGATGCAGAATCACTCCATTAATATGCGTAGATCTCGCTCATAATAAACCCACTCAATATCTTGTTGATATAACCCCATTTTCCAAATTTGATCAAATCTGATCAGAAATAGAGTAGCAAAATTGTTTACAAGCTCAGCCAATCAGATGCAACATTACCTCATTAATGTGGGAGTGTTTCGCTCACATTGTACTCATCCGAGATCTTGATGATTTAAATTTATTTATCAAGTTTAATCAAAATCAGACCAGGAACACAGTCACTAGAGTGGTAACACGTTCAACCAATCAGATGGAAGATCACCTCCATAATATGCGTGGATCTCAATCATTAATAAATTCTTGCGCGATCTTGATGATATAAGCACATATTCCAAGTTTGATCGAAATCGGATCAGAAATATGGTTTCCATTGTGGTAACATGCTCAGCCAATCAAGTGGTGTCAATATGCAGTTCCAATAGTAGCAATTAATTGATTACATTTATAATAGAGGGTTTGAGTAACTTGTGTAGGAATACGACAATAGTAGCAGAAAATGTGAAAATTACTAGCTTATTAGTGCAGTAAAAAAATTTTATAACAACCAACTCGTGTAGGGAGGGGGGGGGGTACGACATTGCTTTAAAAAAAAAACAATTAATTTGAATTGCTTTTCATATCTCTGCATGCGTACCATCGGTACTATCGCTATCGCAAGTACACAGCAGAGTTTACCACTGTTTTTAAATATGCGCATTTGTAGATAGACTGGTTCAAGTTGTATAACAAAATACAGATAATCAATGTTAGACGCATGTTCGTATTGCAACAAACATTCCCTGATACAATTACAAAAAGTACAAATTTGTAAGTACAATACCATTTAAGTTATTTATCATTTATATGTCAGCTAAATAGGACAATATTTGTGAAAAACCGCGTCTGCTTCAGACAGGCATCTCATGGTGTTTTGTCTTTGGCGATGATCTATATTGTATTGCCTGTACATTCAGCATGAGCGATATCTTCCAATTATAGTTGATTTATTAATAAATTCGTTAATATAAACAGATATATAGTGCACATTTTAATGCTTATTTATCTCAGAAGGTTAGATTATCAAGTAAAATAGAATATAAAGGTATTTCTCACATAGCTGATTACGTCACATAATCAATACACACCAGGCGAGATATTTTCCAAGAAATTATGTGCAGGGTACATCATTTTCGTTACAGAGTTTCTCCCCAATACAAGCTTAATTTTCTCTTCTGGACAGAAATGTATACAGTGTGTACCATTTTCGTCACAGAGTTTCTCCCCAATACAAGCTTAATTTTCTCTTCTGGGCAGAAATGTATACAGTGTGCACCATTTTCGTTACAGAGTTTCTCCCCAATACAAACTTAATTTTCTCTTCTGGACAGAAATGTATACAGTGTGCACCATTTTCGTTACAGAGTTTCTCCCCAATACAAGCTTAATTTTCTCTTCTGGGCAGAAATGTATACAGTGTGCACCATTTTCGTTACAGGGTTTCTCCCCAATACAAGCTTAATTTTCTCTTCTGGACAGAAATGTATACAGTGTGCACCATTTTCGTTACAGAGTTTCTCCCCAATACAAGCTTAATTTTCTCTTCTGGGCAGAAATGTATACAGTGTGCACCATTTTCGCTACAGAGTTTTATCCCCTATCCTATAGCGCAAAATCTGTCCGAAAATCGAATACAAATATAATCACATATCGGCGGTGTGTTATTCTTACACAAAGTAAAATATTAAATAGGATGAGAAAAAAAATCTGGTAAGATTCTTTTTGTTTTGGTAATTAAGAGTAAAGGATGATTTTGTAGTATTGTATCACAATCTAAACCAATTTTTATTTTATTTCAGAAGTTATTTTGCTCTTAGGCGATACCTACATGCTCATAATGGACAAAAAGATTATGAATATGAATCTCAAATTACTTTATTTAATGTGTTCGTGTTGTTCTTAGGTGCAATGATAACAAATATACTTTTTATTCTTAATGATATTCCTCAAACAAATAACAAATACACACTATTTATATCTTTTCTATATCTTGTCTTTTCTTCTCAATAATCATCCAATATCCACTTAAGTAACACTTAGTAACACTTCCATACTTGAGTTGTCAATAGCATAAAAGTTTAATTTTTTTTTACATGCACATTTAATCCGTCTTGAAACTAGAGAATAAAAAAGACGTATTCGTGATTGACTTCATTATCTCTAATAGCCCTGGATACAAAATTAGCAATACTATATTAATTGTTAAAAGCATACGTAACTTTTTCATCATGTTGTAATGTATTGTAAATCAAACTAGAAAAGAATCTGGCATAATTAGCTTTAAACTTTTGTCAAGGTTCCATGCTTGACGGTGGCCAGTTGTTAACATAATGATGTATGCTACCGTGAGAGAAGAGTTTAATGTTGTCTGATACATTTCGTTCCAATCGACAGTTGTCCTTTAGGTAAAAGTTATGCTACTTTTAGCCGAAAAATGTTAAAGCAGTTCAGGGTTCGGGTTGGACAAAGTCTTGTCATCTTGTTGAGTTGTGTTGATTTTCTTGGTCGAGTGTTTTTTACCCAAGTTTTTCTATTTCATCAACCGTGAAAAAAGGAAACTTTAATGTTTGCCCAAACTTACAAAATACTCCAAACAGCAACAACACCACCATTCTAACAATCGATTTCGTTTGGGCTAGATAATTTATTTCATGTATTTCACGTAGTGTGGCTGCAGCATATATTGTGATATGGTAGACTCTTCTACATATTTATCGAAATGTTCACTTTTGGCTATTTTAAACGCACGTGAACGCTTTCCACATTCTTAACCAAGTTCAATTCTACTTAGGTCTTTTGGTTGATTTGGTGATTTTAAAACCTTAATTCCGTATCTCTTTTTGTCTTTGCTATTTTCCATTTATTTTACAAGGAAATTTTGTAGTGAAAAATAATTTAAATTGGATAGGGTAAATAAAACAATGAATATAAAGTTATGTCTCAGAGACACATACAATTTAACCAAACGCATTTCACAGTACTACCAGCTATTGTAAAATCTGTCAAAAGGCATGCTGCAGAAAATATTCCAACAATGAAACAATGAAAACTGAGACAGGTATGGTGAATACATAAAAAATTACAAAAAGCAAAGTTACCAAAACAATGAAAATTTCTGATTAATTCAAAGTTGAAGAAGTAGAATTGTATCTGCATTAAAACAAGGCATCGAATCAAACTCGATGTTAAGACAACTCGGTGGTCCATTTGTTGAATTCTAATTAAACTGACTAAATTTCATAAAACCTGAAGGTGTTAATGAACATGATTTAGACACTGGATAGCCAGCGAAAACAGATAAAAGAAATCATAAAGTGCCACCAAGGAAAGAGATACAAGAACACAAAAAGGAAACTTGAATTATTCAAGAAGACTACCTTTGCGTAGATTTATAACAGTATTGTCGAATTTATTTTCCATGTAAAATTACGTCATCACACGATACGCAGCAACTCCAGTAAGGACAACTATTGTAGCAATTGTGGTTAAAGGCACAACTGCATCTAAAACAAAGCAGCCAGTACACATTTATTTATTACGCATTTTACCAACATTTTCTATTTCTTCCTTACTTTCTGTTGGCCTTATGAAATGAATATGTTTCAAAGTTATTAAATAAGCACTCAATGTAGATAGAGGTTATGCCACTTGGTATGACAAAAATCCATTGAAGCATGTGATTGTCTTTGAAGTCTTGTAATCATGTTAAAATCATACTCTTAAACAGGTAAATTATCGATCGGAAAAAAATTGCTAATCAACGACTTCACAGTATAAAATAAAGCATCTGACAATGTTTTGAAACTTTTAGCAGCTCTTGCACTGACTAAGATTTCATATGTCTTCTTAATTTATTTTTCCTTTATCTTTTCCAACTTCAGTGAAAACTTTACTCGTTATGTCTTTATAAGTTCCATTTGCAATAGCTATGTTCTATTTTTGTATTTATTCGTCAGGTTCTGTAGAAGTGGAGTTACGTTACTGACATTATTCTCCTCGATAAATTCCAAATACTTGCCAAGTTAGGCTTTGTTGGTGATGATTTTGATCGAGGTTTGAACACCAACTAATGGAGGATGACGATGAAGATATTGCTGTTGGTTCTGATCATCAAGGTGCAGGCAGTTTGGGTATTAAGCGATAAGTTATAAAGCAAAACGTACGTAATTTGGATAAATCATTAATAAATTATTGTTATAAAGTAAATTATAAATTTTCAAAAATGCACCAATTATATATATATATATATATATATATAATACATGTACGCTGTATTTTGGATATACTACGAGATGTATACATTTTTCTTTAAGAGGAAACGAGGCTTGTATTGTAAACTTGAACAATGAGTGGAGTGATTTACCGACATGCAGTGAAACATTACATAAGAGGAAAAATAATGATACGATTATGTAAATGCTGAGTACGATGCCCAATCGAAAATACAAGATATGAAAGTTGATGTTTAAATCGATGGAAATTAAACCCACTGATCTACAAGACCAAAAACAGAAACTAAACAGAGCAAGAGAGTTGAAACGACTGAAAGTACAGTTGGAAAGTGTTGAAAGCAAAGAGGCACAATGAGCTGGATATCTAACATGGTTGGATAGAGTTTGCAGAAAACCTTGAAAAAATCAGTTCAAACGTTAGATAACAATTCTCATTATGTGAGAACATCTGTTTAAAAAAAATAAAAATAAAAATAAAAAAATGCAATAGCAACTGAAATAACTATAATTACTCATTGCTCTGTCTATAGAAATTTTGTCAACGGCTTATCAGGGAGTGGAGGAGGAAGAGGTGGCGGTATTGGTCCATTGTTCGTTGACAAAATCAAAATCAAAATGGGCGTTTAAATTTTTTTATATTATTTGTTTAAATTAGCGAAAAAAAAGCGGCATCAGCTGTGATAAGCAGGGTTTGAAAACATATGGACAGTTGTTTCTTTCCTATCTGAACATGCTGGTTTACTTGTTTCGGCATTAGCAGGTTTGCTATTTTCATTTAGATTGGAGGTGTAAATAAAGCACCTAGCAGGATTAGAAGTTCGTAATCATGTTGTTCACTCGTACAATCTGATTTTGTCCGTATTGTCATAATTTATTTCACAAAGTAGACGTTTGCAGCTCCTGCAACCATTAGTGTGAGCAAAGACGACTGTTTATTTTGTGGTCAAAATTGCTTTGGTCGTTTCAAAATTACCATGTAATCACCATGTGTCATTGGAACGTCCGAGTTTTCTAATCGTGTAGTGGAGGTACACTAGAATTGACAGATGTGCTATTCACAGGGTCTGCCATTGTGACAATTAGGATTATTGACGCAGGAGCCGAGGTATTTTAAAGAAAATATAATCATCATAATCCTTTTTATCTCAATAGTTTGTACTCACTGTGTCTTCTTCTCCTCTAAAAGGATTTGCATTATACTATGGAATACAGTTCTTTACTCCATCGGTATTAATAGTATTTACCTCTGTTTCTGTATTTGAACCCACGTGAACAGAAATTTTTTGATGCATTGAGAAGTAATCAGAGAAACTATTGTATCAGTCTGTAAGTTTGTACTGTTTAGCAGGGAGAAAAGGAAACTATTATGAAAATAAAAGTAGTTACACTTACTGTACTTGAACTTGTTATACTCACCTGATGTGTTTGTTTTTTTAATATGTATGTATGTATGTAATTTGGGCCGGTGGCCTATATTACTGAATAAAGTATTTCTTCCTTCTTAAAATGTATTCCTTCTTAATAGTAGGGTTTAATCCACATTTAAAAGAGTCTTTTGATCTCTGTAAATTGTCGTTGTATTAAACGATACCCATTTTCATGATCATGTCACTTAGTAATAGAAAGATTCCGTTACCACCAACAACGTAGCCCAATTTCACTTCTGAATAGGTTATGTTTCAATTCTGAATTTGCTACGTATTGTTGACATTTTACCATGATATTTTCATTTGTGTCGTAACCTTGCTGTCCTACAATTAATAACTCCAATAACTTTGTAACAGTGTCTGATACTGTCAAAAGAGACAGTGTAATAGATGTTTGGCTTTGTACCCGTGCACCTGATATACAGATCATACAAGATCATATATTTTGATTAAAAATTGCAATACTTTTATATGTTAATCTGTTTCTATCTTGCATACAGAAATAAGTCCACCCTTTTCCCTCGTTTGCAGTAATCAACTTGTTGAACAAAATAATGTTTTTCTTCATCTCTATTTCACAGTTAAATTTACTCACTTTTAACCACCAGTTTGGTATTTCTCCTCACTAGCTAATTTTGGCGTTATCATAGTCCTATAGGTCCTACCATCGTATAATGCTGATCTGTTTATTACCTCACGATGCATCTCCTGTCAGGAGAAATGCTAAAATTGTTATAGATAATGCCAAATTATTTAAAATCTATGCTCTTACTGTTTGCAATAAAAGCTTATTCACCAGGCAAAGGTACTGACAACTTAAATAACAGTTTTCGTATCTGTATATAAATGAACACTTAATACTGAATCTACACAGTTCTAAACAAAATAAGAAATAATTTGGAAACTGAAGAATCGTATTTTTGTATAGTAAATTTTTGGCTCGTTATATGCATTTGATTTAACTTGGTTGGGGCGAAATAACCGATATATTGTGTTAAACTGAATCGCAGGAGAAGGGTATGATTCGTTTATGATTTGAAGTCCATTTTTAGTTTTAAAAATATAATGTGAATTTGGCTGTGCTTCTGCAAATATATTGAACCTCTGTTTGCTGTTGTTCCACATTCCCATGTAGCTACTTGTTCATCTTTTTTTGTTTACTTTATTCCGCTAAATTTCTCTCCAGTAATACCATTTTATTAGCGTTGATTTTACGCAATCTTTACATCTCTGGCATTTTTAATTTCGTTTCTCCATTCCTATATAATTTTGTTTTCTTTGCTGCATTTCTTATGTTGTACAACCGTAGTGTCTCAAATATTTTGGTTGCAGCATTTATTTCTGTAGCTTCATTTCAATTACTACTAGAGATCAAATGAAAACTGTGGCAAAGTATGTTGAAAATCTGTATATCTACACAGTCTGAAAGTTGTATTGGAATTTACATCATCCATGTGATATTAAAGCTCTTCCCATATCAAGTGATTTTGGTTAATTTTTGGTAATTCTTTGTAGCAGAAGGTTGTATCTATTACAATGTTACATGCTAAATATTTTCTCCTGGAAAATTGCGCAGTTGATGGTGTACGTTGCACGATTGCTATACCGTCTTAAATGAAATTTGAGAAAACTGTCAATGTCTTCATGGTTATGTCAACAATTATGTAATTTTCATTACCTTTTTGTGTTCCAAATCTCATAAACTAGCTTCTTTGTCTTTTACATTGTATCTGTCCTTCAGCTTTTTAGAAAGTTAGTTTTGAATCAGCTTCATATTTTTTTTTTTTATCTCTTTTCATTTCTATCATAATGTCATTTATTACCCAGACAGGACACTGCCTACACTGCAGTCACCTTATCAGGTTTTTGATGTGTACCATTTTGTTGTTTACTTCTGATGTTTTTGAATATGATGTTTTCCCCTCAGGTTTTGTAATTAATGCGAATTCGCATGGCGTGTATGTTTTAGCTCGTTCATGCTCTAATACACCATTCCTTTTACATCTGTCCCATTCTAAAATATACCTATGTTTGAAAAACTCAAAGTTGTATGCTCCTTATTACTTCCATTTATGTATTGTCTTTCCTCCAGCTCCGTTACCCCGTCGCTCCGAGCCTAGGTTTCGCCCCTCCAAGACTTGGACATCCTTTATTTACTGGCATAATATATTCAGCAGCTTCCCAACTGTTAAACGAGTCATCCTATTTCTTTCCTTTTCACAATTACGTACATTTTCCGTTCATTCTTTTGGTCTTCAAGACCTTGTCAACTTTGTATACGTTATCAGTTGGCCATACAATGACAATTTTTAACGTACAGCTTGCCCCATGCATCCTCTCCATTCAGGTCTTCCAGTTTGTAAACGACTCGATTACCTGAAATTACCTGCCTGATCTGAAATATTTCCTCAGCAAAGCTATGACAGTAGCTTTTTAAAACATTGTTTTGCATTCGTAGTTCTGACTGTTTCACCCACGTTAAATTAAGGCGTTCAACATCTGCTGCATGTATCGGTTTTCAAGTAACTGAATAGATTGGTCTATAATTTAGCTCTGTTTTCCTCTTTGTTTGTTTCAACCGAAGTCATGTCTATTGATCTATGACGAGTGTTGTTGTAACCATCAATTAGAGATGGTAAAATGTCAACGCAATTTCTTATTTCATTGTGCGTGATATACTTACACATTAGAGTGTGTAAAATTCTGATGATTTTTGCACTACATATGATTTTTATCAGAGTAATTTAAATGTATTCAGTGTTTTCTTTTTTCACTTTGTTATTGCAAAATGTGTTCTCCGTCATCAAACTGTATCTTTGCAGGCTATCGCTCTTTCACTATTTCAGTCCAAGAGTATTTCGAAACTGTATTTATCACGGTGAATATTTATATTTATCCATTGTTGTCATTGAAGTATACTTGTATGTCAAGAATGGCTGCGTGCCACTGGTTCTCCACGTGACTAGCATGAAGTCTTCTACAGGGAAAATAATTTTTCCGCTTGCTTGAGTAATATGTATGTAGACTTTTCAGTTCACCATTCTGTCAATTGAGTGTAATTTATTTTTTTATTATGTTTGTCGCGTTAATAGGTTTCAACTATTGATATTTGTGTAGGCAATATAACTGTCTGGATTGCAATCAAGATGTCTTAAATACTGGGGGTGGGGGGGTTAGTAATTTAAAAAAAAAAATTTTTTTTAGCATTTTTTTTCTTCTGGAAAGTCTTTTAATGTCAGTCTTTTAAAACACAATCAAATGATCCAGATGATACTTTATGAGTGATAAATTGGTCCTTTTTTATTGATAACTTGTATTTTAGGTGTTATCAACAATCCAACAAATTTAGCAGAAACACAAATTTGTGTAGTTACTCACATCAGATACATAATTTACTTCTCCCTTGTACTGCTCTGTTTTAACCAGCTTGCTATTAGGGATGCTGATGCTTATTATTTTTATCATTAAATATAATTTTGAAATCAGAATAGTTTCTAAAGAATCGCGGGATATCTTTTCAAGTCTTTAAAATCACCAAATCAAATATTTGTATTCTCCTGTAGGTTGTACTCGAAATTGCATATCAATACTGCTCAACGAGATGCAAGTTCATCTCATTAATATGGCGTCGATCTTGCTCGTTATCGAAATGATCCGAGATCTTGCTGATATAAGCCCATATCCCAAGTTTGATTTAAATCAGACCAGATATATGGTCCACAGTGTGGCAACAAGCATAGCCAATCAGATGCAAGATCACCTTATCAATATTCTTGAATCCCGCTCGTGTTTGAAGTCCTCAAAGATCTTTATGTTAATAAGCCCATATTCCAAGCTGGATCAAAATAGGATGAAACGTATGGTTTCCAAAGTGGCAACAAGCTCATCCAAACAGATTATAGTGATATGTGAATCCCGTTCATTGTCGGACTCGTCCAAGATCTTGGTGATATAAGCCCATATATCATCAAGATCTCGGATTATTTCGATGACGTGTTTGGTTTCTTTACATCTGGATGGGATACATTTCTGACAAAGTCATCTATACATTCCTCTATGCTTTTTTTCTGATTTGAATATGATCTAAGGCCAATCCGACCACCAACTTTCGCCTCTCTTTTGTGTATGGACCATCAGAATAGGATATAAAATTAATACTCCTAATAAATCTTCTCTAAATGGGGATGTATGTATGTATGTATATGGGTGTATCTCTCTCTCTCTCTCTCTCTCTCTCTCTCTCTCTGTATATATATATATATATATATATATATATATATATATATATATATATATATATATATATATGTTTGGGGTCTATGAGTTAAAAAAGGCCTTACGGTTCGACAAACGAACACACCAAAGGTGAATATAACGTCTGTAGTGCCTTTATAGCATTATAGCATAGAGCGTTATACACACATATAGATAATAAACAATATTTTTTCTGTGTTACTGACTGCAGCTCTTTCTAACTCTCATCAACGTCTTTCTTGCCGTGTCTTTGTGTCTGTGTGTTCAATTAATCTCCTTTGTCGTATTCACAGCGTGTGTGTCTGTATATATATATATATATATATATATATATATATATATATATTTATATATATATATATATATATATATATATATACATATATACGTACGTACCTCTGCTAGCATCAGTGACATGATGGACAGTCCACAATAATGAATGGCGTGAGAAATAAGTTGGATTTGTTCATACTCTTTATAATAGCTGTCATATTTCTCTTTTTCTTCGGAAATTTTTTTGCTTATTTCTTCATCTGTCAAGTTTATAAACTCTGACACCAAATGAAATGTCTCTTTTTCATTGTTTATAGTAAAAACAAAAACCTCTTTCTGTGAGTTTCTTGAATTTTCATTTCCGACCCCTGATTCTCGTTTCTTTAGTGTCCGTGTTGGCACAATTTTCTTTTCGTTATTTCTTTCGTTATATGGAATGTTGTGAAACTCTTTATTGTTTTCTTTGTAACCATAAATGGTAATGTTATGGTATTTTTCCACATCATCCAAAAGATCGTCTGCAACAAAATAATAAGACTCATCTTGTACGCCTGCAGATGTAGAGAATGTTCTTGGTCTGAACTCACCTTGTGGAGACGGTCCAGGTAATTTGTAATCATTACTTTGTCTTTCATTTTCATTTTCCGGATATGTTTCAGTTTGAAGCTTGAGACTCGTCTTCATTGCCATCTTTTGGATAGCATCGATTTTTCTAGAAATGAATTCTTCCTTGTTTGACAAGACTTTTCTATAGTCAAATCCGTAAGACCGTTTCTTTCTCAAGGTCGCATCTGTTTTCGGGCATGCGCAGTTGCTCTCCATGGTTTTGTTCTTGTCCCAAAGCTGAGTGGAATCGCGAAGGAGAACGAGCAATTCCTCTAAAGACTGCACACGGAAATCCTCAATCGTTGTCGGGTACCGCGATTTCATGAAGGCAAGAAACTCGTTCACTTCCTTCTCCTCGTTTTCAAATCGAACTGAAATATAAATACATTTTTTATTTTGCTGGAGAATGACTATTTTGTTTTCACATTTTGACCTGAATTGTAATATTGCTGATTTATATTTTCACATAATAGGTATTGACATGGACAGTAATGACTCTATTTTACCCTTAACTATGCTTCACTTTGCTACTTTTAGTTATTAATGTTTGTAAGTAATGTTCATTAACCGATAAGTTTGACCTCCATACATGCTATGCAATCTTAGTTTGTGATTGATATTTTTGTTCAGTCTTACAACGGAGCGATACTACTCTTGGAATGGCAATGAACTTCCTATTTACCAACCTGAAATTGTATCAAAGCATCCGGTTCTACTTTAAAAAGGAAATCAGACAGAAGTGGATGATATTAGCTTCCATTAACAAATACCAAGCAATTAATGTAGCAGAAACAAAGCAAAACAAAATGATGGAGAAAAGAAAATTAAAACAAATTTTATAAAATAACAATGAAAAGAAAATAGCAACTGAAGCTATTAGCGATGAGTGCATCGCAAACGGCCTTGCTAGCTACATTTTTGCTCGGCAAGGTTTTAAACAGAGGAACTTCTGTTAGAAAATCAAAGCTTGCAGACCGTTACGTGGAAGTTTTTTTAATCCAACTCATTCAAGGCGTCGTCAAAACAAAGATGCAAGATAACTTTGGTTAAAATCCAACATTCCTAAGTAAAAGTTTTGGTACGGAAATCAAAGGTAAGAACGATGAAAGATTAAGGGACATAACTCTTCTAAATGATAATGTGGAACACTTTAAATTAAACTCATTCTAGGTCTCATCAGTATAAAACTGCATGTTAAATTTAGTTGAAATCTAACAAAGATGATTAAGGTTAGGGAACGAAAGTCAGGAGGATGAACAAACAGGGGCCATAGCTACTCTAAATGATGCTGCGGAAAGCTGAAAATCTAATATTTTAAAGGTCTCATTAGCATGAATGCCAAGTTTAGTTGAAATCCAACAAAGCTAAGTACAGTTATGCTGCGCAAAGGAAATCAGGGGACATAAATCATGCACATGATGCCATGGAACGATGGAAGTCAAATTACCTGAAGAATTCGTCACTATAAAGCAGCGTAGCAAATTGAGCTGAAATCGAACAAAACTTAAAAAGTAAGTTATTCTGTGGAAACCAAGGAAAATAGAATGGGCAAACAGGGGTTACAATGTCATGTAAATGACGTTGTGGAACCCTGGAAATCAAACCCCTTCAAGGTCTCACCAATTTAAAGCGGCAAAAAAAAAAATGAGTTAAAATACAACCAATTTTGGTGAAGTCATCTTACAGAAAGAAAAGCTAGGAAGACGAACAATTGGGCTTGGGAGGTGGGAGGGAACAAGACAAAAACCACAGAAGATACATGTAAGCACAAGACAATGTTCATACCGAATTGCATCACAATATATTTAGTAGTCCTTGAACGATGCCTGGTCACAGCAACGTCCCATGTGAAGGTATAAAATTAATTGTCAAGGGCCATAATTCTGTGCAAAAATGGATTTGACGAGACAAAACCCATAATAGGTATATCTAGGTCTATGAAGCAATGTCCACACCAAATTGCACAATGTTATTTTGAATGGCTTTTGAACTATGCTTACAAGGATCTGTTGTAGTTGAGATTTAAATTGTATCGATGCAAAACATACAATAACGCCTTCAGAAGAAGTCTTTAAAGGGCACATCTACAATTATTTTACAATATAGCTACCAAATGGCATAAGGGTTCCAGAGCTATGGTGGTTACAAGAAGTGTGAACGAGCGGACAGATTGACATATGGGTGGATTACTATATGGATCCAAAATTTCTATGCGGGGGCCCTAATTAAAATATTAAATTTTTTAATAAATTCCAACTTTTACTTACTTCTAATTCCTTGAAGGTCCACCATAAGTTCCGCCATAACACAAATGCACTCAATAACAACTAGTGTACAGATTAAAATCAAAACACGTCGACCCTGCAGTGTTTTCAATATCCGCCCTCGTGTACTGAAAAGATACAAAAGTTAACTTTATTTTAAATACTAAAAAACAAAACAACAACAACAAAAAACTACAAAAAAAAACCCAAAACAACACGGGTATGATTTCCTCACCGTATGCGGACTGTTGAGCAAAATCAGAGTATGGAGACCAAACACGTGATTTAGTGCACATTTTTATCGAATGTTTGAGAAAATAGTTCCAGGAGAATTGAATTGCAGAATTTGATGACAGTTTTTGTTTATATTCTGTAATATGTACCAAAAGACTGTGGACAGTGATGTAAAGGAAAGTAAATATCAAAGCACATGACGTCATAAAAACCCAGATACATTACCTCGGCTATAAACACATCCGGGCGACTAAGTCACAAATAATAGCTACGCTACGAAATTTGCTGTCTTTATTTCGCTGTTGCCTATATTTTGACCATTACCCTAAAAGGCAAGAAGGTTTGGACTTTTCCGAAATTTGCTCTAATTTCCGCCCAAGCTTATTTTCAAACTATATTTTCTAATGTATCAGAAAGTATTATATTTTAGAGTTGCATTACATAAACTAAAAGAAAAGCATGTTCAATGTTCGAACAAACTCGAAGTAGCAGTTTCTAAGATTTCATAGCTACTGTGTGAACAGGATGATTTCAAATATGCTGTGCAAACAGGATTTCACGCATGTTGTGTCAACATACTGATTTCAAATTTGTTCTGTGAACATAATGGTTTCATAGATCTTGCCTGAACATGATAATTTCATATCTGTTGTGTAAACAGGATGATTTCATATATGCTATGTGAACAGCAAAATTTCATATATATTGTGTACACAAATTACTAGACAATACGCTTGAGCATACAATATAAATAATATTTGCTTGAAACGAGTGAATAACGGATATATTTCATCGAGTGGGTGAAAAACTCAGTATTTTCACGAGTAGCGAAGCCAAGAGTGAAAATACTTAAATTTTTCACCCACGAGATGAAATATATCCGTTATACAGTCGGAGCAAGCAAATATTCTTTATATTTTATGCTCAAGCGTATTGTCTAGTAATTTGTATAAGACACTGAAGTAGCTGATTTCTTACTGCATCCTGCGCGATAATGTCAGCACTTTACGGTTTATGTTCTGTTTTGTGTACATTTGCACATAAAATATCACTAGTTACATAACGCTCCTTCCCAATTCAAGATAAAACACCAGATAAAAAGAAAATGAAAAAAATAAAATAAAATTCCCATTACTGGATTTGAACGCGGTTCGCCTGGATGTGAAGCGGACATCATTATCTTTACACCACGCAAGCGTCTTACAAAGAAATGTGAAATTTCTTACTTATAATGCTATCAATGTCTATTGACGGCCAGTGACAAAATATGATATTTTCTCACCCCAGTAAAAAAATATCATAATTTTTCACTGCAGTGAACTATCACAATTATTTCACTCGGAAAATCCAGTAATTCACTGCATAGCATAAAATAAACACTTATTTTCATCAATGTAAAGGATGCAAGTTTACTAAGAAATGTAATTGGTGAGGGAATGTGACTCTCCCTACTATTTTACTGATTTCTTCAGGTTTACAATTTCAATGGATTGTTATGATGACACAATCGTGAGGAGAGTCCAGCTTTGCTAGGTATTTTGGAAGATAAAGTATGCCGCATACTAGGTGATTCCACACATATCTGCGACGTTAAGTCTCAATTGAATAAAATAGTCAAAATAATGAGATTTAACCTTGTACAAACTCTACCGTTCGCCACTAAAAGTATGCTTCCTCTGCAGATAATGGAGAGTATTGTTGCTGAACAATTTTATACACATCTTACATGATTAACAAGCATTGAGCACTTATAGAACATTAACCGATGAATGGATGCATTTAAAAAAAAAAAAAACCAAACAACCTAACTATGAGTTAATAGCAGTCGTTCTGAAATAATAACTTCTAATTGTCATGAATGAAACAAAGCACATTTGCACTATTTACATCATTTAGAAACAACTCAACCTCAACTTCAACTTCAATACTCGGTAAGACAATCTGCTTGGAAGACATCAACAACCGAAAGAGAACGTTACGCCTGTGCGCAGGGTAAACATACGTGGAAAAAACAACAACATGTATGTATATTGTACAATTTGTTTACTATATCATCTATTTAAGTAGTATGTGCTGGATTGCAGACTTGAATGCATCCAGGATGGGAGCTGTCACTGCGCTTTCAGTGACAATTCATCTAAGAGAAATGAATTATTATTGGAGTGAGAATTCAATATACCAGACTAAAACATCTTGAAAATAAACGTATTATTATTATGAGCAACCCAATTTCCTAGATATTTGCTAGGAATTGAATAAGCCAGTAATTTGACCTCTGTAGACTGTGTACTATTGTGTAGGCGTTGTGATCATTAGCATGCAGACTGGTAGTTTGGTAAAGAGACAGTGATGATGGAGATATCATTTTAGATCTGCGCCTAACATTATTAAATGTCAGAGTTCATTTTGTGTGATTACATATATTGGAATAGACTGTAAATTGTAAATTATATTGTATAGAGGTGGTTTCATTAGATATCAGAAGTTTGTTTTCATCACTGTTTGGTAGATGGAGTATCGTTCTCAATACCAATGTTTATCGCACGTATATCATACATTAAGACATTCTCAAAAGAAAAATTGAAGACTGTGAGTGACGAATGGATATGATTCCACATGTTTTTGATTTTCATTGTATTATGGATTTAATTATTTTTTTTACAAAAAGATTACATCCACATAACCTGACCTGGCATTAAAATTCCAGTGACAACATCATTTACACGCAAAATCCTCATCCAAGATGCACGGCCTTTCATTTTTCTCAGTTACTAAAATCTTCCTTATTCCCAACTATTTGCCACGCACTCAGACCCAATTGGTAATTCTGAATGTTTAATGCATAACTAAACTAATTTAATTCCTGAAGTAGGGCCTTTTCTTAATTACAGGAAGAAGTATGGAACATTATACAACCGAGTAGACAAACATAATCAGTAATCACTTATTTTTCTATTTTAGTGACATAAAGACGCTGAACGTTCAAACCTGAGACGTTATTTAGAAGCACCCAATACCAGAAATCGATTACATTTGTACATCGAATGAAAAAGGCGCGGTTTCTTGAAACATTGCTTTCACCACTACCAAAGCAACAAATGTTTCATGAAAATTGTCAAAATATTGTTTATGCCCTATTTCTTCTTTAAGGATAAATGTCCAAGTGGGTGCATTGAACGTCAGAAAACAATTGACCTTAGTTTATGACATATCACATGTTCTTATTGGTTTATCTAGAGCAATTGTTGCAGGAGTATGACAAATGATCTCTTCTGTTGCCATTGATGTTGACTTAATTCTCAAGAAGCATGGCGTAAAACATATTTATCTATTGTCATTCTTGTGCAGACTATGATAAGATGTCAAAGCTGGCTAATTGCAGATTTAAGCAAATATCAGCCTGTTGAGTAAACAATAACATGGTAGTTGGGCTTTAATGACAATAATAATATATTAATCAATGCTTGGTACAATGAAGGCACTATATTTTGGTCAGTGTTGTTGTAGTATGATGGGTTATCAGGAATATAAAAGTCGGAACAACAACAAAAAAACATTGCTCAATTCGATTAATACAAAACCCTACACTAATACAACAACATAAAGTTAAATCATCCTTGAGAAAAGACAAAGTTTTCATCGTACAAATAAATTTCATCCAAATACTGGTCCAAGGAGGGATCACAAATACTTGCTCAGTTTAGCTGATTGCATTATGATTCTTAAGATATCAGAGCAATGTTCACTGACAGTTATAATTTGCTCTTGAATTTTGTTTAAAATTGCGACCTCTTCTGCAAGGATTCTGAGCATAGATAGTGCAAATATATCAAATTTAAATTGAAAATATATAACACGCTCAAATAATCCAGATCTGTAAGACTCTAACAAAAATCTAATTCAACCAAATACCTAGTATGAATAATTGTAAGCGGTAAAAGCATTTTTTATTCTTCAAAGCACACTTTGTTCCCCAAGCACATTACAAAGCTGAATTTCGTCATATTTTGTTGAAGACGGGGAGGAAATAACGATGTTTTAACTCAAAATTCAAGTGTGTCCCCTGAAGAAAAGCACTGCCAACTAAAAGTGCTAAAGTACAAACACTAGCATCGCCTTGAAGCAATACTACTGTACTGTGCATGCTGCAAATTATGCCTTTTTCGTGAATCAAAATATTAAGTATATATACCTACTTTAAGCAGAATAATTGTCTTGCTTTTAACCAATATTTCGCGTTTTCGCCGAATGCTCAATTGATTCGTTTGGCTGATTTAAATCATATTATGGTTGGTTGTGTACGAAATTTTTTAAAAAATATTTTATATTGATATATTGATAGTAATGAGCTTGTGAGTGTTATGGTTGGTTGTGTACTTTATATTGACAGTAATGAGCTCGTGAGTGTTATGGTTGGTTGTGTACTTTATATTGACAGTAATGAGCTCGTGAGTGTTATGGTTGGTTGTGTACTTTATATTGACAGTAATGAGCTCGTGAGTGTTATGGTTGGTTGTGTACTTTATATTGACAATAATGAGCTCGTGAGTGTTATGGTTGGTTGTGTACTTTACAGTGATGAGCTTGTGAGTGTTATGGTTGGTTGTGTACTTTATATTGATGAGCTTGTGAGTGTTATGGTTGGTTGTGTACTTTACATTGATGAGCTTGTGAGTGTTATGGTTGGTTGTGTCCTTTATATTGACAGTAATGAGCTCGTGAGTGTTATGGTTGGTTGTGTACTTTACATTGATGAGCTTGCGAGTGTTATGGTTGGTTGTGTAATTTACATTGATGAGCTTTTGAGTGTTATGGTTGGTTGTGTACTTTATATTGATGAGTTTGTGAGTGTTATGGTTGGTTGTGTACTTTACATTGATGAGCTTGTGAGTGTTATGGTTGGTAGTGTACTTTATATTGACAGTAATGAGCTCGTGAGTGTTATGGTTGGTAGTGTACTTTACATTGATGAGCTTGCGAGTGTTATGGTTTGTTGTGTACTTTATATTGATGAGCTTGTGAGTGTTATGGTTGGTTGTGCACTTTACATTGATGAGCTTGTGAGTGTTATGGTTGGTTGTGTACTTTATATTGACAGTAATGAGCTCGTGAGTGTTATGGTTGGTTGTGTACTTTACATTGATGAGCTTGCGAGTGTTATGGTTGGTTGTGTACTTTATATTGATGAGCTTGTGAGTGTTATGGTTGGTTGTGCACTTTATATTGATGAGCTTGTGAGTGTTATGGTTGGCTGTGTACTTTATATTGACAGTAATGAGCTCGTGAGTGTTATGGTTGGTTGTGTACTTTATATTGACAGTAATGAGCTCGTGAGTGTTATGGTTGGTTGTGTACTTTATATTGACAATAATGAGCTTGTGAGTGTTATGGTTGGTTGTGAACTTTACATTGATGAGCTTGTGAGTGTTATGGTTGGTTGTGTACTTTATATTGACAGTAATGAGCTCGTGAGTGTTATGGTTGGTTGTGTACTTTATATTGACAGTAATGAGCTCGTGAGTGTTATGGTTGGTTGTGCACTTTACATTGATGAGCTCGTGAGTGTTATGGTTGGTTGTGTACTTTACATTGATAGTAATGAACTTGTGAGTGTTGTGGTTGGTTGTGTACTTTATATTGACAGTAATGAGCTCGTGAGTGTTATGGTTGGTTGGTTGTGTACTTTAAATTAATAGCAAATGAGCTTGTGAATGGTGTGACTGGTTGTGTACTTTAAATTGATAGTAATGACCTTGTGAGTGTTGTAGTTGGTTATGTACTTTAAATTGATAGTAAATGAGCTTGTGAGTGTTGTGGTTAGTTGTTAGTTGTGTACTTTAAAATGATAGTAAATGAGCTTGTGAGTGTTGTGGTTAGTTGTCAGTTGTGTACTTTAAAATGATATGAGCTTGTGAGTGTTGTGGTTAGTTGTTAACTGTGTACTTTAAATTGATAGTAAATGAGCTTGTGAGTGTTGTGGTTGGTTATGTACTTTAAATTGATAGTAAATGAGCTTGTGAGTGTTGTTGTTGGTTATGTACTTTAAATTGATACTAAATGAGCTTGTGAGTGTTGTGGTTTGTTATGTACTTTAAATTGATAGTAAATGAGCTTGTGAACGGTGTTGTTGGTCATGTACTTTAAATTGATAGTAAATGAGCTTGTGAGTGTTGTGGTTGGTTATGTACTTTAAATTGATAGTAAATGAGCTTGTGAGTGTTGTTGTTTGTTATGTACTTTAAATTGATAGTAATGAGCTTGTGAGTGTTGTTGTTGGTTATGTACTTTAAATTGATAGTAAATGAGCTTGTGAGTGTTGTTGTTGGTTATGTACTTTAAATTGATACTAAATGAGCTTGTGAACGGTGTGGTTGGTTATGTACTTTAAATTGATAGTAAATGAGCTTGTGAGTGTTGTAGTTGGTTATGTACTTTAAATTGATAGTAAATGAGCTTGTGATAGTTGTGGTTGGTTATGTACTTTAAATTGATAGTAAATGAGCTTGTGATAGTTGTGGTTGGTTATGTACTTTAAATTGATAGTAATGAGCTTGTGAGTGTTGTGGTTGGTTATGTACTTTAAATTGATAGTAAATGAGCTTGTGAGTGTTGTTGTTGGTTATGTACTTTAAATTGATAGTAAATGAGCTTGTGAGTGTTGTAGTTGGTTATGTACTTTAAATTGATAGTAAATGAGCTTGTGAGTGTTGTGGTTGGTTATGTACTTTAAATTGATAGCAGATGAGCTTGTGAGTGTTGTGGTTGGTTATGTACTTTAAATTGATAGTAAATGAGCTTGTGAATTATGTGCTAACCCATGCCGCCCACCTTTCGGACTGCCATGACTATTGTATTTCACATGTTGTACGAAATTGCATTTTAATATTTTAAGTCATGATGGAATTTTCTCTTTGTGTTTTGTTCGGATGCATTTGAGTGATTAGTGTTAGGGTTAATTAAGAATAATTTCCTCGGTTACATTTTGTCTTGGACAATGACCTCAATATATCTTGATAATGTTCGCAATAATGGGTGAATAATGACGCAAACAATAGTTCCAATCGGCAGATCGAATGCGAATTCAAATGAATGTGGATTGATTTAATTGTGTTTATACAAGGTATAAAATAGAGGAATATGCTGCGGCGGACTACAGACATGTCTGTGTCTAAATCAGGAAGGAAATGAAGAAAAAAAAACAACTTAAGAGACACGACATTAAATGTATTCTTTGGTGTGCTTGATCTTAGCATATAAGTAAGTACGTAAATATACTTAAAAAAAGTCAGTAAGGGAGGAAGTGAGTGAGTGAGTAAGTCAGTGAATAAGTTGGTGAAGGGGTAAATGGGTGAAAACGATTGAATGGGTGAGTGAATGTTTTAGTGAGCAGTCAGACGACTATTTTTACTTACTGATTTATTTATTTATTTTGGAGTTTGCTTCTCAGTCAATGAAATAAACCACAGTATGGAAACGTACAAATATACTGTATTTATGCATATGTTCTCCTGATATGATAACCAAGCTAACATTTTAATTAATGTTACTGACATGCAATATAAATTAACAATATGTCTTACGCAATTAATTCACCGAATTTCGAAGAGCTAGTTCCCCCAAATTATTTTATAGTGATGATAATTCATTTACCATATCATCTTGCATTTTAATTAAGCTTTACTTGTTGTCGTCCATTGTTAGAAATAAAAATCAAAATATAAAATCCAGCAATCGATTTACGTAAAATGTTATCGGCGAGCTTAATTATAAAAAAGCATATTGTGGTAGATCTAGTTTTTATCGCGTGTCAATAAGAAATTTATTTCAGTTTGTTTTATGAATGGCAGCTTTACTACGTTTTACATTTACGGGGAAAATAACTTTCCCTTTAAAACTGGTCTGTTCAGGCATGGGCTACTACTACTGTTAAACAAGATGAGTAATGATTTTTGGGACAAAACTCAGTGGAGAAATTATTTTATCAAAAACAGTGCCAGTTTTATTTCGTTCAGCGCTGATAATTGAGCCGAAACTCCGTAATTTAAACGCAGATGACCTAGAATGCACGCACAAGCAACTACATCCATCATACTGATTGATCTCCGTTCTGACTCAACAATTGTGGTTTATGTAAGTTGATATTATAGGAAAAAAAATAGTATGATACACTTGTAACATTACATGCAGTTGTTGACAGTGTCACCAAGACTCATATTGTCCAAACTTCTTGAGCACGAAGCTCAAGCTAAAGTTCGAAGTCCCAAATGTTTATAGTCTATAACTTTAATTAGAATAAAGCTAAAATCACAAGACTTGTAGATTTGTCTTTACCCTCTTCTAGACTGCTAAATTTCCTTAATATCGATGTACCATAAGTGTAACATATGATTTTCGGGTTTTGAAAATGAGCTTGAGTTGCTTGCTCAAACAAGTTTGAGAATACGGGGCCTGGTGACGCTGGTAACAACTGAGAATACGGGGCCTGGTGATACTGATAAAAACTGAAAATACGGGGCCTCGTGACACTGATAACAACTGAGAATACGGGGTCTGGTGACACTGATTAGAACTCAAAATACGGGACCTGGTGACAGTGATAACAATTGAGAATACGGGATCTGGTGACACATAACAACTGAGAATACGGGGCCTGGTAACACTGATAACAACTGAGAATACGGTGCGTGATGACACTTATAACAACTGAGAATACGGGGCCTGGTGATACTGATAACAACTGAGAATACTGGCCGGTGACACTGATAACAACTGAGAATACGGGACCTGGTGACAATGATAATAACCGAGAATACGGTGCCTGGTGACACTTATAACAACTGAGAATACGGGACCTGGTGACACTGATAACAACTGAGAATACGGGACCTGGTGACACTGATAACAATTGAGCATACGGGGGCCTGACTGTATTTTCAGAGAACGTGGCGACAAAATAACATTAATTGTTGATATACTAGTTTGCCTATCAAGGTTCTACGCTTGTTCTATACGAGTAAACATGACAGCTATGTCAGAGGCTCTACCCAGAAGCGCTACGTTACTATTACATAGAATTAGTATACTTTATTCTTCTTTTTCTCATTTGTTGATTTGCAAGTATACAGTATGATGTTTTTGCTGTAAAAGCTTAATAGTTACAGTATGACATTATTACAGTGTTGTATGTATAATTGTCGTTTAATACCTCATTAGCATGTTTCAATGTTTGCAATATTATGCCTTCATTATTTACATCAGCCACATTATAAAATTAAATATTATTGTTAATGAGGAGAGGGCTCGAAATAAGCTTTTGCTTGTTGTTCAATCCTCTATATCTCTTGTTCAATTTGATGTACTTTCCACGATGACTTCTGCAAATAAAATACTGTTAAATCCAATTATTAACAGAATCTATTACCCTTATCCTCACATGAATTTGAAGTCCTTGGCAATGAATACCATTAAAAAGAAAATGCCATTGTACATCCGAAAGGAAGACTTCTAAGTGTTAGATACAAGGGTCCAAGCAGGACTTGAAATCTTCCTTTGTAGCATGTTTTGTAACTATTAAGATATGACATATAACCCAGTCCTCGTCCAATTTAAAAAAATAATCCGATACGATAGACGCAAAAATATCAAAATAGACTGCTAAAGTATAAAGCATTACATTTGGTCATAAAAGACTGAACAGGAAAGAAAAATGTTTCGTAACTACAACGTAATTTATGCCGATTGACACAGTAAAGTAATCTTTGTGTCGGCGTTGCGCACGTGTTGTTAAGTTTCATAAAAGTCGCGTAAAGTAGCGTACAAATTACCTTAAAAAGTAGAGAAACACAGGGACCTGCTCCTTTGGTAAGTATATATCACGTTTTGTCGAGGTTTATCATTTCAATGCTATTGTTTTCGGGTATCGTAAAAATCACAACTAAACAACACCCGAAATCACCTCTTGTTTATACACTATTTTAAGAGCCTCAGAGTTTAATGGCAAGGATTGGCCATGATGGAACTATACTCATGTTACATTCATGTACCATTCTAATAACCGCAAAATTTTATGGCAAGGATTGGCTATGATGGAACTATACTCATGTTACATTCATGTACCATTCTAATAACCGCAAAATTTTATGACAAGGATTGGTTATGATGGAACTATACTCATGTTACATTCATGTACCATTCTAATAACCGCACAATTTTATGGCAAGGATTGGCTATGATGGAACTATATTCATGTTTCCTTCATGTGAAATTCTAAAAGCGTCAGAAGTTTACTAGCAAGGAATGGCTCTGACAGCACGATACTCGTGTTACATTTGTGCACTATTCTAATAGTACAGAATTAAAATGGCAAGGAATGGCTATGACGGCACTATGGCAAGGAACGGCTATGACAGTACTATACTCCTGTTACATTTGTGCACCATTCTAATAGCCTCAGAGTTAAAATGACAAGGTATGGTTAATCACAGCACTATACTCCTGTTACATTTGTGCACCATTCTAATAGCCTCAGAGTTAAAATGGCAAAGAATGGCAATGACGGCATTATACTCGTGTTACATTTGTGCACCATTCTATAAGCCTCAGAGTTAAAATGGCAAGGAGGTATGGCTTGTGACAGCACTGTACTCCTATTACATTGGTGCGCCATTCTAATAGAATCATTTAAAATGACAAGGAATGGCTGTGACAACACTATGGCAAGGAATGGCTATGACGGCATTATACTCGTGTTACATTTGTGAACCTTACTTAAAGATGTAATTTTGTTCCGGCTTACACCTGCAGGTTTCAGACTGCAATTTCCTCTTCAGTCTTTGTGCTCTGCAGATGAATCATAGATGATGGGCTCGCATTTACCACAGTCATCTCTCTTTTATTAATGGCAGTGTTAAACGCCTGGTCATATATGTGTAATGCCACGTAAGAAGTACGTTGCCAGATTATACGCATTAAAATACCCTCCTCTCTGTCTCTGTCTCTGTCTCTCTCTGTCTCTCTATCTCTCTCTCTCTCTCGTAATGGCTTCGCATCACGTTTATCATTGAATGCTGAACGTCTCATCAGAGATGCTGATTTCAAACTAATTGAAGTATGGCAAATCAAAATGCGTATTGTCCATAATGTACAAGTACTATGACGGTCAATACAACACTGTCCAATTAACTTTTCCCTAATTCTTACAGTTGCTTATAGTTTTAAAAAGAATTTAGCACCTATACGGTTGTGTCAATAGCCTAGAACATTTCAATATAGAAAGTTAATCGAACAAAATTAAATAAATATAAGAGAAAGAATCTGACACACATTTAACTCCTCGGACCATTGAGTTATGAAGAGCAAGAATCTGACACACATTTAACTTCTTGGACCATTGAGTTATGAGGAGCAAGAATCTGACGCACATTTAACTCCTTGGACCATTGAGTTATGAACAGCAAGAATCTGACACACATTTAACTCCTTGGGACACTGAGTTTTGAAGAGCAAGCACTTGACACACATTTAACTCCTTGGGCCATTGAGTTTTGAAGAGCAAGAATCTGACACACATTTAACTCCTTGGGACACTGAGTTTTGAAGAGCAAGAATCTGACGCACATTTAACTCCGTGGGCCATTGGGTTATGAAGAGCAAGAATCTGACGCACATTTAACTCCTTGGACCATTGGGTTATGAAGAGCAAGAATCTGACGCACATTTAACTCCTTGGACCATTGGGTTATGAAGAACAAGAATCTGAAGCACATTTAACTCCTTGGACCATTGGGTTATGAAGAGCAAGAATCTGACGCACATTTAACTCCTTGGACCATTGGGTTATGAAGAGCAAGAATCTGACGCACATTTAACTCCTTGGACCATTGAGTTATGAAGAGCAAGAATCTGACACATTTAAGTCCTTGGACCATTGACTTATGTGTATAACGAAGCACATATATTGCATATATTTTTTTTTTAGATTTGAATAATCTATACACATTAGCAAATTAATCAGCCATTGTCGTTGTGGAAATTTGTTTTGTCTTTGGAGTGCAGTCAGGATAAATAAATTGTATAGATCCTTTCGTAGGATTATATGCCTTTTTTCAAAATTAGAATATGCACTGTATGTGGTTTCATTAGACATTTGTCTTTTTATTGATGTATGGTTCCTAACATCAATGCATGTTTTAAACATATTACATGTGAGGATAACTTTATTAAAGATAAAATGAAAAGAAAGTTTCGTGTAGTAGTAAGGGAAAACACCGATCCTGCCCCATCTTTTTGTTTGCCGAAAAGACTTCTCCTCGCATTTTTTAATTTTAGCAAGCCTTTCAAGACTGCAAATAAGACATCCATGATTAAAAGTGGTCAGAATGATACAAAATGATCATGTTTTTTATTTTTCTATTTGGCAAGCCTCTTAAACCTGAAATAAGGCATCCATGATTAACAATGGTCAAAATGATAAAACATGATATTTTTTAGTAAGCTTTAAAGACCGAAAATAAGGCCTCTCTGTTTGTAAAGATTAAAAAGTCGTCACAAATGATGAGGTTTCTTAATTTAGCAAGATTCTTAAACTGAAAAAATGCCTCTATATTTGTCAAGATCAAAATGAGCATGTTTTAATTTTTGTAAATAGAAATAAAGCCTGTAAAAAGTCTGCAAAATTTTGGTAACATAAATGCGAGGAGCAGTCCTCTGGGTAAAAAAGAAGGTGCATGATCGGTTAGGGAACAAAACAAAATAGTTTGATGATTGGTTTTATTTTTGTTATTCCCGAGACGGTTATTTTATGTTAATAAATTTGAATTTCAGCAAATATGTCATCAACAGAAACAAGGTTTTTGCCAACAATGCTAGTATTGCAAGGCTGGGCATTAAAATGGTCATAAGCTAAAGTACTGATACCATCCTTTAAGACATATCTTTTATCATCGTATGCAGATAATCCAATTTTGTTAAGGGTGAGCGTATGCAAAACGTGGCCGATTGACCTGATTGTATTCATTCACCCATAATATTTTTTGGCAGATAGCGCTGCTAAGCAGTCTTCATGAGTAATACCATTTTTGACAATATTGTTTGACACCTTTAGCACGTTTTTGTAATGCAGTCATTCGCAAGCTTGATCGAATACGTTGTGCATTTAAGTCCAGTGAATTGTGTGCTATTTGGTTAAATGAGGTTTTATCTTTATACTTGCCAATTCATTTATTGTTGCTAGAATCATAAAATTTGTAATCTCGTGGATAATCCGAAAAATCGAAGAGTTCTTTCGAGTCATTTGTAGTGATTTCATAGCATAACGAATCTGTATATGTAAAAAGCAACTTAGCTTTTTCTCCATACTTCGCTTTTATTTGGTTATAATAAAAGTCATGCATAAGCAACTTTGAAAGCTCGAGCACAGTGAAACCAACATAAATTGGCTTATCTAATTTAGATGCGTTTTCTTTCTATGAATTGCCACAAAGTTCTCATCAAATATCTTTATAAAGACACAGCCAGGATCGGCGACTAGTTTGTCACGCTTTCTGATGTTCTCCATTGTTTTACCAACTAATTAAGCGACAAAACATCACTGGGAAGTCAGAAAAGAATGTACAGGTTTATGTCTTTCTCAAATGCAAAAAATATGCTGGTATCCCCATTAAAGGTGAGAAAATAATTCTTTTACTTTTTTAAACAAATATATGCTTACTCGTTTGTACAAATAACGTTCTTCTGATTTGTTGGGCCATTGAGTTTTCTTCACAACAGTTGGGCAATGGCTCAAGGAAAATGTCCTCAAAATCCAATAATTTTATATTAATCCCACAAAGTTAGCGAACGCATGTTGCAAATAAAGGCGTCTTGTAGATCATAGTAAACATCAGCTCGCACAGATAACAATTTAAAAACAATAATAATGACATGATTGCATTTATTTCCACCTTGATCAATACTTTGCACAAGTGTTTAATGTATTTTGATTACTGTTACTACAGAATGATGGCTATTTTAGGATATAAGCACCGTGATACAAAAACTCATTACTGGACTCGATTAATACAGGACCTAACAAAACAACGTAAAAACCAAATTTTGCTCATGTATTTGGATTTATAACTTTGTACTACGTGACTTAAATGGATTTACCTTGCCATCGATAGCATGTTGAGTGTCATTGATTGGGAAGAAATGATTTGACTTTAGACCCAACGAATTCAAATGCAACCATAACTTTGCGTCAAGGTGCGGTCCACTCATATTAACAGGTTAATATCCTAATCTCTCCTAAAGCCCTCTCTCGTCCCCCTCCCCTCTTTTTTTCTACATTCATCATACACGTGTAAGTAACGGTTTTACTTCATACCCCAAACAGTAAGATTTCTTCCTCAGTGGGATGAGGTGATATGCCACATCACGTAACACGCTACCTTGGTCGGGCAAGATCTCAAACAACCTATGAGTTTCCTCAAACAATGAGGCAAATTCGATTAACGTTCGAGCAATAGACATATTCCTCAGAATCCATCGATAACAGAACATAAGCGGAAAATGTTCACATTTTGACATTATATTGAAAGACCTACCTTCAAGCTACCTTCAGTTCGCATTTTGACATTATGTTCAAACAGCTACCTTCAGTTCGCATTTTGAGACTATGAGTCATCATTGGATAGTAATCATCAGAGAGAAAAAATGGGCTGGTCATTCACAATCTATGAGAGCAAACATGCGTATGTGCCGGATCGCTTTATTAAGTGTAAATCGAATAATAACCCCTTATTAATAATAATAACCCCTTAATAACCCCTTATATGTGTGACATGGCAATAATAACTAGTGCCATGTCACGCA
Organism: Margaritifera margaritifera; assembly: GCA_029931535.1. Classification (NCBI taxonomy): domain Eukaryota; kingdom Metazoa; phylum Mollusca; class Bivalvia; order Unionida; family Margaritiferidae; genus Margaritifera; species Margaritifera margaritifera. Next base: position 990,412 of record JAQPZY010001569.1, read on the forward strand.
TATGTTTCCTGGTTTCTACAGTCCAATTTCTTTCTAGGTTGCCCAAACGATACACATTGTCATTTGAAAATGTCGAGCAAAGGCTCCAGAAGAAAACATAGAATCTAATAAGTTATTATCATTGTCGCTAAGAATACGATAATGTGTAATAAAAGCTTTTTGTAGATACACACAAATATCAAGTTAGAGAGAACAGGAAAACATTAGTGGGATTTAAAGATGCTAGTGTTATTTGCAATCATCACAACTTTCTGAACGATAGTTCAATGTATTTTGAGGAAAGTTGTTGTGGAGTAATGGATATTTAAAGATACAGAAGCATAAGGAGGAAATGATTTCAACAATGGACATTTAAAGATACAGAAGCCTGACGAGGGAATGATTTCAACACTAAATTTTTCTTTGAAGGGTGTCATTCTTGTGACAAGATTAAGTTTTTTAAAATATAGACAATCTCTCTCTCTATCTCTCTTTCTTTCTCTCTTTCTCTCTCTCTCTCTCTCTCTCTCTCTCTCTCTCTCTCTCTCTCTCTCTATATATATATATATATATATATATATATATATATATATATATATATATATATATTTGTAGATGACAAATATCAGAGCTTCGTTCAGTTGAGTTTTTTGACCCATGACCAAAAACATCTTAGGATATGCAGGTCAACTGACAAAACTTCGAAACATTTGTTGTCTCTCAATGATAACCAGGAATTCGATATAACATTAGGTGTCTCTCGAAGATAACCAGCAATTAGATAGAGCATTAGGTTCCTCTAGAAGATAACCAGGAATTGGAGCATTAGGTTCCTCTCGAAGATAACCAGCAATTAAACAGAGCATTAGGTTCCTCTCGGAGATAACCAGGAATTAGAGCATTAGGTTCCTATCGAAGATAACCAGGAATTAGCTAGAGCATTAGGTGTCTCTCGAAGATAACCAGCAATGAGATAGAGCATTAGGTTCCTCTCGAAGATAACCAGGAATTATATAGAGCATTAGATGTCTCTCGAAGATAACCAGGAATTAGACTAGGCGCCCTCCGTGAGGATTTTCAACACAACAAACTTGAACCAATATTATCATATAAAATATACCCGACCAAAAAAGAAATGCACATGGTTACCATTGTTGTTGACATTCTGTTACACAACATGTTGCATAAAATGCTTTCACTTTATGTGTAAAGAAATATTAGTCATTATCTCAGCAAAAAGTGACTCAAGTTTATAGCAAGTTGATCATAAGATCATAACAACGGCACATAGATTCTTTTAGGGTACCTAATAGTGAGTGCGTGCTTTTTTGTAGTTGGGTAGAAAATACAAAATAATTTTTAGACACGAAGGCGTACAAGAAAGTTATTGAGCAATTAAGTTATTAAACAATCAGCATGATTACCTCTAAAAAAATATAAAATATGTATTCACTTAAAAAAACTTCTTTGACATCAGCTTTCTAAATAATTTAAATATTTGTGATTTTGCATAAAAAAGGGACAAAACTATGTCCTAATTTCAATTAACTCTTTTATAGGATAACTACTGCCCTAAAAATGTAGCCTTTGTAAAATAATTGTCCCTTCTTAAAAGCAATACTTTTGTAGTGCCTACATTGATGTTAGGCCTTTTTCTCGAACCAAAGTACGACGAATGCATCTTATGTTTTTATCAGTTGACTGGTTGTTCTGCTTTAACTCCAAATAATGTGTATACATTGAATTTGATCAGGAGGCGGTTAAAATGTATGAAATGACCTGTCACTTTTTTAAGATGATGACCAGGTATAGAAATCAATCGAAACAATTTACGTGATTAATTTTCTATTTTCAAGGATTTTTTACAGTTACATTTTGTTCGGAGCAATAAATTAATTCGTTCATAACTAAGTTGCTCAATATAGCGGTATATATAGACCAACGGCAAAGATTCAGTTCCTATTCGCAAAAACGCTGTCCGGAGCGAATTGGAATGAAATTGGATGGTGATGGATATATTCTGGATAAGATGGATGAGGCTGGATGCAATTTTTAAAATTTATTTATCTTAAATTAACTTTCATTTTAAAATGAAATATATGAAACGAGTATATTAATCGTTATATTCTTGCGATCTTTGGCGAGCAAAAGCTTGAAATGATTTCACGAGTTTAGTTAAAGTTTATTTGCAATGAGCACAAAGTTAGGATTCAATTGATAAATTGACAAAAAATTATGAATATTGATCTTTACGAAATCGCAATTTGAAATACAGTGTACATTCGGATGTGTCAATCGTTACTTCATCACGTCTTATATATATATATATATATATATATATATATATATATATATATATATATATATATATATATATATACAAAGAGGGGTCTCAAATGAACAATGATTTAATGTTCAATTAATTTATTGAGTTTCAATATTTAATCATTATTCATTTGAAATTCTCTTTATCACATAGTTTGTATTTTAAGACATACACGTAAAGAGATAGAAGAACGAACAATTTTCAAAAATATTGAGTGCTACCTCAAACTTTGTACACTAGTTCCAGACGATAGTTGACATTAGGTACTCATTTATCAGATCAAACAACTATTTTAAATAACAATTATTGAAAATAATAGATAAAGAAAGACACTTGAACAATTAACAAATAGACGCTATTTAAATGTACAACACTTCCGCGGGCCATTCCTGGTAACGTAACTTAGTTTAATCTGCAAGATCAAAGAGAGGATTTATAGGCCGTGTAAACATATCTTCTTGTGACTGCATTGCACATTCCAACAAAACAATGTATGTATTCCTCCATGAACATTGATAACAGAACAATTTCAGTAGATGCAACAAAATTTATCCAGTTTGGGGATACTGAAGTTAAGTAGGGGCCACCGAATGTATAAATTTTCACGATGTGTTACTGAGAATGGAAGAGACTTGCCTGTACATGATTGTATTCAGTTGACTGTAGTTACTGGCAGACTGAATGATTTAATGGCCAGATATCTGCATGATTTGATTCTGAGTTGTCAGTTGTCATTTAATTTTATAGTTAAATGCTTCCTGGCGTTGTGGTTTAACAACTTGTTGTTCGTTGAGGGGCCATCATTCGCGGACACTCTTTTCATCAGAGAGGCGAGTTTGTTAATTCCGAGAGGTCGATTTTTGAATCAGGTTTGTCCAGGGGGTGGTACACATGATCTATACAGCGTATTAGTAGCAGTGTCAAGCAGACTGTCTGCTTTACAATAGTCTGTTGAGCTTCTTTCCATAGGCTCGGTATATTCGTGTTGGACAGCGTGCTGGAATTTCTCGGTTCTCCCACATTTTCGGTTAGCTAGTTGAACATCCCGCGGGTTTATTCATGTTCGAGTTTTAGTTTGGCGTTGGAAGAATACTATATAGATTATATGGGCTGTATTTCTACCTGTGTGGCCTCCACTGTGTGTTTCTATTAAAGTTGTACGTTTATTTCCAATGTACACTCGATTACCGATTGGAAATACGGCCGTCATATTGTTCATAGCAAATAGTAGTAAACAAAGTACTTTCAGTAGGAGTTGCAAGAAAAATTCCCACGGTCGCAGCCAATCAGTAATAAAAATTATATAAGTCTACCAACTATGTGATGAAGAACCTTATAATATGGGAATATTAATCTGAATAACACAGTAGTCGTGTGATAATTCTTTAACCTCTCTATCTTTATATATGTATATTATATGAAGGTCTCTAGAAAGAATTTAGTTATGTATCTTATAAATCCATGTTACCTGAACTATTGACCTAGCCAATAAATCCATGTTACCTGAGCTATCGACCTAGCCAATAATGCAATCAACATCACCGGCAGGCACAAAAACCAAAGATAGCTCTTTGATCACTGTTTTATGGTTAGTTTTTAGCATAGATGGAGTTCTGATTATGCTTTGGTTGTAAGCATCTACTCTTATATTAGCAATACACCGATATCGTACATTATTGATTACTTTTCGCTTTAATAATCTTCCGAGTATCTTTTATTTGCCCGCATCCATTGTTTAAATTAGAAATGAAATGATAAAATCACTATATCGATCCCATGTAAAATTTCGCTGCTAATTATAATTTACAAAACGTTTTAGACTAATGCTTTTGTTTATTCGTGCAGAACTTATTAATGCATTCTATAGATTTATTTTGTTGTTTCTTTTTCAAAAATAGCACATTAATTTAGTTTTCTTTGAATATCACCTTTCTATTTTCGGGAAATTGATTCACCTTAACAGAGCCGCTCAGTCTGAACTTAGATTATTATAGAGTTGGTGAATTGTAATGTTTCATTCATGTTTGAATCATTTGATAAACTTTCATAAGTATTTTCCTATATAACATTGAATTTACGCTTTTAGAATACGGGTAAATTGCTGATTTTAGACATGGGCTTCTTGTTTTGTGCAAAGACTATCGCATCCTTTGTTCTACCATATATATTCAAAGTTTCAAAATGTGAGCAGGAAATACCTGCGACGCCACGAGACATCAACGACTCTTATATATGATTAAAGGACATTTCCTATATTAGATGCAATATCCTAGTACCACTCGTATCGAATACTAATGTCGCTTCCTATATTAGATGCAATATCCTAGTACCACTCGTATCGAATACTAATGTCGCTTCCTATATTAGATGCAATATCCTAGTACCACTCGTATCGAATACTAATGTCGCTTCCTATATTAGATGCAATATCCTAGTACCACTCGTATCGAATACTAATGTAGCTTTGGTACTAATGTATATCTTCTGAAAATGGCGCATTGAATTTAAATAAAACTATCTCAGAGGGATTTTTTTTATTTCCTTTTTTCTTTTTCTTTTTTTTTTGTTTGAAATTTATCTAAATACACATTAAAGTGATTTAAAACAAAAATAATCCAGTTCTTGAATTCTTTACCTGAGACGTGATTATGATTCCGTGTTTGAATACTTCACAGTTAGGGTAGAACCAATGGCGTAGCAAGAATATTCTGCCCATTCCCTACCTCCACTCCAACTCCACTCCCCCCCCCCCAACAAAAAAAACCCCAACTTAATTCTGGGGTCCCCTCCCAATAATAAAGCTGTTTGATGGGAATTTTGGGGCCATGCCGTCTTCCCCTCCCCCCGCCCCTGTTGCTTGGGCGGTTGCTACGCCACTGGGCAGAACTCGTCCTATAGACTTCCAATGAAACTATTCTCACTTGCAGTTTCAGTCCTGTTATCATCAACGAAACGAGATAATATCGCAGAAAAACAAAGACATTGAGAGTCATGCGGGATTTCGTTTTTAGCTTTTACTTATCGGTTTGAGTTCTATACAATGTTAATAGAATATTGTAATTTCCAGATATAGGAAGAAACTTGGGTGATCTGTATTTTCGTTCATCGTCGGCAGTCTATGATAAACTGATGCTGATATTGGCTTTTGCAGAAAGGTTTTTAACATTTCTATTATGTGTATTTGTGTTTACATTTTTTTCCCGATATCACCAGGTGCGATTATATGTTCTTCAGTTTGGATCACCATTTGAAACTTAAATTTGTATGACGCAGTGGAGCAGCGCTCTGTTACGTCTGTATTATTGAAAGTCTATATGAAGAGTTTTGCTCTAGGGATCAGACTACCAATTCTATTTCCGTAGACATCAACGTAAACGTTTGAGAAAATAAACTATTATGTGCACTAGATGACCCAATATGCAACACTTATGCTTCTCGATGAGAATAAACGCAAACATTCTCAACAATCAAAATATGTGCTTCGCGGCATTTTCTTCAGATAAATGTCCCTACAGCAGAGTATCGATAAAAGCTACCTTAATTACCAGCTCCGCAGTGGGTAGGCACAAGATAAATTTAGTCAGCTGGAAAAAAATAAAATCTTGTAACTGCACAGACAGAATATATGCATAAGTTTAATATACTGATAAAAGTCTCAGAAAAGTCAAGAAAATGTTTTTTAAAAAAATCCATGCTGATATTACAGCCAGTGGCCTGAGGTCCAAGAATTAACACAGTTTCCAATGCGCCCTCCACTTTGATACTGGTGCTCTGCTCAGTTAATAATTAGTGGTCTGATTCCTAAATAAAAAATGCAATTTTACAATAATCAGCCATAATTAAGAACATTTCACAAACAACCTCTTTGCTAAAGTAATTGCGTCTCGCAGCTTCGGTTTACAAGAAATTTTGAAATGTGTGCAATTTTTTACCCGCTTTGAAAAATCTACTTCCAAAACAACTCCTACTCTGTTCTCCATTTGCTCGAGAAATATAAACCAGCTGATTTAGCTCCCGATATGAATACGTTGGTTACATCTTACACTAGTTAGGTTATGGATCAAGTAAGCAGAGGACGTCAACAAAGGAACCTATATATGCTTATTCAATATTGAAAACTTATGTGAAGCTTAAAATACTAACTTAAAACAATTAAATACAATCTTCAGAGATAATTTAAATCTCATTTTTTCTGAACGTACTCAAGTGAATCTACTGAGAAAGGATCGTTTAATTGAAAAAGATGTATCTCTGAGTAATAATGTTTGGTAAGCTATATAAATATACAAGATAAAAAAGAAATATAAAAAAGCAGCACTTCAATTCTTACCGGAAATGTTTTCGTGAGTTCATCACTCTCCACAATATTTGATCGAATACACTAAAACCTCTCAAGACCAAAATCCCATGGGACAAAGCAAACGTTTTAGTTTGGAGGGGTTTTCGGTTTATTGAGGTTCTCAGATTTCACTTAAAATGAGATGCAATCAATTATGTCCCCTTAGTTATAACATGATGTGCATATTCGCCAACAACAATTTGTGTACAGTTGGGTCAAATATCGTCTATGCCGTTCCGTGTGAATAATGATGTGCAGCAAGGAGGTGTTCTATCTCCGATTCTGTTTAATGTATAATATTGATGACCTTAATCGTGATTTGAATAGGTATGATATTGGATACATTATCGGCGGTTTATTTATTAATAACTTCAGTTTTGCTAAAGATATGTCTGTACTTAGCCCATATATTAGTGAATTACGAAAAATATTAAGAATATGTGAGCGTTTCGCTTTAGCATATGCTAGTGAGTACAACACAAAAAACTGTGTAATTGTATCAAATCACAAAGACAATATCGTTTTCTTTGTCTACGAGTAAATATGCTTTAAAGGTCATTTAAAACATGTTCCACACATGTAACAATATTGCTTTTCAACTCCTATTGGATGAATTTGTATTGTGATCCTCTCTGGTCACGTTCTACAACGACGCTGTTAAATATCTGTTACAAGAATGGATTTAGATTTTTAATAGGTTATGTATGCGCCATAGTGCGTCGGAATGTTTGAGAATAACAACTTTAAAAGCATTTGCGTTTACTTAGAAAAAAGTACATTTATTTCAAAATAAAATTGCTTGCAATAATAATAGAATATTGAAAGAAGTATTTCACTTTGCATGTTGCCGTAATTCATTATTAATTGTTAGTTGAAGCAAATTGTTGGATTAATATTTTGTGTCATATCTGCTGTGTAATTGTTGTGTTTGCAGATAGACTTAAGTCTGAAATAATAATAAAAAATTATTATTAGTGCCTACCTCCTGTTTTTATAATAAAATGATCTTGTTTCTGTTCACATTCAAACTGTAAGTGTTTATACGAATTTTGTTTCAACACATGCATTTGTACCTTTCTGTAAATTTACATGATTCGATAAATGTTACAAGCCCGTACAAGTGAGATAACTTTTGTCCAAATTGTTCTTTTGTTGATCTTTGTCGGCATAAATGTTAAAGATAACGGCGCGAGCCTTGTTTTAAGTTCAAAAGCGAGTTGATCTCGTATTATTTAAGTGTATTTATTGGACATAGTCATACAATTGGCAGATAAACATAATCTCCTTTGCTTTTCACGGCCACTATATTACAAACAATTAAGATATATAACAAAAATGTATTCAGAACTTGGTAGGAAACAAATTGGCATTTATATTCAATGTGGCATGTTTGGATTTTAGATCTCAATAATAAATGCAAAATATTCCAAAATTTCCATTAAAGTCATACAATATCATGTTGAGTGATATACATTCCGGCTTTATTTATAAATGGTTTGAACATATTAGAAACATTTGGATTTCAGTTGGAAGAATTGATCTGCTCTGCCAAGCATCAGTACGTAATCCTCGAGCCCTTAAAGCAAGCGTTTCACAATCTTTAAATGATTAATTTATAAAGGAATGGAGTGCAAGATTAGAAGCTACATCGAAAGGTACGACTTACCAATTATTCAAACGAGACGTAAACTTTGAAAAGTGCTTGATATATTTAGAAATAAATCTTTATTTGCCTTTGCTAAAATTTAGAACTTGCAACCACAAACATCCAGTAGAGTCAGGGAAAACAAGATAAGACCAAAAATGCACCGTGTGTGTATGTATGTGTATGTGCATGTGTGAGGGTGCATATATATGTGCATGTGTATGTATGGGCGTATTTATGCACATGAGTGCAGGTATACATATGCATGATGCGCCGTGTATGTACATGTGCGTGTGACTTCGTTTGTATAAGTGTATACATAATACGTTTACAACAATTGTATTTCATAATGTGTTTACATCATACAATAGTAATGCACACCCCATTTTGTCATATACCTGTTTCTACCCTAAAACATCTACCCACACTGCCACCTAATATATATATATATATATATATATATATATATATATATATATATATATATATATATATATATATATATATATATATTTATATAAGCATTGCGCTGTTCCCATATGCCGCCTGCGTATGGATTGAGATTTCAATACCAAATAAAGGTTATGTTCTGCACAAGCGTCGGTCTTAGTTTTACTTCAAGTAGCTATGCTCAAGGTACTTTGAAATATGCATTTTCAAGGAGTAATATTAACTTTTTGGGATTTACCTGGGTCTCGTTATTACATATTTATATTTTCCCCCCATAAACTCTAAGATATTACGCCAGGAGCTGACCAAAAGTTCAAATCTAAAAATAACTTGTAGTACAATTTCTGACATTTGGAGATTAGCAGTTTTCTCGTCAACAAAGGGGAATTTGCAAACATGTCAAAATTAAAAACATTTTTTATAATACCTTAAAAAAATAATGTTGTGATATTCATACATTTGTACAAGCGAATAAAAATGTCAGTGAAAACATGTATCCCTATGTTTTTCTTATGTATGGTAATTTGGGGTAAATCGTCCCTAATTGCGCATTAGAATTCACCTCCTTTGATTTACTCCAAAGTAAAACCTAATCCAGGCGAATCAAATAGTAACATGTGTTACTATTCATTTTTACAATTTCACACGTTCTTGTACCTGAAAACAGAGCAGTAAATTAAAAGTCAAGAAAATACTTAACAACACATCCCCAAGATGGCAAAGGGGTAAATACGTGTTCAAAACTCTATAGGTTGGCGCCAGCAATCGCCAAAGGAACAGCCCATAAGTGTATAAATCTTAAGCTGGCTGTCAGTTCTATTAAGATCATATATCTAGAGATTGAAAGTTCCGAATTGGTTATATTGTGTGCCGATTTTGGTCTAAAAGTTTACATACTGCAGTGTAACATATTTTCGAGCCTTTAAAAATGGCGTCACTAACTACTTCCGCCATGCTGGCAATGCATCTTCCGGTTTGGATGACAAGCCTGATCCACTGACTTTAAAACTCAATTTTATCCAAGGCGCATCAGTTACAATTTTAAAAGATATCCTTAAAAAAATTAAAGTGTTGCTTTTTTTGAAATGTATGAGTTGAGAGCATATTTAGCTAATTAAGAGGATCAAATGCAATTTGAACATTTCGTCGTTCCTTTACTCACCTTAGAACGCGCTCTAAAATTATAATAAGCGCAAATACGCAAGATATGGGGTTTTTGCTTTGCATAAATACCCATAATTTCATGCAAGAAGTTATCACGTGAGTACAAGGTTTGGTGCAAACATAGACCTGTTTTGGACTCCGGGTCCAATGTTATTTTCTAAAAGCTGCTTAGAGTTATACCCCCTTGCTTGAGCATAGTTACCTCAAGCTTGGAAAATTAAAATATCAGTATAAGAAAAGTTTCGAATGCGAAGTCTAATGTAATTGGACTACATGGCTACGTTTTGAGTAAGTCTCAGTTTTATGAGGTTTATTTCATTGTAAAAACGAAATCTAAATTTGGGAGCAATTTTTGTTTTTTAATTTTCAGAGTTGAAGGGTTTCGGTTTACCGAATAAAGTTTTATTTATTGAAATTATAAAAGGAAAAATTCGAGACCGGGAAAATGTTTTGATTTCAGGAGTATTACAGTTTTGTTTTTGTCTTGAGAGGTTTTACTGTAGTTAACAATTAGGGCAGAATTGTTCACTGAGGCTTCCATAAGTCTGCTTCACGTTGCCATGAAATATATTAGTTTCAAATTCGGATATAAACTGCAGACAAAATATAACAAGAACACAGAATTGAAATGTTCTAAACCCTTGTTCAAAATCCAAGATCAAGTTCACATCACCATAGGCTGCCGAGACTGGACGGAAAATAAAATCACAAAAACTTCTTCCTCGAACTATATTTGGGTACGACAACATTCTAGCCACATTTTCGAGGACTTCTGACAATAAATAAAAGTTGAAAATCAGATTCAGAATTACCTCTAAATGTGGTTTCTTTTCTGTGATACTCACCCGTTTCATTGATAATAACGTGACTGTAACTATGTAGTTAACTCAGTTATGTGTACGAGGGACAGTCTCAGTGGCGCCGCGAGGTTTCGAAGCGCCCGGGGGCAGTGTTCTTTAGTGACGCAACTACAGAGGCGGCCGGGGGCAATATTCTTTAGTGGCGCCCCTACTTTGCCACAGAAAACATATTTTATGTCGGTTGCCAACCTCCAAGAACCACCCACCCCCATCTAGGCCCCGGTTACAGCTAAAAAAAAATAAAAAAAAAACAAAGCTCCCGACAACGCCCCCCTCTCTCGCTCGGCGTCCGGGGGCAATTGCCCACCCCCTCGACCCCCCGTCGCCCCGCCACTGGATAGTTTTGTCAAATTACACAAAAACGTCCCTTTGTCATATACATTTCTTAACATAAAATCAGACTGGACTGTACGCTTTTAAGATTGCTTCACGATATGCCGCAAAATCAGAGGATGCAGTATCGTAATTTACATTTTATTAGGTCTTTTTTCATAATTTAACATGGATAATTCTGTAACTCCTAGAACAAGAATGTATAGGAACTGACTAAACAAGAGTGTCTTATCTATTTTCAAGGGACAAATGCATGCTCTAGCAGCATGTTAATTACGTGACACAGTTAAGGCGTTGTTCCATATGTACTCATTGTGTAGCATTTCAGTTCTTAAACAAGCTGCACGGTTTCCCAGGGTGGAAATCAAATTACAGGGCGTTGAACTAATTGATTTTTTTCTCATGCTGTATAAAACGGTCAAAGGTTTGGATTAAGAATCATACGTTTTACTTCAAACAAGTCGTCATTTAAACCTACTTGCATATCCTTGCATACTTTTGTATTCATAATATTAAAATATAAGGCATTCTTACCATGTATATTTTCCAGGTTTCATAATTCCAAAATTTGATAAGTCACTACTAGCTCCCCTTGTCCTTTACGGGTTTCACTTCCAATGTTTCGCAAGTTGTGAGGACCTTTTGGTTTCACAAGGCGCATCAAAACCAATCAATGAATCTGACTGAAGCCACCATACGAGTATATTGGTTACTAGGCTTTCTGATAGAAGCCACCATACGAGTATATTGGTTACTAGTGCTTTCGATGAATAAGTTTAATATCCTCAAAGAATTGTTCCAAGTCTGGGTTCATAATTAGAAGTACCAGACCAAGGTTTTTAAAACTTAGATAGCCAGAGTAAACAAATAGTCAGCATGGTTTCTTTATATTGCGACAGAAGATGACGCCGTTCTTAATAATTAGTCTAGTAATTTAAACCACAGTTTAAGTGTGGTGAAAGAATTCCATTTAAGATTTATTCCAAGCAAGTAATTCTATAAACAAAACTCGCTCGTTGCATGTAAATAAATGACACAAATATTTCTTAACTTTGACGTATGAATTCCAAGAAGTGGAATTCAATTTACATACCACTTCGGATTATTATGAATCTGAGACTTTCAAAGGAGAATGTATAGCTGTCGTCTGATTGCATAAACTAGTCCATATATTTTTGCATGCCATTGTTTGCCCTTGAAACGTCTGCTTAAAAACATATGAAAGTTATTCTCACATCCTTTGCGGAAACATCTTTACATTCTCAAATTCTGGTAGGAGCAACATATTCAGATGATCATTTCTCTGTTCAAACTAAGAATATCTTGTATTTAATATATTCCCACATACAAATTTCTAAAAGTTTGTCTTCTTCCACTTTAAAACTTAAATTAAAAAAGGTTCAGACACAATATGCAGTCGTGCTAACTTCACCTTTCACTGATGCACTGATGGAAGTATTTTACTGAATTCCTTTAGTATGAACAGATTTTCCTTTTACCCAGCATAAAGATATTTTCCTTTCTCACAACACAGTCGAAGGTAAAGACGCACCAAATTTTCATTTAATGTCCTTTCTTTACGTTTTACTTTTGCATTGCCACATAAATCGACGACTGAAGACTGCTATATACATTTTGCTAACTCAAGGTTCTGCCTCTACGATGAAGTATCGACATTCACGTGACTTAATGCCGGGTGCGCCAGTAACGCTGCTTTATCAAGCGCCAGTCGCAATAGCCTTTCAATGAAATGTTTAATTGATTCGCCTAATGCAGTTGGTAAATAGAGGAAACCTTAATTAAGAAAACGGTTAATCAGGGTATTCATCCCAAAATGGTTGAAATTTAGGATGATGCCATCTTTTAATACGTTTTTAAAATCAATTTTATATGTTTAATTTGGACTGCCTGTCAGAAATTTTGTAAACAACAAAATCTGACGCGTTAATGAAATTGTGATATATGATATTTATCAATTCAGAAAACCATCCAATTTCTAAGCTTTATTTTCTGTCGTTTTGCAACCGGAATTTTACTCTTGGTTACTTGCTTACATATATGGCAATGTATTTGAATTTGTAAATGTACAAGTAAGGATGAATGGATCGATAGATAGATGGAAGGCTAGATTGATGGATTACCATATGTTAATGCTGTGGGATCAGCCTCTATGTGTCACATGCGAACCCTACAGTTCGAAATAACACTATCAGTGAATCTTTTTGAGCATGTATATAGCATTTATTTGACCAGTGCATTTTAGATTTGTGATGACATAAAATCGGTATATTTATGGGTTTCTTAGTGATGTGTTACATATATCACTCACATTGTATCTAAGTAATCAACTGATCACGAATACATAAATGCAACCAGTTTTTTGTTCAGATCTGTTCTTTCGTAATATTGCTATACTCTGTTTGCAATTTTTTTTTCATCAACGTAACATCAAGATCACCAATGTAACATAATGTCTTTTATTCCATTCTTTAATTATATTTATGATATGTCATGAATGCTAGTCGTGTAATGGCAGTTTTTTTTATCACATTGAATGTTCCACAGCAAACCATAGTAAAATACCATGCACTGAAAGGTCCTATTCTTTGTGTATTGCTGTTCGGATTCGACGACTTCCCATGATTTAATCACATTCTTGTATATTTTAGAAATGTTTATGATCCAAAGGGTCTCATCAAAGTAACTAAAATGAATTTTTTTATGTATATAGAATCTATAATGAGTGCCTAAACCTTTGATCTATGACTGTATTATAAAATACGGTAAAATAGTAAGTTCCACTTTAACTTTGGTTAAGACGTCAACAAGGTATTTCATGACCTCTGAGTTCAAGGTCAACGTTGTTGACAATTATTCACAACTAATTTGGGGATTTTTCACTAAATCGACACATGTTCTCTTGCATTGTAGGTGATTTGAATATGTGTATAAATACAGACTTGATACGCATTATAATCATTCCAATTTTAAATCCTGTGTTAAAAACATTCCTGTTTGTTACAATCAGTCTGTTTGGAATCATCAGACTGTTTGGAACCATTTTATGATTAGAGTTTTAGTTGTGCCGTAATGCTGTATGCTGTAGACATCATTCTAAAGAAATTACTTATTTGAACAGTCATTGGAACTACCATAAAGTGCTCATTATCCTTTGGATTTAAAAATGTGACTTTTGGATATTTGTGGGCATTCTCAAAGATACTCTAGATTACATTATTAGGGTACATTATGACATTCAAAACTATTGGTGTGGTACATTATGACATTCAAGGATATTCAAGACTACCCATTCATTCGGAACATTCGTTTATTCGGAACATTAATTCGCTCGGAACATTCATTCATTCGGAACATTTTATAATTTCTGACTTGTGTTTAGGACATTTAGGATTATTTGGAATTTAATTCACAAATTGTAAGTGTCTTTCGTGTTTTCATTTTAATTACAGAGAAATAAATTGTCTGTGGTTTTTACATACATTGTTGGTTTCACTTTCTTTCTGTTACATTATTTTAAGACCTAGAGTCGTAACAACATGCACAAAGGTATTCGAATATAAATAATGCAAAAGAAACAAAAATATATCATTCACGTTTCATCAACATTCTAGTTAGTAAGCTATGTAGAATTAGGAAATTCGTGTCTCGGTTTTTTTTGTTTTTTTTTTCCTGTACCAATTTTTTCTCAAACATCTACTTGCAAAGTAGAGCTCGGACGTTACTCTCGATTCGATATATGGATTCACACTCAGTCTAAAACGCGTTACTCAGTACGTACTCAGCGAGGGTATTCCAGTATTGTATACAGAAATGAAATCTGGAACCAAATTAGACCACAGACCGTCCAATTTCCTTATAGGAATCGGTCATGCACAAAGGTTAAGAGCGCTATAGCGTTATAAAAGGCGATTAGCGAAGAAACATCTTTATGAAAGTAAATGTAATATTCATTTCACGAGATCATAGATAAATTACACATAAACAAAAATAATTTTTTTTATCATCTACTTCACTATTAATAACAGTTAAATGGTTCGTACCTACTCCATACTCACCTGTATTTACTACCCCACCCCTTCCATCTCCAGAAATGAAACGACAGCAAGAAGAAGAAATTGTTCACATATCGCAAAATTGTTCACAAATCGTTACATTGTTCACAAATCGTAAAATTGTTCACAGATCGTTCTACTACATTAACCAGAAGCGAAACTCATGCCATCTCTCCGAAAATAAACAATCGAACTTAAACCGCCCTGAGGACTAAAACATTTACCAAAAGTGACAAGAAACGAAACAGTAAAGCCTAGTTACCGAAAACTTAATGTTGCTATGATAAACTCTTGTAATTGACAAAGAATTGAAATGATTGTGTGTATTTGTGTTTTAGCTGGCAAAGTAGCTACTTGTGTGTGTTTTTAGGAAAATCCTGCTCGAAAGCGTATTATGTACTAATATCATGACTATAACTGACAAAAACCAAAACAAAAGAGACCTTCTAACTGAGAAATATTTAAAATGCTTTGGTTTATTTATGCTTAAGCTGATAAACAATAGCTTCTATGGATTACTTTTAAAACAAGCAACGGTAGTCGGCAAATAATTGGTAACTTCAAAGCTCTTCGCGCGAAGTAATTAGATCAATTTCAGCTGGTAAACAGTAGCTTCTATTGATTTACCTCTGAGGTAACATGAGTGAAACAAACAAAGGTAGTTAGCAAATAATGGGTAACTACAAAGATCTTAACGCGACATAATTAAATCAATATTGTGACATAAAAAGATCACCATACTACTTAGCTGATCGGTGAAACGAGAAGTCCATGGCAGTTGCAAACTGGTTGTAAGGCAATGGTGGGACAATATTATAATTTATAATTAGAATTAATTTAAATTTTAATTAGTAACATCCAACAATTATCTATTTTTCCGAAACTTCTTAAGTGTAATGATTTTAATGCGCATCCACAGATATTTTCTTTGCAACAATGTTATCAGCGTTTGTAGACGACAGCAGAGCTTGTCAAATAAAATCACTGAGATGATAATTCACTTTCACGTCTAACGGATAAGCTGTATTTATCGCTAACAATTTTAATAATGCGTATACCCTAAACGTAATTAAAAACTGTATGCTTCCTGGAGACAAGGATAGGACCTCATTTTTTCAGGATCATATCACATTTTAGAATAAATATGACTACATATCTCTAATGCTATCCCAATACGCAAGTCTGCAAGTAGCTTTCATTTTCTATAAAAGAAATGACACTCATGTTTAGGAGTCTTAATTCGTTCCAAAAATCCCATAAATTTAACAATTATTATATGGCAAACATAGTTGAGAAGGCTTCAGAAATTTCTTTATATATATAATAATAATAATAATAATATATATATATATAAATATATATATATATATATATATATATATATATATATATATATATATATATATATATACTGAAATATTTGCTTCCTCCAAACATAGCAAGCATTTCCAACGCTGTAAATCTTTGATCATATTTTGTGATTTTCCAAAAAACATTAGAATCATCTCGATTACAGATTTATTATTCATTTCGAGTCGTTAATAGAATTGGCCCATTCTTCATACATGTGCATTTTAAACAAACTAAATACTAAATAGTTCATGACAAGCTATTAGTAGTTGTTCCTATTATACATGCTCATGACAGGCATAAACATTTGTAGAAGTCACTTCAAGATAGGCAAAGATCATATGTACTTGACAGGTTATTGGGATCTTTTTGACTTCTTTGTGCGATAGACAATTAATTTAATCTCTCGAAAATACAACGCATACAATAAAAGGTATTTTTTAAACTTTACCTATCAAGGACTTGTAGATTGCATTTTGTACAGTATTGCCTTCCGCTGCTTAGGTATAATAAAGAATAATAACCCTAATAAAATGTAAAGCTACTCTACGATGGAAGCTTTGTTATAAATTCTCCAAAACTTATCTAAACCGAAGATTTTGCTGTAAGAGAAATACAATATTTTTTTTAAATAAAAAAAAAGCGAAGCGACAGTCCTGCTAAGATTCTAATCAGAGGCAGACTTAATTAATTTTATGCAATTAGTCGATCAAGCAGAATCTGAACCGCGGATAAAGTTTATGAATGTGCTAAGCATATAAACATTGAATTATGAATTTTTTTTCTATGCCATCATGTGAAACATACATATGAAATAGGCGTTGATTAATTTCCGATATACTGAGAAAATTGTTACATATAGAAAGCTCGGTATAAATTATAAGATCTCTATTGCTTTAATTAATGTTCTTAATAAATGAAAACATTATTATGGAGAAAGAAATTGTCCTAGAAAAGTGAAGACATTGTCTGTTCCATTTAAAATGTTGCTCTGGTCTAAATACATATCTGCAACTGTATCAGCAAGTAACTTTGAATATGTATGAATGTATGTAATGTATACATGGAAGGATGTGTGGCTAAATGCATTTGCAACTTATACTTTCCTGTTTCAAGAATTCTCTCATGCAAGCTAATAAGCTAGAATTCAAACCCTATGGTAATCGGTTGATCCAAAATCCCTCCAACCCACATCTCTTTATATATAATTGTTTATATGACCATATTTACAGCAATGTGTCCATACATTAAATGTAAAACAATATTGTTACATATGTATAACCTAGATTGTTTGTGTATCAGAAAATGAACTCAGATTAAATCCATCAAATTAGAACAATAAATTGTTATTTTGATATAAATAAAACTGAAAAATAGGATGCAGCCAATACACGGTTAATATATATATATATATATATATATATATATATATATTGTTACGATTGTTTTAATAATCATTACATCAGACTTGTATATTATCCCACGTGCAAATCATGTCTTAATGCACCTACGGGAGTATTAAATTACCTTTATATGGCAAAGAGAAAACTGAAATGAAGGCTTGTAATTGACTAAGATTTAAAATGCATCCTTCGATAATTATTAAAGTCATTTTATGGCTTTATTTACGGTTTAACATAGGTGAAACACAACAGCTGCACGAGACAAATACTAGTAATAAGCATTTATACCGATCAGCAAGCGAATTATAGCATTTAATACAAATAAACAGATCAGCCTCCTGCTTAATTTAGCAGATGCAAGTGAACAGGATTTGGCAGGTTAAACTATGATCGTGGACAAGTCTTGTGAAAATATAATTCACGAATCTTTGATCAGAAGTAATATTTCTTTCAAATGAATGAAACAACACACATCCAACCATTAACAACGCGTCCTGTTAAAGACAGAGGCCTTGCTATAAAGAGGACCCAGTTGCCCATTTCCTTTGGTCTGAATATGGCTGGCAGATACTTTTGCCTGCATAGGAAGCGTCCAATATGATTCGAGTATCGAAGTCATCTGGGCGGCGAGTCATGTTGCACTGGTAAAACGGCTGCCGTGATAAAATTGAATGAGTCGCAGAATCGATCGGGTTTAATGGAACTGGTCGACGAAACAGAACAGAATCTGACTCATAGATTAACCTATTAAAGTATGAAGCGTATTAACATTAAATAGAGACGATATTTTTCTACATCGTCATTTGGAACATACATTTGAAAATCAAGTTATTTATTTTCAATCAATGGTTTAAGCATATTTTTATTGCAAACGATGCAATTGGGTTTGGCTGAAAAGTTCTAACAGCTTATTATCGCCTTTCCCAATAAAAGAATACTTTCTTATACACAACGTTTAAGATGGATGGCATATGTACAAAATTATTTTCATAGATAAATATGATAATGGCGATATTGAAAGGAGATAATTGGAAAAAAGAACAAACGTAGAAAAGAGAAGACTCTAGTAATCCATTGTGAAAACATTTTACCTATAGAAAGCTCTAGATAAATCAAAATATATTTATAGTTTTATTAGTGTTACTAATATATGAAAGCTAAATTTTATCTGAATAGAATATTAAGAGCACACAAAAAAGTTCCTTGAAAACTGGGTGCATTATACTGTTCCATTTACAATATTGCTTTGGTTTAATTACGTATCTGTTAATGTAGCTGAAAGTATTTTTGAATGTAAATGAATGGATAAATAAATGGACGATTGGAAGGATGATTGGCTAAATTTATTTGCATTTTCACATTCATGTTACGAAAAACTCGCTTGCAAGCTAATAAACTACATTTAAGTTAATCGGTCGATTGTTTGATCATCCCTCCAGCTTATATAGTCCTCGTTCTACTGACGTATTGAACTTTATGTAAAAAGTATTTTTATGGTTTGAAATCCACTAGGGATGCATGAGTGCAAACAACTTGTGCGTTTTCTTTTGAAGAAAATAATTCCTTGTTCGTGCTAGAAAAGTCGGTATCACAGTTGTTCATTTTGTCTGACCACAAACGTTGAGACTAAAACTTGAACTTGTTCGTTGTTTCCTTGCTTTGCTTTGTATATTACATCTATATAAAATATCATACGTTTAACTGGCTGTACATAAGTGTAGAGAGAAAACTGGCAAATGAATTAATACTAGCAAACAAATGAGCTGCATACATTGGTAGCTGAATACTATAATTCTAGTAGAAAATTATGTATTAAAATATACGCGACACAGCACGAATAAAATCATGTACTAAATACACGCGATATAGCAGGAATAAAATCATGTACTAAAATAGACGCGATATAGCAAGAATAAAATCATGTACTAAAATATACGCGATATAGCAAGAATACAATCATGTACTAAAATACACGCGATATAGCAGGAATAAAAGCATGCACTAACATATACGCGATATAGCAAGAATAAAATCATGTACTAAAATACACGCGATATAGCAGGAATAAAAGCATGCACTAAAATATACGCGATATTGCAAGAATAAAATCATGTACTAAAATATAATCATGTACTAAAATACACGCGATATAGCAGGAATAAAATCATGTACTAAAATATACGCGATATAGCAAGAATAAAATCATGTACTAAAATATACGCGATATAGCAAGAATAAAATCATGTACTAAAATATACCCGATATAGCAAGAATAAAATCATGTACTAAAATACACGCGATATAGCAGGAATAAAATCATGTACTAAAATACACGCGATATAGCAAGAATAAAATCATGTACTAAAATATACGCGATATAGCAAGAATACAATCATGTACTAAAATACACGCGATATAGCAGGAATAAAAGCATGCACTAACATATACGCGATATTGCAAGAATAAAATCATGTACTAAAATATAATCATGTACTAAAATACACGCGATATAGCAGGAATAAAATCATGTACTAAAATATAAGCGATATAGCCAGAATAAAATCATGTACAAAAATAGGGAACAATCTTGCATCACATATAAATTATTGCATATTAGGTCCATTTTAATGGATTGGGGTATATATGTAATAACATTATGTCAATGGAATGACTTACCGTTTTTTTTTTTTTTTAAAACTATTTTCCCCTTTGCATGTCCAATGTCCAGTTGATTTGCTTCCGATGAAGTTGGTCAGGGAATTATTAATTGTGTACGAAATTGCATTTGAATGGTTGACAGTGACGACGGGGTTGGGTTGGGTTTGTTTTATTGAGATGAATCAGAGTGATTGATCGGAGTAACTTTTAATTACGAAAGCTTTTTCTCTGATACAATTTGTTCGGAAGTCAATATATCATGATTTTGTCCGTAATAATGGATAATTGCCTTTTAGTAAAGATTAGCTCCCACTACACTGGCAAAGATCGAATGCGAATGCAAAAGAATGTGGATTTATTTTTTTCTATGCAAGGTATATGTACGCCACTTATAAGTAAATAAGTATATAGGTAAGTAAGTAAATAAGTGACTGAGGAGTGAATTAATCCGTGAAGAGGTGGGTGAAATTGTGAGTGAATTGACAATTTCATTTATTTATTTATTTCAGACCATGATATAAGAACCCTACAGAAAAAGCACAACTATCTTGTACCTTGGAGCGTATGTCCGCCAGCTGTTCATCTTACATTACAATCAATGCACTGACATGCAATATAACTTAACATAACAATTTACGCAATTAACTTTAGGAATTTAAAATAGTTAGTTACATGGAAACATTGTATGTCACTGATAAGTCATTCACATATAAATTTGTTGTTCATCCTCCATCATTAGAATTAGAATTAAAAATCTACATGTAAATTCCATCAATCGAGGCAGGTAAAATGTCATTGGGGATTTTGGTTATCAGAAGGCATATTGTGATAGATTTTGTTTATTGCGCACAAGTGATAGATGCAAGTGAGAAATTTCTTTCATATTTTTCTATAAGTGTCAGTTTTACAACATTTTGCCAAATTTTGCCTTTCCATGGGAAAACTTACCCTACAAGACTGGTTTGTCTAAGCCTGGACTATTACTGTTGAAGAGAACTGTTAAATGATTTCTTTTGGGAAAGAAAAAAACTCAACCGCGACATTATTTTATGAAACAA
The DNA here is from genome assembly GCA_029931535.1 of Margaritifera margaritifera. Taxonomy (NCBI): domain Eukaryota; kingdom Metazoa; phylum Mollusca; class Bivalvia; order Unionida; family Margaritiferidae; genus Margaritifera; species Margaritifera margaritifera. The sequence goes on from JAQPZY010001569.1 coordinate 1,012,050, forward strand.
AATGCGAGTTTTAATTTTTTTTCACCGCTGATAATTGAAATAAAACCTCAGATTGCGACGCGTATGATCTAGAAATCACGCACAAGCACTCTTTACTCATTAGACTGAGATAGAACGTATGGATACAGACTTAACAATCACTGGCTTAGTAAGTATCCGTCAAAAAAAAGTGGAAGAATAGCGTGATCACGTTAGCTCAAATCTATGTCACTTTACTGTATTAACAAACAAAAAAAAAAAAAAAAAAAAAAGTGTCGAAGAAATTGTATAAAATTATAAATATACTTCTTGACTATCACAAGGATTTTAACCTTCTCTATGGAGTATACATATCATTCATACCAACAGATTGTGAAGTACAGTTACATTATTATTATATGATCTTCTTATGAGCCATTAGAAGAATCGAATCCATTACATTTATTCTCATATTAATTTTATTTCCTAGCGCAGGGACAACAACAAAACAAAAGACTACATTGCACACCCAAAGGAAGAATGCTAAGTGTCCGATAAAAGGGTTCAAGCAGGACTTGAGATCTTCATCTCTACATGTACAATATTCTGGAACTATTAACTTATGGCATATAACCCGATCCTCAATCAGTTAAAAAAATATAATACAACAGATTAAAATGGTAAAAATAGATTTCTAAAGTAAAACAAGCACAAAATAAAGAAAGAGATAGACTCGTAAAGCAAACTTTTCCGCAACTACAATGTAATTTATGCAGAGAGATATAGTGAACTGCTCTTGGTGTCAGTGTTGCTCCCGTGTCATCTTGGTGTCAGTGTTGCTCCCGTGTCATCTTAGTGTCAATGTTGCTCCCGTGTCATCTTAGTGTCAATGTTGTTCCCGTGTCATCTTAGTGTCAATGTTGCTCCCGTGTCATCTTGGTGTCAGTGTTGCTCCCGTGTCATCTTTGTGTCAATGTTGCTCCCATGTCATCAAGATTGATCAGATTATAACAATCCCATGGAGTAAGTTGAAAATTGCCGTATAAAAATAGAGACAAAGTGAACTGCTATTTGTTTTGGGTGGAGCTATATGTCCAGTTTTTATCGAGGTCCATCGTTTCACAGCTATAGCGTAGCTTCTTCAGAAAAATCCCATTAAACAGCACGTACAATTACATCTTTCTCATCAGCAAGGAATGGTTATGATGGCAGAATACATCGTTCCATTGAAGCACTTTATTCAAAGAGGCATTGTTTTTTGCGGTCTACACCTAAAGGTTCTAGGCCGCAATTGCCTCTTGATGTCGTGCAGATAAACTCTAGATAATGAGCATATGTATTCTCTAATATACTGCACTCAGGTCTCTTTGATTAATGTCAGTGTTAGAAACCTTGTAATGTTGGTGTGGCCCCAGGTAAGAAGTACTTCACCAAATTCTACGCATTAAATTACTCTCTCTCTCTCTCACTCTCTCCTAATGGCTTCACGTCAATTCTATCACTGAATGCAAAACGCCTCGTCAGATATGCTGATTTTCAGTTTAGTGTTGTATACTATATATTAAAACGCAGATTTCTCATGCTAAAAGGGCACTTTGAGTGTAAATGCATTGATTCTCAACGTGGGAATGTTATTTTATCATAAGTTTTAATTATCTCAAACTAGAATGCTTTAACAATATTCAAGAATATTTCCCAAAGAAAAGTTACTTAAACAAACTGAAATTAATGTAAGAGCAAGAATTTCATACACATAACAAATCCTTGGACAATAAATTATCAGTATTATGAGGCATAGATGTTTTTGTATCGACATTGTCTTCAAACTGAATCATCTAGTCTTGTTAGCTCTAGAAGTCAATACAATATAGTGTACCTCATTTGTTTGGAAGACTGGTACTTTGTTCAAAAGGTTGTGGTTGTAAATAAATGAGCCTTTCCCGGAGTGGAAATATGCTTTTTTTAGAGGGGGGGGGGGGATTGAGACCAGTATCAATAAAATTAATGTTAGAGTTCCTTTCAGCGAAGTATATGCCTTATTTCGAAATACAATTATGCTGCATATGTGGTTTCATTAGACTGTGATATGTTGCATTGATTTCAGAAAGAATAATATCGTTCATAACACCAATGTTCGTTTTGAATACATTATATGTTGGGACAATTTTATTAAAAGAACAGAAAAAAGAACAATCGTTTTTATATGTATATAGCTTTGAGAACTAGAATACTAAAAATCGAAGATAGTAAAGGAATAAGTCTACATTCTTCACTTTTATATTATTTTACAATTTCATTCAAGTTAATGAAATGAACAAAAATCAAACTACAATGTCAAACATAATGGACGTATCATCAACATTCCTTATCTCAAGGTGATCTAAACTAAGAAACTTACTCAAATAAAAAACATATCTGCCCTCAATGCAGACCAAAAAGTCCAAGACCTTGAAGTTCAAAAACTTCAAAGTATTTAACACGATGCTTATGAAAATCATCTAATCATGTCATCTACATATGCTTATAAAAATCATCTAATCATGTCATCTACATATGCTTATGAAAATCATCTAATCATTTCATCTACATATGCTTATAAGCATGCCTACCAAATTTAGTTGTGTACCTAAAGTGGTTTTTGCTTTATTGTTCAAACAACATTTTCGTCAAAATAACCCCAAACATTCAAAAATAAATTTAATTTTGAGAGGTTTTCCTAATGGCTTCAAACTCTAATCTAATCGTCTACATATGAATGCAAATATGGCTGCTAAACTTCATTTATCCACTCTTGGTGGTTAGAACTTCTCGGGACGGACGGACAGAATGAAATCGAGTTGCCAGGTGGAGGGGTATAGATAAAAACCATGTTTATGCATTTTTCTTAGTTGCTCATACCTTCTGTAGTCCCAAACATGGGCATGGACACTGTGTACGATTCCAGTTCTACAAATTTAAGTCCGAAGTGCAGTCTTTTTGTCAATCGTAGAAGGAGGTACGGCTAATTACGCAACCAGCAGGATGAATACGTGACTGTTTACCTAAAACAGTACGGTAATATGAATACATTTAAATTTAGACTTTTAGATTTACCAGATACAAACAAGCGATTGTAACCGGAAAGCTATACATATTTTGAAATAAAATCCTAAATATGCATACCACAGAACGACATTTTCCAACTAATAAGGTGATTAAACTTCATGGGGCTGTCAGAAAAATTAGTAAATATAAATTTCAAGTTCAAAAATGTGCTGGTAGCCCACTCCTCCACCCCAACCCCTAACTCCACCCCCAGCATCCATAAACGTGAAAAAGCAATTCACTACCTTTGATTATTTATCAAATATTTGATTACTCATTTTTACAGACCAAGATTTTCAGAGTTTGCATTGGTGACATTTCTTTTCTTCACAAATGTTGGCCAAAAGCTCAAGGAAGAAGACTCAACATCCAATAAATTGTTATCAGTCTCGTAAAGATTGTGATCAGATGTTGTAAATGTAGTCTTCAGCAAATATACTCTCGCGAAGTAATCAATAAAAACACTTGTTATGATTCCATTACAATTATTCCAACTTTAATAAATATTTTGTACAGGTGTATAATTTATTTTGATGCCTATTACTGCTTGACGACGAGTACCGTTTACACTCGTTTATAATTTGGATCCAACTGCAAACAACATAGACCCTGATCTGTTGTTGTATAATGCGCCGGCAGATAATGGTCTATGTTGTTTGTTCTGCTGATTACTCCTAGCAAACTGCATAGACCCACATCTGCTGGGGCATTATGTGACGGCAGATCTGGGTCTATGCAGTTTACAGTTGGACCCGACTTATAAGCGAATATATCGGTATTTAAGGATATAGAACCATATTTACATATTCATTGCTGATTTTAATTACTAAAACACCTATTAAAAAAAACAGTATAAAAACGCAAATGCTGCCAGCGTTGAGCCATAAGTAATAAATGCTTTGTATCTGGATTTATAACGTTGTATGGACTACTTTCTGTCGCATATGACATGTTTGCTTAAGTTTGGACCCTTAGGTTCAATAATGTGTTAATTACTACTCTATCCACTTTTTCCAGTAGGTCGCGACATAAATCAGGGTCGCGTGGTGTCCTCAGTAAGGTCGCGAAAGGTCATCAGAAGAAATCATATCATAAGTCTGAGGGTCGCGAGGTCCTGTTGGTGGCCAATTTAGGACTGCAGCAAATAAAGTTTGGGAACCAATGCAGTATGGGATGTTAATCTACCAACTTAAGCTAGTCATAAACAGACCTTTGTAAAGAAAGGTTCATTGACCAATTAGAATAATGGTAGACACAATTTTTTCCCGTTCCATTACTTTGTGTAGAGACTTGGAATTTCTCTCACGGCGCGAGTAAATATGCCAGTTATCCTTGAATTACGTCATCGAATGACGTCATTCAGTAAACGTTATTTAGAACTGCTCTTTATTTGAAGGATATGGAATCGAATATTTGTAGATTTTGTTTCGTTTAACTTTGGATTTATTTTACTTTTTAAAAAAAGAAGTTAATGGATAATGAGACTGAATATTGTTTTATTTTTGTTTTCTTCCAAAGAACTTCGAAACCCAAAGATGCTACGGGCCAGTTTTTCCTCTAACTTTGGGATAAACGAGTTTTCTAGGTCACAGGCAAAGATTTTATGCATGAATTCAGCAAACTATCCGACATATCCTGAGTATTCCAATACTTCATGATTAGGTCACCTAGGTTTTACTGTATTAATTAAATCTGTAGTTATCTACATTTAACCGAATTACCTAACTATGAAGGGTAGATCATAATAAGGTGAAAATGCTCGCATATTAACTGTCACGGTCTGTCGGCTTTTACAACAAAATATAACATGTTCATTTAATAAATAATTAAAATGCTAATTAGTTTTTTCTACCATTACTCGCGAAGCAGATCTCAAGGGATGTGCAGTCAGAGCCGGTTTAACCGCTAGGCAAACGAGGCGGTCGCCTAGGGCGGCAAAATTTGGGGGTGGGGGGTGGGGGGGGTGGGGTGCAAAAAACTTAATGAATAAAAAAAGAAAGAAAGAGAAATAGCGTAAAATAGAAGATAATAAGCGGCTATAAATAGAAAGATAAAAACAGAAGGAAAGAATAAATGTGCAATAATATTCATTTTCGAAAGTTAATGGGGGGGGGGGGGGAGAGAGGGGCGCCAGGCTGAAGGTTCGACTAGGGCGCCAAATACTCTTGCGCCGGCCCTGTAATGAGTATAATTAAAAAAATAATTTTACTCAATAATTTCAATTGAATATGAGGAGTTCGTTACCTGAAAAGATATCTTAAGATAGGTGATGCATTTTGCCTATTAATTGATGCTTAGGTTTCATTATGTTATGGGGTCAATCAAACTTTGAGCACAGTTGATAAACCAGTTTCAGGTAAAATGTGGCATCATCGGTAATTGTGATCAGGAAAGAGGGTATAGCAATAAATATAGCCTACGGATCACGAATAATGCATGCCAATAAAAAGTTGATTATTTTTTAAACTATTGTTCAGCCGTAGCTTTCCTCAATATCGTCTTTCTATTTCCGGGTGAATATAAGACTTACAAAAGCTATCTGCTCAGTCGTATTATATTTTGCATGGTATTAGGATTTTCTTTTAGAACACATGTTACTGCAAAAATTACATTCTCAAACAGGTTATAACTCTTTTGATTCGTCGCCAGCCGAGTCTCTAAGTTATGTAATCTATTTTGCAGATATTTAATTCCATCTAATATGCCCGACCCCACCTCCATCTAACGAGCAATTGTAAATTCGTTATGCACGTCTTCTTCAAAGTCAAACTTCATATTCTGAAATATAAGGTCTTTTCCCAATCTTGGACGAATACACGCATCATTAAGTATGAAAAAGAATGCAAGCAGCATTAAGGATGAAAAAGAATGCAAGGAATATTAAGTATGACAAAGAATGCAAGCAACATTAAGTATGAAGGCACGCAACATTAAGTATGTATGCAAGCAACATTAAGGATGAAAAGAGTGTAAGCAAAATTAAGTATGAAAAAAATGCAAGCAACATTAAGTATGAAAAAGAATGCAAGCAACATTAAGGATGAAAAAGAATGCAAGCAATATTAAGTATGAAAAAGAATGCAAGCAACATTAAGTATGAAGGCACGCAACATTAAGTATGAATGCAAGCAACATTAAGTATGAAAAAGAATGCAAACAACATTAAGTATGAGAAAGAACGCAACCAACATTAAGTTTGAATGCAAGCAACATTAAGTATGAATGCAAGCAACATTAAGTATGTATGCAAGCAACATTAAGTATGAGAAAGAATCCAAACAACATTAAGTATGAGAAAGAATGCAAGCAACATTAAGTATGAAAATTTAGACTAAAATTTACCTTGTTTTATACTACCTCAGTGCTGTCACAAAGATGATATTCTCAAAATGTGGAGATGTTTGTGGAGAGATTGACAAGGTATATTTGATATATCAAGATACTGAATCCGGAATACAAATCTTAGACTTCTGTTTTGCCACTGCCACACGTATAAAAGTTTTAGAATAGTCAGAAAAATCGGCTATAACCATATATTTTTCTCAAGGCTACAAATTTTGTTGGTGGCCGACTGCAATTCATAACATGTTAAATATTTGCTGATTTGTTTCACAAAACAGCTTCATCAGAGTTGTAGAGGTTGATATTTCTCTTTATTACAAATACAGAACGGAGGTTTAAGGCAAAATGCACTAAATTCGATTGTATAATCTTATATTTTTCCACAAAGACTGAGATAAGATGCAAATGTTGATTTGTTATATATTTCAACAAATATAAAGGTCACTGAGAAAGCAATTAAACATTTCTCAAGCTTTTATTATTTTATTCCTGTCACAATCGTCAACACCTTTTATAGGTAAGTGATATAATTTTAAGCAATATTATTATACAAGCAGGAAATATATGGTTTGAGAGGAAATAGTTATCAAATTTGATGTATAAAGAAATACCTTCTTTTAAAGAAGAAATTAAGATAATTAGTTGGGTTTTTCCCCCTTGGAGAAGTAAATAGAATATCTGACAAATAGGTTGGAAATCGCTATTAGCACTTACATATATAATTAAATAATATCAAATGAATATGAAGCCATAACGTTGCATCAAGGTACGTTCCCTTCAGTTGTTCTCGGTTATCCTGATCTTCACAAGCCCTCTCTAGCCTCCCCGCCTGCTCTCCCGCCCCCCGCCCTCCGGGGTTTTGTACGTTCATCATACACGTGTACATAACGGTCTTACTTTGTACACAAACTGTAGGATTTCTTCCTGAGCCGGAGGTAACGGAAAGGGACATCACGTAACTGAGCTACCATGGTCGCGCAGAACCTTATAATAGCTATGATTTTCTAAAACTCTGTGCTAACAGCAATCAAGGCTCGAACAACAACGCTAACAGCAATCGAAGCTCGAACAACAGCGCTAACAGCAATCAAGGCTCGATCAACAGCGCTAACAGCGATCAAGGCTCGAACAACAGCGCTAACAACAATCAAGGCTCGAACAACACACATAGTCTTCAGAATTTCTCCACACCAGAAAGCGATCGCAAGGGCAAAATTTTTACATTCTGTCATTTCTTGTAAAGAGTGCTTACTATTCCTATTTGGCCCCTTTCGAAAATACGCAGTATAATTGGATAGTCACGATCTGAGATGAAAAAAAAAAAAAAAAAAAATGTGCTGATCATTCACCATATTTACGGGCAAACATGCACACGTGCCGATGGCTTCCTTAAATTATTAAAATAATAAACCATTAATGCCATGTCACACATCTGTTTACCGGTTTCTATAGTCCAATTTCTTTAGAGGGTGCCCTAATGACACACATTATCGCTATAAATATTGAATAATTGCTCCAGGACTAATAATTCTTCTCAATGTCGCAATGAGCGCGAAATTATGGTAATAAAAGCTCTTTTGTAGATTGATACAAATACCAAGTTATAAAAACAACAACAACAACAACAACAACAACAACAAATAGTCGGGATTTAAACAGAAGAAAAAAGAGCACAACTTTTTCATGTAACATTTCTCATGTCACTCACAGGTGGCATATGAGAAATTGCATTTAAGATGGCATATCGAATTCGTATTAGGCCATTTGGATGACATAATGTAAATATCAATCAATACATGCAAGCAATATACCAGAGAGGGGGGGGGGCTGAAACTTTTTTCAGAGTGTACATTACTCGTAAGATAAGTAAACAAGACTTTCCTGAGATACAAAGTAAATTCCATACATAAAGAAAGAATTTTATCAAAACTATTTGTGTTATCAGAGACTAAAATTGACACTATGTTAAAGACCGCTCCCCTTCCCTAAAAGATATTATTGCTATGTTAAAGACCGCTCCCCTTCCCTAATAGATATTATTGCTACTAACAATCCCAAATTCTTTTGTCATAGCATACATTTCGCATGTCGAGTGAGTGACTGACATCACATGCTAACCACAACACTAAAAGATTATTGTGTTTCAAACAGACGTGGGAAGATCACGTTCAGAAGCTAAACAAATTGTGATGAGAAACATGTCCTTGTTGATGTTTATAAAATACCTTTTCATGTCATTGATACGTTTGATGATATTGATGATACATATTGGGTATATGAAAAGCTACTATTGGAGGTCATCGATAATCATGAGCCAAAAAGCAAAAATCGCCCCCCCCCCAAAAAAAAATACCCCCCCCCCCATGAACAGTGAACTTAGAAAGCCACATATAAAAAGCGTATGTCACATAACAAATTTTAAAAACAAATATCATACTAAACGATTCTGGGTGAACTTACCCGCCCCCCCCCCCCAAAAAAAAAAAAATAAAAAAAATAAATTGTCACCAAGTTCAGAAGACAATCTATCAGACTTGATTTCTTTGAAAGGGACTTTTAGCCTACCATTAAACCATTTTTATTAACCAAAAATAAAAGTTCATACTGTAACATCATTCTGATGGAGGGTGATGCCCTGACTACTAACCAACAATCAGAACTATATTAACAATGCAAAAATCATTGGGTCAAATGAACTCATAGATAATAGTACTATTCACCCTAGTATACAAACTATTAATGACAATCAACCACCGGAAAAATACCCAACTCTCAAACTGAAACCTGTAGTGCCGGAAGAAGTTCTCAAAATTATGAAAGGTCTTGACACAAATAAATCGACATGCGTTGATAACATACCGCCTAAAATGCTCAAATTATGCGCACCGGTTTTATGCTAAGAAATTATCATACTTGTTAACACTTGTACTGACAAAGGGAAATTTCCAGATTGTCTTCAACAAGCGCTGGTAACCCCAATTTGCACATAATCGAATCCTATACGTAAGGAAAACTACAGAACAGTCAGCATTTTATCTTGCACTTTTGAAAGGCTTCTATGTAATCAGATCCAGCTGAATTTTGATCATATTTTTCATAGCTTTCTATCTGCTTTTAGAAAAGGGTATGAATGTTAAAGAACTCTACTTAAATTGGTGGAGGACTAGATGGGCGCCCTTGACAATAGGCTCCAATGTGAGTGCAATACTAATGGACCTGTCCAAGGTCTTCGACAGTCTTCCGCACAGCCTCATCATCGAAAAAATGAACCCTATAACACTGATTTGAAATCGATAGACTTAATTTAAAACTATGTGAATAACCGAAAACAACTCGTTACACTGGGATCCTCATATATGAACTGGGATATACCTCCAAAGGGGTACCGTAAGGCTCAATATTAGGACCTCTGCTATTTAATATCTTTAAAAAGGACATTTTCTACTTTACATAGCAAACAACACTGTATACTTATGTCGATGACAACACCATATCTTACATCTAAGCCATTGTTCTTGACAAAAACGTGCAATACCTTGTGAGGACTGTGTGAACCTCCTTGGAGTAGATATTGATTCTCAACCAAATGTTAGTAACCACATATCTAAGCTCTGTCAAAAAGCAGCAAGACATTTGAACATCTTGCAACATCTCAACCACTATTTGTCTACTTATACTAAGCTACTGATCTATAAATGCTTTATTAGGTCAAGCTGCAACTACTGCCCTCTTATTAGGCATTTCTGTATCAAACAAAACTCTGAAAAAATGGGGGGAAAATACAGTATAGGGCACTAAAATTGGTGTTTGATGATTTTAATACCTCATATGACTCTCTGCTTAGAAAAGCAAATCTTGCTACTCTACACATTAGTAGATTAATATATATGGCAACTGAAGTATATAAGATTCTTCACAAGAAAACACCTAATTACTTGAGTAATCTGGTCACGTTTAAAAAATGCAACTATAATCTTAGACCCCAACATCTGGACAACAGTACCAAGGTAACGATCAGAAGGTATGGCAAGCTCTCTTTCAAATTTGACGCTCCCAGAGTCTAGAACAGCCTGTCCAATGAAAGAAGGCTTATTCAGATATGGTCTGGGACGCATTGTAAATGTGTTTTATGTCTCTCTATTTAGTGGTCAGCGGCATTTAAAGAAACAGTTTATACCCACAAAACAAACACTAAACACAAAAGCCAAGAAGAATTCTTGACTCCATCACGTTGCAATGACGAGAAAATAAACAAACAATGGATAAACAATAGAAGCAAGAAAGAAGACAAAATAAAAAAACGGTCTAAAATAGATAACCTACATATCTATGTTATGCTGTCATCAGCCCAACAAAGCTGTGTAATGTATATATATATATATATATATATATATATATATATATATATATATATATATATATATATATATATATATATCCAATGTACGCCTTTATTTGCATGCTGTCTACTGTTACCGCCGACATTGTGCATGTTTTAACAATTAAATTGTTATATTCTCTATACATAAATTACAAAATGTACTCCTTTCTGTGATGTGTTATATATGTTCATAAGTAAAAAAAATATGTATATTTGCATGTTATTTACTGTTGTATTGTGTTTTAATCTACTGTTACCGTTGACATTGTAATATTTATATGTGTATCATTTCACTGTAGATATGTACTATATGTGTACCAGTCTGTTGAATTATGAACTACTGTTGTTATGGGGGCGCTCTACAGATAATACATGCTTCTGAGTGAGTGACAGGTGTAAGATGAAGTATTTTGCATTTGCAACATGCACAATGGAGAGAATGTTGGCATACCTCTATGTTACTTTCATGTACTGTGGCTGAAATTTCTTTACATATTGTACTTATGGAAACTGGACATGATCTAAGCAAACAGCGGACAAAATGGCCGCTCCAAAGTACTCGAAAAATCAGGCTGAATTAGTCAAAAGTGCACTATTTTCAGCAGTTATTAAAATAGGGAAACGAATTTTGCCAGAGCAGACAATACCAGCCTCTGAAAGTACTATGAATGAATTACAAAATATCCAAAAAGTACAAAAAGTTATCGGCTCTTTTTTTTAATTTACCTTTGAAGTCCAGGAAGTGAAAATGACCAAGCGGAGCTAGCAGTTTTTTGAGAGGTGCACATCTTAAGTAAGACCAAGCTGTATACTCTATAACCCAAATTTCACCCATCAATCATACACCAAAATAAAGGGAATTCAAAGTTCTTTTAACAATACCTAAGATATACAAGGTCTTTTTTAAATAGCCAGGACAGCCAGTGAGGAAAACCTGGGTAATTCTTTTTCTTTAAAAATCTAACCCTATGCAAAGTAGGAAACTGGAGAGCGCCACCTATGTCATGTCGGTAAAATAGCTCGTACATAGCTATAGTTCCAGACTTCACCCCCGGTAGCCTGTACCCATTCCCGCTACCGATTTTAGAAACTAAAAGCATCATTTCATTCATTGATTTATAATTTCTAACTCGATTGTCACCAAGTTGTCCCTAACATTATCATCTTCGCCGCGTTTTAAACCTACGGAAGTTTTCAGAGTTAACGAGGAGCCTGCTCACTGTCATTTTCTTAATTCTGGAAGAGTCCATTTCAGTGAAGGGGTAGGGGTCGATGCAAGACCTACACATACATACAAGGTCAACACTTTGTCGTCTACATCCAATGTATCAAATGTCGAATTCTAATATTTCGAAAAATATTTTTTTTTTAAAAAGGGTGGGTGGGTGATATGCTCTTATATCTCAACGATAGGGAAATACGGAATTATCCGAAGCTTACGCAACACTATGAACTACATCACTCCTGTTGTGTGAACAACACATACTCGCCTACGCAAATATGGACGCCGTGTTCGTGTTGAAGTTCCCTTAGGTTTGAAACGCGAAGAAAGTGACAATGTTAGGGGCCGCTTGGTGGCAATCGAGTTAGAAATTATAAATCAATGAATGAAATGAGTAAGTTGTGTGGATTTCTTTATATCCTTGATGCTTTTCGGTGGGGGGGGGGGGGGGTACAAGCTGCAGGGGTGTAGGCTGAAACTATAGTGTTTTATGTATTTTACCCAAACCACGATGTTAAATAATAATTTCTTGTATGTTGTATCTTGTACAGTGCTTCTTTTTCTAAACAGTAGAAGAAAGAGACTTTACCATATCATAAAAATTCCACTGTTATTATTAATGATAGGTTAAGATATATGAAAATATACAGATGTGTATGGTACAATATGCATTGATATCAAACATATATTAACTATGATAAATGGAATGTGACATAAAAACTGAAAAAATAATTGAATTATTTAAGGAGGGGGAGGTGTTGTTGTTGCTCGTTTTAGCAAATTTTTATATATAAAAAAAAGTTAGTAAAAGAAACAATGAAGATTTATTTTCTTCTTTTACACACGAACACGATCGCAATATCGATTGCGTTCTGTTACAACTCATGCGCCCTAAAATACCTTTACATTACGTGTAATGAACTGCTAGCATCTTTCATGGCAAAAGTACCCTTACAACATTATAGCAGGTTAACCATTATATCCTTATATTTTACAGTGATAAGATTGAAAAGGTCATACCATTGATTAGAATCTATCGCCCTTCATGATGGTCAAGAGTAAGTATGTTGGGTATATAATCATAAATTATTCCATACTAAAAGGCTTTATAAGAAATTATTTCTAAATTAAACATTCAGCTCGATAGCAATTCCAGTGTCACGGGATATTTTACTACAGCTTGCAAAATAATTTCAATGTCTGTGCTGTATGAACGAAAGGTATAGAAGTATGTCCTAATTTGAAGTTGAAGTATCTATAGGAAAACTGCCACTGAATCAGTTAACCCAAGAAAAAATAATTGTCCATGAATAGAGGTAGTGGGTATATTTATACGGATTTTCTTCTATCTTTCTCTGAGACAAAATTAACTAATATTAACATTGTCCCATTATAAGTTAATTAATTGTTCTGTGTAAGACCATATTTTTTGTGCATCCCGGAATGCTAGTTGATTTGTTAAGATTTAATTTGTTCAGAAGGTGGTTCAATGTGCAAGTAAATGCATGCACGTTAATAAAAGTGATGATGAGGTTGCGTGTTGTCTTTATAGAAATCAATGGAAATAACTTACCGAGTCATTTTCCATTCTTAAGGATTTTGAACTGCTATAGTTTGTTCTGTATAAGAAAATCACACTCGTTTATAACTAAGTTCTTCATTAATGTGGAATGCTGACCAGTGGCTAAGATTATCAGGCCATATTCGCAAAGACGCAGTCCTGTACAAATGTGAATGAATGTTAATGGTGATGGATATACTTTGGCTAAGATGAAGCTGGAGATGGATGAATCTATATTTGTCGGAGGGTTATTTATTTGTTTATTTATTATTTTATGTATTTATTTATTTATTTATTTAATAGATCTTACATCAGTGTGTCTTGTAAACAATAGTTCTGAAAAGAGTAGTCGAGCAAATGATTGGAACTATGCATTGAGTTTCATATATTTTATTTAAAATGAGCACAAATGTAATATACATTTTTAACATGATACCAAGTACTAATTCTTTTTACGAAACCGCAGAAGAGTGCAGTGAAATGACTTTAAAATACACTCGGGTGCCTCACTCTTTACGCCTTTGTCCTGTTCAGCTATACATTTGTTTTGTCCGTTGTCAGTTTTCAACGATGACGTCATATTATTTTCAACAATGACCTCATAAATCAGCCCCAAACCTATACTGATACTAATGGACGGTTTGGGTATGATCTCACCAATTCATTAAATCGTGCAATTGTGCAGAGAAATTTGTTCGCAAGACATCAGTGAACATTTTCATTTGACTCACCTCGACAATTTTGTGTGTGTGTGTGTGGTCTAATCACGCGTTAAATGAACTGAACGATAAATCCACTATAATGGGTAATTTGAAATATATTTACCTGTTATATATATATATATATATATATATATATATATATATATATATATATATATATATATATATATATATATATATATATATATATATATATATGCTTACTTCCTAAGTGCACGTGACAGTTACATCAAAATCCACGGATGCTCGACTCGAGTCACATGACCAAAGCAACATAAACTTTCACATGAGCAAATGAGCAGAAGTCGCCTCTGATTGGTTGCTGGATCTGATGGAACAGTTACATGTAGGCATGAATTCGAAATGGTTACAGAAGGTAGGGTTGTGTTATTCCATGTGGATTTATATTAAAAGGTGTAACTAATTATTTTTTTAAACTTACTAGGTTGAATTATTTAATAATGCGTTTTGAATTTAACAAGACTTGTCTAAGAGTTATATATTTTTTACCATACAATTAAATACACTTTAAGATATTAACAGCAAATAATGCAGTACGTCATTTCGTACCTGAAACGTTTCCTTGATTTCACGACTCTTTACTATATTAGGCCAAAAAGTGCAGAACTCTTCATATAGGCTTCTAATAATACAGACATAAAATAATTCTGCTCCACATTGTCACAACCATATTAGTTTGACATGCTGATCCAAACTACAGAAAGCAACATGGCATATTTATTCCCGATGATATTCGAGACAAAGTAAACACGAGTGCAAGTAATAGAAATATTCTAAAACCCTGTTCAAAAGCCAATAGCAAACTCAGATTACCACACACTGTCAACGATGGACGAAAAAGTCACGAAAGCTTCTTCCTTGACACTATCCGGGAACGACTTCATTCTATCCAAATTTTCTATGACACAAATCGATAAGCAAAGCATGTAAAATGAAATTCGAAATATAACAGGAGGTAGGGTTGTGTTATTCCATGTGGATTTACAAGTTGTCAAACATACGATTTGATCAGAAAATATTCTGTACATATCACCGAAAGGACCCTTTAACCGATCATAACTCAAGATCCGCGAGAAAACCGGTGAGTGGCCAAAATGTACACTAATGTGTTGTGGACGAATTTGTCCGCACAATTGCACGATTTAATAAATAGGTGAGATCAGATACAAACCGTCCGTCAGTATCAGTTCCGGTTTGGAGGCTGATTTATCGGACTAGGGTCAATTAGGTATATAGTATCGCACGTAGTCAGATCATTAGCAAATAAACATAATCTTGATTTGCACAACTGCTGGTACTATATTACAAGCAATTAACTTTGAAAGCTGTCATTTAAACCAGGTGTAAAAACTACCGATCAGCCGATTATGTACACCGGCATTAATCTGTGCACCTGAGACGTTTCCTTGATTTCACGACTCTCTACTATTTTAGGCCATAAAGTGCAGAATATAGGCTTCCAATAATACAGACATAAAAGAACTCTGCTCCACATTGTCACAAACATATTAGTTTGACATGCTGATATAAACTACAGAAAACGACATGACACAATTATTCCCGATGATATTCGAGACAAAGTAAACACGAGTGCAAATAATATAAATATTCTAAAACCCTGTTCAAAAGCCAATAGCAAACTCAGATTACCACACACTGTCAACGATGGACGAAAAAGTCACGAAAGCTTCTTCCTCGACTATATCCGGGAACGACAACAATCTATCCAAATTTTCTATCACACAAATCGATAACAAAAATGCTGAAAATGAAATTCCGTACTATCTTTAAATTTGTTTTTATTTTCTGAGACACTCCCGTCCCCATGAATAATAGCTGAACGAACCTATTATTGCATATTCTTCATAATATATCGGTATATCTTGAACTTCGAGGGTCTGTTGGAAAAATATATTGGGTATTTCCGAAATGTACACTCTTAATAATCTAACATGAAGTCCTCCCGTAAATCAGATAAAAAGGCATACATGCCAGTCTATTATGTTCGATTATTATTTTCGAACTAACATTAAATCAACCATTGGCAATTAAATAGTTCTGCTCCACAGCAGCATTGCGAAATGGTCTTTCCAGCGATGATAACAAAATATTAATAATACTGCTTTCGAAATTAAAAACATTCTTTAGTGATATCACTACATTACTCGATATCACCGCTTCAATAACATCAGACTTACTTCAGCCAAATAGTATTACCAATGTCCTGTCATTGGTAAAATTTACAAAATGCTTTTCTGCTTTGTACTTTCCTTTTTAATCCGACATATATTCATTTCATCTACATCAAAAGCAATAAGATGCTAAAGCTTCTAACAATTGAGATCGAATATGTGAAATATTTGCCTAGAGAAGAAGCTTCCTATAATTGAATCATCTGAATGGACAAGGCTAAGTGACAGTCACAAAGCCATTAAAGTTATCCAAGTGGCTTCGTAAAGAGCATGTCTTCATAAATTTTGATCAGCCTCAGAATAACTCACATGGTTTACTTGTATGATAATCTTCCGCTAAATAAGGCTTATCAAAAGGAATAAAGCTATTAACACGCTTTTTGACTATTTGATTTATGTACAAAAGAAGAAAACCAGTCTCCAATTTAATAATACGTTCTCAGTTTTCCATAAAGTGACATCATCTTTCAGTCTTTATCTTTTCAATGAGTATCTATGTTTCTGAGAAAGTAGTTATCTTAGGTTTTGTTCTGGAAAACATGAGTAGGTAACGTTTCTTGTTTCTCATTTTCTTTCAAATAAAACAAAGGTGAGAACCCAAAAATAATTACCAAAATTGTCTCAGGTAGGGGAAATCGTCTGCATAGTCTTCCTCTAGCATGCGTAATGTCTCCAGGTTTATTTAAATGCACGTAATACACATCTTTTCAAGGATTGCTGACAGATGTGTCACACTTCCGGTACCGTGAGATCGCAGATGACTATCAACCTCCACCTTTGAGAAAAGTACGAAAATATCGTACTTTTTACCCACTATGCACCACGCCTTTGTGAAGCTTCCAACATATTCGGAATTTCCTCGGCTATTTCTGTGAGACAAACATCTGCCTCAAGGTGGCGCTCTACAGATATTGCGTACTTCTGAGAGATTGACAGGTGTAAGGTGAAGTTGTTTGCATTTGCAACATGCACAATGGAGAGAATTTTGGCATACCTCTATGCTACTTTCATGTACTGTGGCTGAAATTTCTTTACATATTGTACTTGTGGAAATTGTACATGATCTAAGCACATAGCTGACTAATATGGCCGCTCCCATTTGCTCGAAAAATCAGCCTGAATTGGTCCAAAGTAGACTAACGTTAGCAGAATTTTGCCAGAGTAGGCAATATCATCTTCTCAAAGTGCAATGAATGAATTACAAAATATATAAAAAGTAAAAAAGTTATCGGATCTTGTTTTTTACAACATACCTTTGAAGTCCATCAAGTGAAAAATGACCTAACGGAGTTAGCATTTTTTTTATAGATGCACTTCTGAAGTAAGGCCAAGCTGTATACTCTATAACCCAAATTACACCCATCAATCATAGACCAAAATAAAGGGAAGTTCTTTTAACAATGCCTAAAATATACAAGGTCTATTTTAAATAGCCAGGATAGCCAGCGAGGAAAGCCTGGGAAATTATATTTTTAAAAAAAATCTAACCTATGCAAAATACGAAACTGTAGATTGCCACCCAAATATATATCGGCGCAGTAATTTACAGAACAATTATTAATTTTGTTCACCGGAAATTTATCCGCAAAAACCCCTCACTCTGTTCGGACCACCTTAGCCTGACTGAGATGGTACCAATAAAAAAGTAGTTCCTTCATTCGTAACTTCTCTGTCAATCCTTGTTTCGAAAATAGCCAAAGTGGTCCAAATGGCAGATATCGACATACATTCGAGGTATGGTCCATAGGACGGACCTCGAAGTTGCGAATGCTTCCAACCAAGCCCTGCGGTTCAAGGGCGAGTTTCCAAACAAGCCGTTATGGGAATGACGTCGTTGTTGTGCGTCCGGCGTTACTGACTAACTAATCGCGAGACAAAAATATTACTAGTTACCAGCCAATGTTTTCAATTTAGGCCGATACAAGACAATATGTCTCTCTGACTGTATTTGTTTGTCAGTGCCTTCTCCTCGGCCTTCCTATTTCTTTCTATTGGTCTACATACCACCTTTTACGAGGGTATATCGTTCATTTTTCTGCGTCTCTCTCTATCTCTCTATCTCTATCTCTCTCTCTCTCTCTCTCTCTCTCTCTCTCTCTCTCTCTCTCTCTACTTTTCAGGTCCTATATAAGTAATCAGAGTCAAGAGTTCTAATACATATGCAGTCTGGTAAATGAATTTGTTTTACTATAGGTTATTAAGTACATTATTAATGCCTAACAGTATTTTAGCGCAGATTGTGGGGGTTTTTTTCTTCAAAGAATTGATTGAATAGAAAAAAGTTGACGTAGGATCAAACAAGTCGAAAAGATTAAGTTGATAAAAAAAAAATAGGAGCCGACCATTTAATTGAGGGACGGGGGCAGGAATTTGTTTCTTTTACCTCAAGATAATTTATTATTTGCAACTAATATAATAGATATAATTAGTTCTTGTTTCTACAAATAAGAGCAAGAATATTTTTTGCAAGCTATTTAAAGGCCAGAATTTATTTTCTGAAAACATCCCCCCCCAAAAAAAAAGAAGAACAATTACATTGTCAGTCCCTTAGTCAGCTACCAGACTTTCTTAAGACGGATCACACAGAGGACCGTTTTGCTAGGTTTCGTTGTGTTTTCTTTTTTCTTTGCGTGTTTACGTATTTCCAAGAGTCACTTCTTTCAAGAGTGATTGCTTGAATGACACAAAGACCAATTGGCGTGAGAGTCTATTGTGTGGAATGATTAATTGATGATTGAATTTTCTATTAAGAAGATTCAAGTCATAGTATTAAATTAAAGCTATGGTAACCGTATGTACCCACATAATGTATGTTATATTTCTTCGCAGAATAACAAGGATTGAGGCTTAAAAAGCGACACGTTACAAACCTATGTAAATACCTCTACTTTACTGCCTACAAAGAAATTTGTGTATGAATGTACCTCAATATTGTTATTATTAATGTCCAAGATTATGTTTTTATCAGTTTATAATTAATTAAATCTACATTTACAGACAAAATGGAGAAGCTGCGCAACACTTTAATTATAACACAAAGAAAATAGATCAATGTAATGATTACACTTGGAAACTGTTAAGCATTAGCAAAGTAATGTCTCTGATTTGTCCAGCTCTCAAGGGTCTTATCAAAGTGCTTAAAAATCATAAGCTTAAGAAAGAAGTTACTTGCTAAATGAGCGTCTGTGTGACATATATTACACTGGGTAATTGATTTGTTTCTGGTTCGGTTTTTAACGGCACTTTTGACACATTATTGGCTATATCATGCCGAGAAAATAGAAGCTATGTGCCTTTTCCAAAGACACACCAAGGCAGCCGACCCGGATTGGCCTGTGTGGTAAACTGCACTAAAAGACTTTATTAGACTACTAGTATATCGAATTTCCAGCGTCCAGGCAGTGAACAGGTCCACAGCATTAGAGAACAAACAGGAAATCGACGCAAGTCCGCGTCAACTAGTTAGCTTTCTATTTAGTGCCAACGAAACAAGATATGGATAATGTTAGTTCCAGTACAGCAAAATAGTCTGATATTTCTAGTCGTTCTACATTTAGAGTGACTTGCATTGCTACTTTTAAGTGTAAGAAAACGGTGAATGCTAACAATAATTAAAAGCTGAGGTCTGGAAAACGTGTTGCTTGTGAAGAAGCTTTCCATACGTATCAAAAGAGGACTTTTCAAGTTAGTATGACCGCATGCCTTAAAATTTACTATTTTTACTTCTCATTATTTTTTTAAAATGTAATTTAGTCACATGATATGTCAATACGTCAACATGACAGATTATTTGCACTACCATATAAAGAGCTTACAAGGGAAAACACATTTCCAATTACCAACAGGTGTAAGGGGACGGGATGGGGGGGGGGGGGGGGCTGGGGTTTTCTTCTGAACCAGCATATTTATTTTTTAATATAGTGGATATAACAGGTTCTTTTGTTCTATAAATCAGAGAAAAGTACAATTGTTTTCAAGCCATTTATGGGCCGCGACCCATGGAGTACGAGTCCGATGCTCTACCAACTAAACTACCGTGTAGAGAGAGAGAGAGAGAGAGAGAGAGAGAGAGAGAGAGAGAGAGAGAGAAAGAGAGAGAGGAATAGGATTCTGGAGAAAGCGAAATATTTTAATCCGAGTAGTTGGCCTAATCTTCACTGAATACTATTTTCAACCAGAAAACATTAAACAGGATGGTTGGTAATTAGCTCCCTGTAATAATATCGTTAATTATAGGCATGCTACAAGATACACGACACTTATTTAACCGTCATTTTAGCACGTTAATTATTTCTAAAATTGTGAGTAATAGGCTTCAGCATATTACGTAAATGTAGCAAATATTTCTTAGATTGCAAGCAAAGTTTGACTAATTACTGAATACCACTTTAAGCTATTAGCACTAATACCACTTTTTCAAACGAAAATTCAGGTCCGTAAAATATATAAAACATGATTTTACAATTATAACTTTATCAATGTTTGCTTTCATTGTATTTAAGAAAATATAACGAAAGCTAGTGTAGTTTCAACGGCGAAACCAGTTTAGCGAAGCTTAGCGTGAGCTATGAAATGTCAACTTGCTGGACGGTTACATATTTTCTTCAGAACAACAAACCAAAGTACATGATGAGATCAGCTGTACGTCACGATGGAGTGAATAATTACATTAAGACTATTACATACAATTCGTTCTCTAGAATATGAAACTGATATCTTTAATATGATACTTTGGAAGGGGGTTAAGGAAGATCACTTGCGAATTTTTGGGGTATTAAATTTGTAGAAAATGGACAATTTTACACAGCAAGCAGAAAGTACCAAAAAGATTATAAGCTGATGTGAATTTTCTAAGGTTACTCTTTGCTAAATATATATCCCATTACAGACATGTGCCATTGTAAGGGTCATTAAAAAGACAAGTATAGGGAATAGTACCTTGTCACCGATTGTCCATAAAAATAATTGCTGAAATAATTCAATAAAATTTGCATAGGTTCAACCTCACAGCTCGCTCTTATAATCGAAAAAATTCTACGTTGGTGAGTAAATGTATTCACTATGACGCATATATTGAGTTCACGTCGATATTGCGACACAGAAATACAGCGAAGCCAATTTACGGCAGGTTGTAAATCGCTAATGGTTTCCCAAGGTGTTATATACTTCTTTCACAGCACTCTTGGTACGATTGCTAAAATTGTATAAACTCCTTTATTTGTATTCTTTAATTTTTTCATTCAATAAGAGGTAGAAGTCGTCATCATGTCATCTTACGAACAATCTCTTTGAGAGTTCAAAGCACTATGTTACGCTCTGTTAAGAAGTGACGTCATATCGATGACTTAATAATCTACTGATCACGTCGTTTAGAGCTGAGTAGAAACAAAGTTGATTTTCCAAAAAGCAGATATCCTTGAAACCAAAGCATTAACATTATACAAAGGTTATTCAAATTTGGAAAGGATTATTTTGCACATGTGACTGGCTTGGTATAACAAAGGCCAAACCAATTTTAATACTTTTATCTTATAATGGAATGAAACTATTTTTGAAGATTTTTAGATTATTCCAAGTATTGAAATTGAACTATAGCATTGAAACAATATTGTGATAAATGAACATCAGCGTATAATCAACATTAGTATAGAGAAAGGATTGTTTTCTACACTTGTAACGAATTATATCATAAAGAAAAATCAAACTATTTCCTTGATATATGGTTTTTCGATCATTTTGTATAAATATCCCTGTTTTATTCATCAAAAGAAAGTATTTGCTGATTTTGACAAGAAAGTACTGCACTTCTGAACAGAGCGACGTGGAATAATATAAATGACTTTAAGATTAAACTTCTTTTAAATATCAGTTGCTATGCGATGTTACTAAGGACCCCTGATATTTAATCCGTACCGTGACATAACGGAACATACAAGATACAAATGTGTATGCAAACCATTTTGGAAACAATCATTCATGTCGGATACAAAGTGATAAGATAAGGCTGAGCAATCATTTCGCCAGAATTCTAATTGTATCGTATGTCGCGTGTTTTATTGAATAGAGTAAATAAATATACACTGGCTTGACTGGTTTCGTGACTGAGTCCTTCTATTTTGATATAAACCAAAACAAATTACAGTTAAGTACTCCATTACATTGCTACTGCGGTTATTGATTGAACCAGTCAATGTTAAAAGTGACACTGAAGTTCTAAAATAAATATTATTAAAATAAAGAGAACATTTTAACATAAACAACGGTAAAAATGTGATCAAAAGTTGTCAAGTGGTTTTAATGGTATGAGCAGTTAAAGATTTTTCAGGGGAGATAACTCATCATAAATGTATTACCTTTTTGCTGAATTTGATGGCATTACAAATGAGTGATGCCAGTTTAAAAAAATAAGATAAAAATTTTCTTTACGACTATTTAAGACAATTTATTGTTATTTTATTGTTAGTTAAATACATATAAATTGACATTCGTCTTCAGATACATATATAATTAAGTGAGAAGGAATTTATACGATTTTTACTGCTGGTAAAATCTTTCTGGAGAAACGAACGAGGAACATCTCAGTTTCAATATAGTATTAGTTATCACAACATCTCAAACGTATCTAGTGACACATGAATAACGTCCATCAGATACGAAGCTGAGATTTTGAATAAATTTAAATATTCAGTAATGCTAAAATTATACAAATACTATCCGAATGTGAAGCAGCGTCATCCACATCTTTATATATTGCAGAAAAATGGATTTTTTTTAGATGTTATTGGAAGAGATCATTGTTTTTAGGAAAATCTGTTATATCTTTCATAATATTATCAGAACTCATGAACTCCGAAGTTATCTCCCCTAGGATTTTGTAAAACAAATCTCTCGAGAAATTTTTAACCGATTTTTATGGAATTGTTACTGCCGTTTATATTAAGATGTCCTCTTCATTACATTTATTTTTCTAAACATCAGTGACACTTTACCTTATCTTCACTATGTAAAAAGACGATGTTTATAGATATTTCCTTCAAACAACAATGACCGATTCTCGACTTAAGCCAAACTGAACATAGGTGGACAATAAACATACAAAACAGGTGTATTTTGCTGAGTAAAGATGCACAGTATATGTAGCAGGCTTGTCAAATTACCAAAGACTTCATTACACTGGAGCTATTGCTCAAACATAAAACCGGATTTGGCTGCACTGTTTGCAAATACCGCTCGATAACATGCCACAAAAGAAGTATCATATTATACATTATACCATTAAAATTCAATGGAGGATTGAGTTACTCTGAGAGCAAGAATGTAAAATGACCTGACTGAAAAAGAGTATGTTATCTGATATCAAGGAAGTAATGTATGCGCTAGCAACATGTCAACTACGTGACACTGCTCAGACATCGTTCTATACGTACTCACCATACTACGCTTTTATTATTAAATGTACTAGTCAGTGCCCCATGGTTGGACTTGAAAGGAAGGAAATATTCCGGAAGTAGAACTGATTCAGTGTGCAGTATAAAAAGGCTAAAGGTTTGAGCTAATAGTTATAAATTTTACTTCAAAATAATTAGTCATTCAAACCTATTTATAAATCACTGTATAATGTTTTTTGAGTCATATTATTAGATACAAGGCATCCTTACCTTGTATATTTCCCAGGTTTCATAATTCCAAACTTAGACTAGTCCTTGTTTTTCAGGTTTTACTAGCAATGTTTCACAAGCTTATAAAGATCTTCTTTTCAGCGACATATAAAAAAAATCGATGAATCGGATTGTAGACATCATATCTGGTTACCGATTATTACGATGATTAAGTGTAATGCACACAATATAAACGTTCGGAAAATGGCTTCAGAATGAAACGTATTATATGAAGGTTTGCAAGGCTAGACAGTCAAAGTAAACCAAAGACCATCAAGATTTATTTATGTTGCGAACACAAATGACGCCTTTCTTAATAATTAGTCAAGGTATCCAAACCAGAGTTTAAGTCTGAACGAAGTCGTCTACATTTATTCCAAACAAGTATTTTGGAACATACAATTCGTTTCGTTATATGAAAAAAAAGACAAGCACAGACTCAAATTCATTCTAAATTGACGAAAGAATATTTAGATGTAGAATTTAATTTACATAACACTTTGGTTTGTAATTATCCTGAATCTTCAAACCGACACTTTATTGCTGCCGTATGATTATCTAAACTGCTCCAATAATTTGCTTGTTATTCCTTTGCACTGGAAAGGTCTGTTTGAAAAATGTTTTATCCAGCATAGAACCATTTATGGTCCTCTCCTTACGTTTTAGTTTTCTACTGCCACATAAATTATTGAATACAGAAGGTACTGTCTTCATGATGAAAGTATCGTAGTTCATGTGACATATATAGTGCTGGGTGGGCCAGTCAGGCTATTTATAAAGCGCTTGCAGTGCTACGATTTTAAAATCAATTGCGTAATTGATTAGCCTAATGCAATTGGTTGATGGAAGACATAACTACGGCTAATCAGGATATCACCCTAAAATAGTGGAAATGTATGATAATGTCATTGTTTTGATATGTTTTGAATATCATTCTTATGTTTTGTATCTTCGATATCGACTAAAAAGTATCGTATACAAATTAAATTTTAAAGCGCTAAGGAATTTGAGATACCTCTGTGCAAATCAAATTACTTCTGAACACAGGTTAAACCAATTAGAAAAAGTACCACTCAGGTAGATGACTTTCCTGTGTTTTATATTGTTGTCACAATTCCACTTTTACCATATCGTCTACATATATAAAAATACATTCGTGTATTTTAATGTATAAGTATTAGTATGGACGGATTATTAGTTGGGTGAGCTATCACCTTGTAACACTTAGGTATGAATATATCTGTTTCACAAGCTAACCCTCGCCCCCTCCCCCAATTAAAGAGTCAGCATTCTTATCTATATCACTAACAGTGTATCTATTTGACTTAAGTGTCAGGTACACAGCATTTATTTAGAGATATGTGGTAACATAAGATCGCTATATTGCTGGGTTATTAAGTGACGTGTTATCTATATCACTAACGTTGTATATAATCGATTACATTAATCATGCATGCAGCAATTATGTAAGCAGTTTTGTTGAAATCTGTTGTTATATAATATTACTACTTTGCGTTAGCAGAAAATGTTCTCATCGATATAAAAACGAGTCTCTTATTCCAGTTTTTATTTTCTGTTTATGGAACCATAATCGCTATTCGTGTAAGGGCGGTTTTCTGCAACATTGAAAGTTCCACAGCACACTATCGTAAGATGTAATTTACTCAACAGTCTACTTATTTGTGTATTCTCTTGTTTGGATTCGACGGTTTCCCATGATTCAATCTCATTCTTGCATATCTTATAAATAAATAGTCAAAAGAATCTGACGAAGGTATTTTTTTCAATTGAACGTGCGCAACACTTTTTTGCATATCATATTGTTGCCACGGAATTGTGTGCACGAAAATACCTTTTGTATGAACATAAATGTAGATTGGGTATCGTTTCCGTGTACAGCATTACCCATGGTGTATGATTTTAGCCTTGGCGAATACGAAACAGCAATTTCTGTTCACTGACTCTAGGACGCAATAAGTGCTGGCAATGGGGGTCTCGTTAGATTTGACCACTTCTAGAGTACTTACAGTGCTGTTTTTCTTTATATCTGTTTTTCTTTATATAGCCTGCAAGGAAGCATGGGACGGTCGACCTGATCCTCCCCGCCTACATACTATTTGGTCTAACTCCCAACACATGTTCTTAAGTTTAAAAATTTGTATTCAACACCTAACGCTTCCAACAAAATAACGGAATTGCAATGGGCACTAAAATCGCACCTTCGTATACCAATATTCTCATGGGAAGACTCGAGCAAAAGCTCCTCAACGAGATACCCTATAGACCTCTAAGCTGGTGCAGATTTATTGACGACATAGAATCAAAATGGATTGAAACGAGAGACAATTTCAAAATATTTATTGAATTCGCCAATCACCTCCATTCTACGATTAAATTTACGTCAGAGTCATCAGACAGGTCCAACATATACTCAATCTACCCTCCTGGAGGGGAACATAGAAACTGACCTGTATTCTAAGCCAACTGAATCTCACCAGTAGCTACTCCAAACCAGCTGCCACCTCTAGCACATAATAACAAGTCTTCCTTATGGGATATGCGTCTGGATCAAACCCATATGCTATAATCCTGTATGCTATAATCCTGTATGCTATAATCCTGTATGCTATAATCCTGTATGCTATAATCCTGCTACCTGTGAAAAGAGACTCGCAGAGCTCCTTAGAAGGAGAAGATACGGAAATAGCTACATCGAGGAGGCTATTAAGAAAACTAGACTCATCGATAGAGGAACCTTCCTGAAATATAAAACCAAGAAAACCAACAAATGCGTCCCCTTCGTGGTTACTTTCCACCCCGACGCCCCCAAGCTACAACAAATAATTCGGAAGCATTGACACCAGATTGAATCTACAACACGTTTGAAGGGCATATTTCAAGAAGTTCCTATGGTTTCGTACCATAGACCTAAAATTCTAAAGGACCATCTGATACGTGCCAAAGTAACTTCAAAAACAAGACCACAGATTCAGGCACATATTGCTGCAAAGACAAGCGTTGCCTAATTTGCAAACATATGTCTGAGACCAAATCGTTGAAAGTTCGACGACAGGAGTTAGCTTCACTATCAATCAGAAGTTAGGATGTCGAACCAAAAATGTAATCTATCTTCTAACATGCAAAATCTGTGCCACTCAATATGTTGGCGAAACCGTTGATTTCAGAAAGCAAATGAAGAACCACAAGATCCGCATTCGCAACAAAATCAACGCGAAACTCGCCAACTCGGCATTCAGTCCAGATGGTACCGATTGAAACTAACCTGGGGTGGATCGATATAGAACGCACACGTAAGGAACGATACTTGATACTACAATTGAAAATTCATTGGGACTTTGGTCTAAATGAAAAAGTCTAAATTTCCTAATACAATCTTATCAAAACTACAGTCAGGCATCAGTTTATCAGACGTACACAAATTTTGCGATATTATTTACCCAAGTAAATATTCCATAACTCTTTACATGTATCATTATTATTATTATTATTATTTGAACTGTTGTCGATTATCCCGCTACACCATAATCTCGACATACTTCCTTAGTACCTCCATGCATAACTTTACCGGGATATAATTTCTATTGTGAATTTTGTAGGTGGCATTGATTTTTGCCACACATGGTGACCGTCCTTTGTTCCCAGCCTGGAATTAGGTCAAAACACTTCGGTTCTCTGCGGGAAAGGCACGATAAATCCTTCTTTGAATTTTGTTTATTTCCCCGTCATTCAAAAATGTAGGAGTCAACAATTTATCTTGGCTTTTGTGTTTGGTGTTTGTTTTGTGGATGTAAATTGTTTCTCCCCTTGACGAAGAGCTTGTTTAGCTCGGAACGTTGGGAAACTGTTTTGTATTTGCGCCGTTATCAATTTTTGCGTCAACACACACACACAAACTCACACACACGATACTCTAACAATCATGTGGATAGTACAGTTATAAATTAAATGCATCATCTCTTTTAAGGAATGATCTATTGTGCAAAGGGAGTAAATAGAAAGTAATTTCTTGATCTGATCAAAGACTATTGTATTTCAGATTTGTATATTTTAATCACAATCTATTGGATGTATGTATTTCAAGGATCTGTGTAAGGACATTGTGCTAAACAGTGAGATTCGTCTTCTAATTGCATTTTGTCACACGAGATTCAGACACAATGATGGAAGGGTATGCCATTTGTCTTCCTTTTCTTATGTCGAGCTCATTAGTGATACAGCGGTCCCTAGCCATTGCATTGAAGAGACGGAAGAGTACTTTAATGGTAATAATGTTTCGTACAGAAAAACAACTGTCATAACATTTACTGTAGTAGTATGCTTTACGTAAATTATAATTAGCCGAGTTCTACTCTTATATCAAATTTCCTTGAAGACGTTGTCTGAAATGAAAATAAACATAATTTTTCATCTTCGACGTCTATATCCCTAAGCATTCAATACAAACAAAATCATAAGTTACCTTGACAAAATTATAAACATTCGTACACCTAAGATACACAACAGGTTTTACGAAAAAATTTCAACAATAATTTCATAACGTTTGCTTTTCATATAAATTATTTATATTTTTTTATAGGACATTGGCTATTTTTTTTTTTTATAGGACATTGGCTATTTATTTTTTTAAATATTTTTTATAGGACATTGGCTATTTATTTCTTTTTATTTTTCGCGTCTAATTTAACTACTTTCCATTTGTCTGGCACCTTCTTGCAGCTTGACACGAAAGAACACTAAGGTATTTTCTTTGATATTTGACACTGCCTCATGTGATGAACTGTTAAAAACAGCATACATACCATCTGCACATCTCAGGAGAATCAGAACATTATGTCTGTAAGTTTTAAAATTCTGATAAACAAAGTCATATTTACTTGCATTATATTGTCTTATTATTAATGTATTCTTTATTTTTTTTGTTTTGAATCCACATCTGTATATGCTTTAGAAAAAATAGTGTCATCTTACATTTATACGTAACATTGATTCATTGTATACTGGTCGCTTATGCTAATTAGCATAGCTTAGTCGCGCGATAAATTGTATATACTTTTTATTAGATAACTAAGCCATCATATATATAACTGTATCCCTAAACCTAATGTGTGTATGCCCATTGTGTGTAAACGTATTTAGTCATAATGTCACAATGTATGTGATCTCAACCGCGTCACTAACTTGTATGTGTATTTCCGATGTGTGTAAACTTATTTAGTCATAATATCATAATGTGTGTAATTTTCAAGTAACAATGTGTATGTAAAAGTTTATTATTGATTTCCTACATTTTGTTTTCTTCTTGCATCTGTTTGTATATCATACTGTATAAAGTATGTGGAAATAGCTCCTCTCCTAACTAGGTTTGCACATGTTGCATTCTACTCCAACTTTAAATGCAATGTGTTCATTTTAATGTTGTTTATCCTCCTTCCATAAGGTTAAAGTTACCAGTATTTATGAAATGGACATGGCTATGACTCGCTTTCTCCGCCAAGATATAGTCCAAAAACCTTACAAAGTCGCTATAGCAAGAAAAGCAGGTCACGGTATGCAACTATCCATTGTAGTGAGTAGTGCCGTCCATAAATGAACAGATCCATCAAGGTCCATGACTGTGTACGCACCAGTGTCAGAAAAATTGAGCTAAATGCAAAAACTTAACGACATCGCTGGAGCTCAAAAACTTGGTTACTATCACATATTTTTGATAGTGGTGAGTAGTACTCTACACAGTGAATATTATCGTCAAGTTTCAAGACTGTACATACAACAGTGTCAGCGAAACAACTAAATGCAAAAACTTAATGTTGACGATTATACCAGCAACAACAACAACAATGCAGTCGGAAAAG
Organism: Margaritifera margaritifera; assembly: GCA_029931535.1. Taxonomy (NCBI): domain Eukaryota; kingdom Metazoa; phylum Mollusca; class Bivalvia; order Unionida; family Margaritiferidae; genus Margaritifera; species Margaritifera margaritifera. The sequence goes on from JAQPZY010001569.1 coordinate 1,042,064, forward strand.
TGATACGTATGTCTCGCCTATGCTGCGCAAGCGAGACAAAACAAGAGCTGATAGGGTTGAAAAACTCTGATTTCATTTTTCCCTCTATATTACGCAGCTTATTAGCATCTGCGGTAATGATGATTTGATTACAGAAATAAAAGGCAGCTCATGTACTGGTTATATTGATGGCTTTATGATCAAATGTCTCTAAAACGTAATATCTCTAAGTAAATCTTTGAGATCAGAGATGCAGCCATTAATGTGTAGCAACATGACAGTAAAGCCTCTCAGTTAGAACCTGATATTTTAAATCACATCACACGACTGATAACACACATTTCAATGTATCATATCCCTGTTCATGTACATTTTATGAAGTGTTTATGTAAATAGTGTTCCTATCCCTGTTCATGTGCATTTCATGTGATTATGTAGATAGTGTTTCTATCTTCATGTGCATTTTATAAAGTGATTATGTAGATAGTGTTTCTATCTTCATGTGCATTTTATGAAGTGATTTTGTAGATAGTGTTCCTACCCCTGTTCATGTGCATTTTATGAAGTGAAAGTGTTCCTATCCCCGTTCATGTACATTTTATGAAGTTATTATGTAAATAGTGCTCCTATCCCTATTCATGTGCATTTTATGAAGTGATAATGTTCCTATCCCTGTTCATGTACATTTTATGAAGTGATTATGTAGATAATGTTCCTACACATGTTCATGTGTGCATTTTATTAAGTGAAAGTGTTCCTATCCCCGTTCATGTACATTTTATGAAGTAATTATGTAAATAGTGCTCTTATCCCTGTTCATGTGCATTTTATGGAGTGATAATATTTCTATCCCTGTTCATGCACATTTTCTGAAGTGTTATGTATATTGAATTTATAATATGTGTCCATGATCTAAGTTGTACTTTTAGTCATTTTGTAAACAACATATTTACTGCATTTGAGTTCAAGATCAGTCTCATTTACATATAATTTAACAATAAGATTTTAATTTTCCATATCTTGATGTGAGAAAAGTCAGGTACGCACAGGAAATTTCCATTAGAGTTACTCATATTCTAGAACATTCTGTCAGGGGACTTATCATTATATTTGTACAGGTTTGCTCAACAAGATAGCATTCCTAAACTAAACTTCGCATTATTAAGATCTGTCTATCAAGGAATTTATTTTAGTAATCAGCTGTTATAGTTGTTAAAATCAGAGCAAATTCAGAGACAGGAATTATTTATTTGAAATATTCATTGGAATTACTAAAAGTGCTCATTCTCATATTGGATTAATACTTTACTTTAGGATTTATGCGAAGTTATTCAAAGATATTCTGATTACATCATTCAGGCAGATCAGAACATTCAAGACTACTGACACGTCAGGACATTCAAGGCTACTGGAATTCATTCGGAACATTCTATATTTAGGACTTCTGCTTAGGACACTTAGGATTATTGGATTATTTGGATTTTAATTCACGTTACTGTAAGTGTCTTTTGAATTTTCAAATTAATTGTCTAGAAATAAATTGCTTGTTGATTTTACTTACATTGTTTGTTTCACTTTCTTTCTGTTATATTATTTTAAGACTTAGAGTCGTAACAGAAGTGAAAGTGTTCCTATACCCGTTTATGTATATTTTATGAAGTGATTATGTATATAGTGTTCATATCCCAGCTCATGTAGATTTTATGAAGTGATTGTGTTCGTATACCTGTTCATGTACATTTTATGAAGTTATTATGCAGATAGTGTTCCTGTCCCTGTTCATGTACATTTTATGAAGTGATTATGTAGAAAGTGTTCCTATCCCTGTTCATGTACATTTTATGAAGTGATAATGTTCCTATCCCTGTTCATGTACATTTTATGAAGTGATTATGTAGATAGTGTTACTATCCCTGTTCATGTACATTTTATGAAGTGATTATGTAGATAGTGTTCCTATCCCTGTTCATGCACATTTTATAAAGTGATAGTGTTCCTATCCCTGTTCATGTACATTTCAAGAAGTGATTATGTAGATAGTGTTCCTATCCCTGTTCATGTGCATTTTGTGAAGTGATTATGTAGATAGCGTTCATATCCCTGTTCATGTACTTTTTTATGAAGTGATTACCATTCTTGATAAACTTTATCTTGGCAATTCTTTCTTTTTATCTGATGCATGTTTATTAAGCAGTTGTACAAATAAATAGGATATCTTGTTGATTGCAATGAAACTGAATAGACGTAAATGTACGATACTTAATACTAATGTTTCCTCAGAGTAAAATTAGATAACAGTTACCATTAAAAAAAATGATTGCTTACTGCAAATGTTTTTCATTTCTTCTGACCTATTGTACTTTATGTCAAGAGCAATATTGTATCGTGTGAAATCCGCCAGGCGTGCATGAATACATCATAAAAACAGTGCAGATTGTAAGAACATAATTCCTGGTTCATTCTCTAATCGCAAAAGAATATCGGATTGAAAAACACAGAGATGATATAATAATACTAAACTATCCCCGCATTACGTAGGATCCACCCCGCGGAGTAACGGTGTAAAAGAAACTAACTTTTTAATTAGTTATTAAATTAACATGTTATATTTTTGTGCAAGCCTAGAAACGGGACAGTTAATATGAGACAACTCTCACCTTCATATGACCTCTCCTTCATAGTTATTTAACTCGGTTTTAAGTGCCTATTATAATGTATATACTGCTAAACAAAATCATATAATGATTGTGACCAAATATCAATTACATAACACGCATGTGACTGTAATTAATATTTGCATGTCAGATAATCAATAATGTACTACAGTTTTTTCTTTATAAAAAAAACAATAATGTACAAAATATAGTTATCTTTATGATCGTATCTGTTATTTTGTACCCTATGTGCAGGACATGGTTATTGCCTTGTAAAACGTCATTATGTTACTTCACTATCAAATATCGCCGAGGTACTGCTGTCTATTTTGGTATTCGAGGATGTCCAATACTAACTAATAACTAGTTGGGGGGGGGGGGGGCGGGAGGCGGTAGGAATGAGCGCATATATTCCATTTCTTCTATTTACACTTCCAGTTAGCGATCAGTCCACTTAGAACGTTACATAGTCCTTGTAATTCGGGGCTAAAATCCCCTACCAACCAACAGTACTGATTGTCTGGGACTTTCCCTAACAATCAATAAGACGTTCCTTTGTGCAGCGATGAAAAGTATAAATACAATAAAATTATTTACCTTAAGCGCATGCATAAATTACGAACAGTGCAGTATCAACGTACAAGGGTTTGGTATTTCCGGTCCACATAATGTCTCCAAACTGAGTTACTTACAGACATTGTTGTGTCAGGGCAAATTAATTTACTTAACTAGTTTAAGGTTTACTTAAAGAAACATTTTCCTCTTTGTTACATTGCGTTTTTAGAGGTAACTGGAACGAGTCTAAAATACCATCGTCGCAAGCTACGGGCGATAATCAGCTACGATCATTATCATCAGTGGTCGTTTGTGCGGAAATGTCTTCGTTACTCATGAATATTCGTAAACCTGCTTAACCAATCATTGCGAGTACGAGTAAATGTTTCTCACCATTCTGACTTGGCATGACCTTTCAAGCTGTTTTGAATGAGCCAGTCAAAGTTTCTCTTCTAAGTACAGTCATTTAGTGATCTATAAAACGTGTACTTTCATTGATTGTTACAGTGTGTTGTTGATGACGTAATTTTATTATGCTTACTCATCAAAAACGAGGAAATCTCAGCACAGACAGCCACGAGTGATAAAGGAGCCTAGCGGATTAATGCCCGTGGCTTGCGACGAGGCTAAAATACTATCAACACAGTTTTATGATTTACTGAATAACAAACCTCGAAATGAAATGAAATAGCAAACTATTAATTAACAAACTAAAAGTTCAAATTCAAAGTTATCACTATTTTCCGGGATATCAATTGTGCAATAATTTGACCGGGCACACAAACGTCAAAGAAACATAAATAACCTTCGCGCCTATATTAATGACTGTTCATCTAAACGATTATTTAAACACATACAACTGCAACCGACATGTCTGTGATAAGAAATTTTTTAAAATAATAATCATTTGTTCGCAAATGTGACCTTGTGCCTTTGAAGGCTGAACCAGTTTCTATCAAATATTTTTTGTCACGGTCATTTAAGATTCATTATGATTAATTAAAGCGAGAAACATTTCTCGCGTGAAAAGTTTCATGATATCTCTTCCACAATGAATTGTGCAAAATGCATAGAAGAAGGTCATTTTGTTTTTTTCGAGTCTTGTTCAGCCTATAGTTTTCAAATATTTATCTCACAGGTGGTCGCTTTAAAGATAAAAACGGTATGTGACTGTGAGAATATATAGGGTAGGGACCTGTTGTCCCTATTTTCTAGTATGAGCAGGTGCATCATGAGACAACCACCAACATCAGAATGAAGACAATGCACAAATCGGTGATGCACAATACAAGAAGTTGAAGCGCTACTTCCCAAGGAAAACAGGTCCTAATACTAGTATATCAATAGCAATATGCCTGGCGCAAACCAAACTAAAAATGCACATGACTAGGAATTACACCCTTGTAGCTTTGTGATTGATTCTCTATACTATATTCATCTTCAAAGGTATATTGTCAAAAAAGGAAGTAAAACAATTTATGTAGCTTAATGATAATTAGGACTCTAAATCAGCTACTGATATTTTTATTTCGCATAATGAATACAATGCAAATAAGTATATATATATATATATATATATATATATATATATATATATATATATATATATATATATATATGTGAATGAAAACAATCTGACAACAACAGTACACAACTGGTGGGGAAGCAGCCCAAGTTGGACAGTTGCCCACAACCTTATATGTAGATGGCGCAGTTTTTATTGCTAACTTGCTTGCTTACGTCATCATTTAGATTCCTTTGTTCTAATTGTATAGTTTCTCTAAATATCTACACTCAAACATCATATAGATTATGTAAAGTAATTACATTTTTGTGTTTTGTTGTTATGCCGTTCGTGTAATCGTCGTTTGTTGCTTTGTGCCCTTGAGAAAGAAATCGGAAGATTCCTAAAGGGCTTAGGCTGGTTTCATACCATTTTTGCACTGTTGTTTTTATCCGGTATTTGCATACTGTATATACGATTTTCCCTGACCAACACGATCTTTATGATGCCGTGCAACCTGGAAAGACTGTTAATTGCCGAGTGACTATATCAATAAAGCAAACAGTCAGCTGACTGATGTCAGATTCTAACAGGAGCTAAACCATGACCCATCACTAGAATATGCTAACAAAGTTAAGCATACCATCAGTGAAATGTTGCAAGAGGAGACCAGAAGACCAAGGAATGATTTACCTCATAAATTCCGAGAGTAGGAAGATTTTATCTTCCATCAAAAATACACAAACCAGATCTGCCTATAATTTCTGGTTAACCTTAAACATTTGGAATATTTAGACTTCTTTATTCATACACAACCCTCCTATTTTCAGGACACAACGGATATATCGTGAGAAGTAAAGCCAGAGAACCGTTACCTCCCAACACAATGCTAGTTTCACTAGCCGTAACATCTGTCATTATCAATATTCCACACTATGAGATAATACAGGCGTGTAAAGAATCATGGGTAACAATAATCGTGAAGACGCCACGAACAGAATTCCTGGTCAAACTCTTGGAGTTAGTCCTTAAACTCAATAACTTCAAGCGGAACAGCCATGGGGAATAAGATGGCTCCCTCATACGCAAATAAATTTGTGGGCCGATTAGAAAGCCAGTTTCTGGTTTACGTAAGATATAACCCATACCAATGGTTGCGTTTCATTCGTGATGTGGAAATTAAATCGCAAAATGTGATCGAAAAGCTTGACGAATTCATAATGCAAGCCAATAATTTCAACCATTCGATCATATTCACTGCCGAAATTGTGAATACCAATCATATTTTTTAGACACAAATACTAAACTTGTTGCAAACACGCTTCATGTAGACATTTATTCCAAACTGACTGACTGACAAGAGTAATTTCTTTGATCCAGCTGCCATCCAATGTACTGCAACCCATACAATTATCCCTTGGTCTGGTTTTACAACAGTTTTACACTTTTGTTTGCCAGTTTATCTTTTATATGTATATGATTTAAAAAATCAAACACGACCTTTATGAACCAGTGCATGTTGGAAAGAACGTTATTTCCCTCATGAATTGCAATATATACTTGTTCATATTATTCGGCATACGGTCAACCCTAATCTGCTCTGTTATATATCATGATTACTAGCCGTAGCGATATAGTCAGTCTTGGTTCCGTTCTGTTTTAATTTTTATTTCACACATTTAAATTTCTTGTATGAATATCGTTTACACCATCGTTACGTAATAAAATCGACGATTCGTCGGACGAAAATGAAACTGACTCGGTTTCAATATAGAACAATCTGGTCTGACGTTATCCTCAGCAGATAAATACGGTATAATCTTTTTCCTAGAAAGAAATTAATGCCAAACATGTTTTTCATTGATTATCCCTTTGAAGTACTGTATATTTTGCCACTAATGTAGAACATCTTTGGATTTACATATCAAAACATATGAGACAAATTATACTTTACATGTAGTATACATACATATGTAAAACATACGCGATGTCAAATATGTCAAGCATTATTCATATAAAACATTTACATAGTTCAAACATGCAAAAATGTAAAAACACTTTTGGTCAGCTGAGCATAAAGAGCATAGAAAGTAGAGGGTGAGAGAAGTAATAAATTTAATTCTAACCTTGAGAAAATGTATTACACTGAAAAATGTATCTCTAGGCTTATCCTTTATGATGGAAGTGAGTTAACAGATTTGAATAGCATTTTAATTGAACAGAAATCCATTTACAAATATTTTTCCTCAACCAGAAATCCCTAAATCAGTAATTATCATTTGAATACCTTTTTCGATTTTTCAAATCCTTTAAATCGCAAATAACTGCAGATGAGAAATAAGCACTTGAAGGCCCTGTCATTGCAAGCATGTTGGTATACACTGAAAAAGACGAAGAATAACAAGTCAACTGGTTTTGATAGTTTGTATGGTTTTGATGATTTTACTGCAGAATTCAATAATAAAAATAGTCATAAATTTTACGAAAACAATAGTCTCTAAGTTAACCAAAAAGCAGGAAGTTATTACATGCATTTCTAGAGAATGAAAATCAAATTCTTATCTAAAATATTGACGACCCATCTCTCTCTTGAATATTGATCTGAAAATTACACCTTCAGCTGTTGCTTGCAGATTAAAATATATCTTCCTGCAGATAATAAGTGAAACACAATCTGGACTTCTGAAAGGTTTATATATTGGTGATTGTACGCTACGCGCCACATTTTTGATTTATTTGAAGAAAAAAAAGAAGAATCATTCCAGCACTTTTGAAAAAGCTTTTGATTGAATTGAATGGTCCTTTATGAAGAAGTTTTAAGAGTTGTTTTAGTTTTGGTCCATCTATCCTGAATTGGTTTCAACCCTTCTATTGCAATATATCTAGTTGCGTTCAAAATAATGGACACTGCTATCAAATTTGTTCCCTATTCAGCCTGGAGTCAGACAGGGTGATCCCCTTATTTCTTGATCACATCTCTAGAATTATTTAATGCTGAAAACAATCTAGGTATAAAAGGTGTAAATATTAACAATTCTGAATACTTGATAAGACAATAGGTTGGTGGTACAGCTATATTAGTAGTTGATGATGAAACTTCCCTCAACACAGCTTTAATTATTTTAGATAACCTCTCCTGTTGCTCTGGATTGGGGGTAAAATTTGACAACACCTAGGTCGTATAGCTTTGTGCAAAATGGGGTTATAGTCACGAATTAAGAATATCAAATAAAATATTGCTTGGATTCATTCTGATCATTTTACGCTTAGCAATATTACTGTACTAAACTATACTGAGAAAATTGAATGAATCACAAAGTAACTTACAAATTGGTCCGTTTGTGGTCTGTAAAATTAAAGTAATAAAATCTCTATCTCTGCCTATGCACCTTCCTTGTTTTCCAGACCCACTAAAGGAAATCATGTGAAATCTCCAAAAAGTCTTTTTAAACTTTCTTGGGAGTGGAAAGGGTGACAAAATTAAAAGAATCATTCTAGTTAATGACATTCTAGATGGTGAGTTGCAGATGGCACACCTTATTTTCTTTGTCATGCACTTAAGATCACTTAGATAAGAGAATTAACTGACCTACTCAATCATTCACGATAGAAATTCCTTCTTAAAGACACACTTGAGAAATTTGGACGAGACAACATCATTTTTGAAAGAAAGAGGGCCTCCACAAAGTTTGGCATAAGTTTAACAGTTTTTGAAAGATGTTTTTCTCATGCTCTGAATGAGATTACTACTCTACCACAACCCCTAAATTTTTTTTTATCAATGACACTCAGGTATACTAAATATGTTACTATAAATGGCATTATAATCTTTCTGAAGAAATGGTGTGAAAGGTCTGTATTTGTTTGTTAATGACATAGTTGAGGAAGATGACATTCTTTTCATATAGTAAGTTCATACAAAAAGTTAATATCGATATCGCTTGTGTAGAATTCGATGGAGTACTTGAAGCATTATCAGACACTTGGGAAAATACCATTAAAAATACTAGAAAATTAGAATCTTCACTGCACGAAATATAACTCGTCCCAGAAACCAGTACAAAATTGAAAAATCATTTTATATTACATTTCTGAAGAATATAAAAAGACTTCCAGTTAAAATTAAACATAAGTGAAACTGTGTTTTAAATCTTAATTATTCACATGAAGATTGAGAATCAATATTTGTACTTCCCTTCAGTATTATAGATGATACGGGACTTCAGAGTTTTCAATGCAAAGTTCTCCATAGACTACAAACAGTCAATTGTTTAAACAGAAAATCTCGTAAACATCATTACAAAATTATTTGAAATTAGAGATTCACTACAATTTGAAATCATAACTGTATGCCTAATTTTGATAAAAGTATATATATATATATATATATATATATATATATATATATAGAGAGAGAGAGAGAGAGAGAGAGAGAGAGAGAGAGAGAGAGAGAGAGAGAGAGAGTACGGTGCAGTATGAAGTAAGTGTGAGAAACTGGCCAATAGCTTTCGAGATCCACGGATCCCTTGTTCAAGGTGCCCGACAGAACGTAAACATAATATCTCAAATAACAAGCAGAAACGGTATACTTCGAACTATTTACATTTTGATATCGATGTATGACCACCCACACTTTTTTCCCGGATAATATTTGCTGTACAGCTATAATCCAAAGAGTAAAGATAACGCGCTTCCAAAATTAAGAACGAGATATCATGTCTGTATGTATTACCGTTTAATGCCACCTCTGCACATAATGACTATATGGTGCCAATTAAAAGTACAATTTCATACATTTAAAAACTAAGACTAGCACGGAAACCATTGCAAGGTAAATACTTCCAACAAATGTAAACATGAAGAGGGAAACAAGTTTCTATTCTTCTTGATTCAAGCGGCCTGGTCTGAGAGTTCTGAGACGCCGAATCCAATAAGTTTCCGTTACTCGACTCGTTTTGATATACAACGTTTGATTCTGGGCTATTCCTGTCGAGATAATGGCATTGAAATGATGACCAGGAGAAGAAAACTGTTCTGCAACGGGGCTTCAAGCAACTTTTTTCGTGTGTCAGTTGGATGTATGTGGAGTCATCATTCTATTAGCTTTTCGGTCTACCCCACATACTGGATTAAACAAATCTTGCATGTTTTTAAAAATATAACATTTTGTATTTTGCATGTGATTGTGGTGCTGTGAATTTTTCGTCCGTTACTGTGCTGGATAGATTACTAGCTTGTATAATCTTTTGGCATGTCTTGCATTTTTTCTTTCCATACGGTTTGGATGATCCATTCGTAGCTTGGTTTGTGATTGGTTTAAGTTTTGCTTTGACGAGGATATCTCTCAGAGTTTTTGGTCTGCGTTATGCAATGACTGGTTTATTCGGAAAAAAGATTTTTTTTGGGAGTTTCAGATTACTCAATGGTACACCAGTGTTGCTCAGTGGTTTCGCCTATCGGAGATCAGTCTAGATGGAAAGTCATGATGATATCTTTTCAATATTTTCTCTTGTTTTATACAGTTAAAAGTCGTCCCAATTTTCCATATTAGCCTTATCGATGGACTATGTGTTGAAACAATTCTTTAGATCGTTTTTTGAATGTCTAGTCAGAGCAAAACCTTCTCGTTTTTAGTGTCTGACTATATATATATATATATATATATATATATATATATATATGACTAAAATTGCATTACCAGTTTTGTGGCTTGCATAGAACAAAACAAACTTGTATAAACATATAAAATTATATTCTGTACACTTGTACCACTCGGCAATGGCCGAAACAATGAGGACGATGGGGGAAGATTAAAGCAACACTGACAGCTATTCAATAATTAGCTACGTTTATATTTAAAAAAAAACTTAATATTAGTATTAACCCAGTATCATGCATATTGATTAATATTATAATTTACCCAGTATCATGCATGCTGATTAATATTATAATTAACCCAGTATCATGTATGCTGATTAATATTATAATTAACCCAGTATCATGCATGTTGATTAATATTATAATTAACCCAGTATCATGTATGCTGATTAATATTATAATTAACCCAGTATCATGTATGCTGATTAATATTATAATTAACCCAGTACCATGCATATTGATTAATATTATAATTTACCCAGTATCATGCATATTGATTAATATTATAATTTACCCAGTATCATGCATGCTGATTAATATTATAATTAACCCAGTATCATGTATGCTGATTAATATTATAATTAACCCAGTATCATGCATGTTGATTAATATTATAATTAACCCAGTATCATGCATGTTGATTAATATTATAATTAACCCAGTATTATGCATGTTGATTAATATCTTATTTGACTGTTGTATCCATCCCCTGAATGTAATATATAGTTCTTTATGACGTACCAATTTATGTAACAATAGTACAAATATTCAAATTATCTTGGGCAAATCACTTTATGTTTACTCAGTTATTCTACCTAGCATCTGATGAGTTTATGTATACGATCTTTCTTTTATATCCGGTAATTTAACAGATATAACAATATGATATTTCATTCAGACATGAACTCTTGGTGTAAGTATAATGCATAACAGAAATTTCATTATAAACATGAACTGTCGGCTACACACACACACACACACACACACACACACACACACACACACACACACACACACACACATATATATATATATATATATATATATATATATATATTCAGAGGAGCCTCGTTAATCCGGACACCTTCGTTCCAAGTGAATATTTCTGGATTAATGAGTTTTCCGGGTAATTGAATCATGCACATTTTTATTTTACGATGTCATCATACCGTGTACATGTACTGTACATGTATTTGCTAGCTGTAAATGTACTGTATATGCAATAATGGTTTAAATAAATTAATGGATACATCTATTGACTTGTGTTTATTTCACAAGTATCTTTGCCTTGGCAATCAGCAATTCATTGTTGACGACGGCGTGGTGGGCCGACACGTCTGAGAACAACATGAATACAGCATCATCGACTTGTTGATATTTGGCGTGGCGAGCGCGGGTTAGGTCTGCTGAGTCGGCAGGTACGGATAACTATTTGTCCTTGTTTTTTTATGATGTCCGCAATTGTGACTTGCCAATGTCTAAGGATGAATCAGCTATAATAAGCTGGCGGATATCTTGAATGGTAGCTTTTGGGTGATCTTCTTTGTGCTGGCAAATCTTCTTTTTATGCTGGCCGGTATCTCTACTCGTCTACGCTTGCTTGATGGTGTCGCCATAATAATGTAAAAAATACAACGAATACAAACTGATATCTCGCAGTTAAATGCGTTATGGTAAACTAATAAGATGCAGTCATTTTTATAAGTCGTATTTTACAACTGTTATAGCTGCTAATGAGCCGATAATTGACGTCCCTCTTGATTTTGAAATGAAGCCCTATACTGTCCACAGCTTAAGTCAATCAACCTTATTTGTTCAGCCATCAACAAACTGTGATTGTTACATACAATTGGTAAACAACAAAAGAGACTTAATGGCACACTTAATTTATTAACCATATGTTACGTCAAAAATTGTGGACTATTTGATCAGAGTGTGTTTATTTAATTATTAACACCCCCGTCGGCGACTAGCTAAAACAGACATTGTTTATACAATCGCTGGTTATAATACGGTCACGGTACTAGAAGTTTTTCCACACACATGATCACATGATCAATTTATAACTTTAACGTGCTACTAGAATTTGACCAATCAGAGATTGATACATTGACACACCTCCAAATTTGCGTAGGTGAATCGGTGTTATTCGACTGACTGTATTTTCATATACGATTGTTCAAATTTTCTTTTTTTTGGACAGATTATTTCCGGATTATCGAGGCAAGTTTTATTGAATTTTACACTTTGGTCCCCGATTTTGATTTCCGGATCCGGAACGTGGATTTCTTGATTAACGGAGCAAATTAACGTTTAGGAAATCCGTTCCAGTTGAACTCTGTCCGGATAGCGAGGTTTCCGGATAAACGGAGACCGGATTAACGATGCTCCTCTGTATGTATGTATGTATATGTATATATATATATATATATATATATATATATATATATATATATATATGTCAAAATTATCAAGTAGATATTGACACTAGTAAATATATTTTGTAAATTAACATATGTATTCCATATATGTATATAGCCTGACCAATAACAAAAATGTGATTATTTGTGCATTAAATGTGTGAATTGGCAACAAAAACCCCCCAATTATTGTTTACATGACTTGGTTTTGACATTTGTAAGTGATGTTCATAAACTCATACTGATATCAAAACAGACTATCAGTTTTCACACTTGTACATGCCCTTTTGCATTTTACAATAGAAGTACAGGTTTGACAAAACGCTCTTCTTCTTCGTCTTAAAAATAGTCACATGCAAAGTAAGATTTATTTAATATACGAGGAAGGGGGAGGGGACGTTAAGAATTTTGCTTCTTTGTTTGTTTGGTATTTAACAGTACATAAATATAGTATAATGTATATCGTGTCGAGATAACAGGAATATAATACCTTCCCCATGGACACGCCTCTGCGGCCATTTCAGCCTGGTCTGGCAGGACTGGAACCTGCACCATTCTGGTCGCTAGTCTGGCACGCTAACAACTGTGTCACTACGACTCCCAAGACCTTAAGAGAATATAATTATGGCAAGGAACTTAGAAAGGCCTTTATGAAACACAAATCGTCTGATACAGTGATCTATTTTTGTTCAGAAGGGGTTGTATCACCAGGACGCATTCACATATATAGTTAGTTGTGGGACACTGTAGCCATCAATACATCAGAAACATACTAAAACGCATAACTTAACCGAAGATACTGGGTTGACAAGATAGGTTACACTGAACTGAGAAAATAAACTAAACCCAAAATATGATCTTCTGATGCAACGGACGACCGTACGAAAGAAATGCCAAGGGTAGAGCTATTTATCCTTTCCACATTTGTGGCTTGCCTTAAAAATGTAGCAACCGAAACCGAAAAAATCAATAAGAAAAGGCTTTCGTGTTTAGCATAATTATATCTGTACAATACACATATACGATATTTCAACACCGAGCAATGGACAATGCGATATATGACGTGTCAAAGGTCTTTTGCAGGAATATTTTCATCACCAAGCGGATGTTAATATTTAAGAAAATTTAAAAAAATTAAAAAAAAAAAAAATAACACATTGACCATATTCATACAAGGATGACCACATCTGTAGTCTTATCAATGGGAACTGCTCGTGGCTTTTCTATATATTTATATCTCGGAATAGTCTCGTTGAGACCTTTGCCATACGAGGGTCTGGTAAAATATGTGTTACTGATAGAAGGCGCTTCGTAAAATTTTGTTGAAGTGAAACCACAAAGACATCTCTCCCTATCTCGAAGTTTACAGAAATAGTTTCTGCAATCATTCAAACCAAAACGACATTGAAAACTGAAATGAATATAATTTATCACACCTTCAGATGCAGGAGGTGTGTCACAACCAACCAATGAAAATGTCCACATGTATGACGTCAATTTACCCTCATAATTACATAAGACATCAGCTTATCTCATGAGTCAATGAAATCGCTTTACCAATTTTTGGGAAAGCCTCGTTCTGACGTTACGGGAAAAACTTTTTTTTTTTTTTTTTTTTGCCAGACCTTCGTATGGCGAAGTTCTCACCCAATCCCGCGAGCGTCTGGTTGAACGAGACTAATCTAGAAAATACTTCGTTGGAGTGATACAGTTTAAAAAGGGGAAATCGCCGGAAAATGGCGGTGAACTCAGGCAAAATAGAACCATGTCAAAGGCATTATCTTACCTTAATGGAATTATATGCATAAGTTCCGTAATATAATTTTCTATAGTGAGTTCACACTTGGAAAAAGAAACTTGGAAATATGTTGGCCAAGAAGAAGTCATCTCAGTCGAGTCGTCGTCATGAACGCTGTGGTGGTGTGTGATGTACAAATGACGCCATTTGGTAAACAAGGTACCTGCATATGCAAACTGTAATATTACAGAGCAAACTGCTCTCCAGACGTAGGTAAACAACGTGTTTCGGGAATGACGAGAGCGCCAACTGGGGAGCAGTTTAATTTTCTGAGTTACTTGTACGATTATTTAGGGTGTTCCGATTGGTAGCCTTATATTACTAAGGGGATAATATGCACACGTCGGTAAAATCTCATTAGACAGTTTGCCAATGTCTTGTAAAATATTATTAATGAATGTACACGACGACTGCCTGAGTTATAAAATATATTGATAACGTAAAAAATATATTGCTACTGATGACAATGTAGATTCTAACACGAAACATGCGTTTAAAATTAGAATCCGAAAGACTGAAATCTAAATCACACGTTAATATGATGATGTAAAATGTTCTGTGGCGGATGCCTAGAAAAATTCAATCATCATTATCTTATATAATAACTCTCACTGATGCTTAACTAAGGTAGTTGATGCTATTGATCTAAAATTCATACAAAAACAACAATGATTTTGCATTTTTATTTAATTCATTCTCGAAAATTCATGTTCCTCGTTGCTTTTGGTTGAACAGTTCAAGGCCTTTTCTGATAGACTTGTCATAGTTTTTAATGGTGAAGACTCTTGCAATATTTTAAGTCTATAAGTGGCAAACTGTCAACACAATATACCAGATATCAACATATCAAAATAATTATTTTTGGACATATTTCTTTCTAATGTTTCATAACAATCTTAATCACCAGCATCAACAAGGAGAAGGTCTTTCTCCTGCAAGATTGTACTGGAACACACAATGGATATTATTATAAATCATATAGATAAGACAAGTAATTCAAATGCATTGATTGCTTTATAAATCATATAGATCAGACAAGTAATTCAAATGCATTGATTGCTTTATAAATCATATAGATAAGACAAGTAATTCAAATGCATTGATTGCTGTATAAATCATATAGATAAGACAAGTAATTCAAATGCATTGATTGCTTTATAAATCATATAGATCAGACAAGTAATTCAAATGCATTGATTGCTGTATAAATCATATAGAAAAGACAAGTAATTCAAATGCATTGATTGCTTTAAAGTATCTCTAAAATTAAATCATTTCAAGGTGCATTTGTTTTACTCTAGAGCTAAAAACATTTATTGCAAACACCTTTCGTATACTTTATAAAAACATATTCTTTGTTGCATACAAATATTCCAAATGTATCATTATTAGTGCCGTGGCAAACGAAATCGATTTTGTGTCAATATTGTATGAAAGATTATTTGTGTACACGAATTAAAATCGCACAAACTCGCGTCTCACTTTTCAAACATCACTCCAAGGCTCCATCAATCTCGTATTTGTTCTTGACTCACATAAATAGGAGAACAATTATTGCGTACTAACGCAGTGGTTCTCAAACTTTTTTTGCTCGCGGACCACTTGCCTATTCAAGTCAATGTTTTATATACGACTTGAATGGTGCTCGCGGACCACAGTTTGAGAACCTATGCACTAACGTAACACAAAACAGAATAATCCGCTTAATAATGTTTACTTAGTAAAATTAAGAAATTATATCTGAATTTCCGTGGCTTCTCAAACTACTGAGTATTACAGAATTCGAGCAGAAGGATAGCTGTACAAGTGTAGATCATATATATCCTGAACCAAATCCGCACCTTTTTAATTTTTTTTTTATCTCCAACACCAACACTTTACCACAAGATAAACATGAAACAAATTCACTTTTATAAAATTCATAGCCACCAATACAATACCACAACCAAGTTTTTGAAACAAAACCCACGGCCACAGACTTCACCGTACACGACGCTGTAAAAAGTTGTTTGAAAAATTAATTTTTGGTTAATCAGGATACGAGTCAGATAAAAACACTACAATAAGATATCAGCAAAATATTGAAGATTCAAAAGTTAGACTGAACTATGCAGTTGGAGACGATGGTATATTTTTGCTGCCAAGTGATATGGAGATGAAAATTGGCAGTATTGTTGTGTTCAACAAAACCTTATAAAACTATATCTATGAATAAATACTTCTATAAATAAGAAAGTAGTACAAAATTGAATTCTGTTAGGTGATAATCAGTCTGTAACAACTCGTTAATAGATACACAACGAAATAGGAGAAGAGAACATGAGTAGTAATTATGTAGACAAGACGGATGAAAATAATAAAAGTTTTATAATCCCAACTAAAACAGCTCAATATTTAAAACACATAGATCATGAACAAACACACACTCATTTATAATTTTGGCAATGGCTGCAGAATCTAGTGTAATTTTTTGTAGGTAAGTTATTATTGTTGAAGCTTTGAATCTATTATCTTTAAAGCTTTACGTTATCTTTTTATCCTTTTTTTTACCATGTAACCTTTGGTCTAAACTGCAAACAAGAAATCAACTAATGCTAAAATAACCAAAGTCACATATTCAGCCAAGAAAGAAACAATTTTTCCAGCTGAATTTACAAACAACCATTGTATTACACTACAAGACAATGATGCTGCTGCTTTCTTTTTAGCTAACTCAAACAGTTACTTCGCAATATTTGTCATTCATTATTAACATTGTCAGCGAATTGACTACCTCCGTCTCTACCGGTACCACCAGCACTTTGTCCTTTATCACCATCTGTCAAACTTTTTACAAAATTTAATATGGTGAGACCAAGTGTTGCTGCTATCACACCAATAGCTGTAAAAACCATAGCAATTGTCACACCTCTCTCTTTAAACAATTGTTTAGCCTTTCGCCTAAATGTAACTTTTCTTTAAACTTTGTTTTTTATGTTGTTGATATTTTCTTGTAAGTTATTTTCTAAATCTGTTAAATGTCTAACTATTTCTGTTCCTTTGCTTCAGTATTTTTTAACAGTTCATGTATTTAGTTTTTTTTGGTTGCATCTGTTTTCTTGCCGATATCTTTTTATGTCCTCTTTCTCTTTGTCATACATTTCAACGTGCGATTTTGTTGGTTCCATTTTTGAATTATCTACTTTCACTGCATCTACATAACCACTTAATTCTCTTTTTCTTGCAGCATATATAATCTAGCAGATAGTTCAATGCTAATATTTTTGTGGTACTTATATATTACATTTCTGCTGCTATTAATTGCTTGTCGAATGGTCCATTTATGTCAATTATTTGCATTGGTATTTACACTTACTTGCTGGTCAGATGGTTCATTTGTGTTAATTACTTGCATTGCTATTTCGTATTGGCTCTCTTTGTATAACAGTAGGCTCCAATGAATATTTAGATTTTGTTTCTTCTCTTGACTATTCCCATTTTGCAGATTTTGTTCTGAAACGCAACGACCCTAAAAATTCACGCCCATCACTACCATCTTAATGGCTTAAACTTTCTATTCCAGCAGAGGACATTATTCGATCGGAAACCTTTAGATCTGCCAAATGCATACTATTATTCCAAGGCTGTTCATAACACAATACCTTCGCCTTTTCTCCAGTACGCGAATCTAAATCAGCGATTTTAAATAGAGTTTAATTATGTTATACTTTGTATTATCTCATTCTAAAGTATTTTTTGGAGCATCTCATAATCAGTGTAGATCTGTTCTGAAACAATTCGTTGCTTTATTATACTCGGTGATTTTGGTATGTCTTTAGCAGTTTCAAATTCATCATTATATAACTTATTATCTGTAAAATGATCTTTAATTATTGCATCCCTATAGTTTGTTCCACATATTCACCTTCATCGTAAACAAGGATTATTGAAGGTATGATCAAAATTCATACTATCACCTTCTGTCATTTTTACGTTATTTAAAGGGATTAAAAATAACATGAAAACGGTTTACCTTTGCAGAGGGTAACAGTGAAAGAAGTAGCACTGAAGAAGAAGAATACCAACAGGAACTAATAAGTAGTATAGCAAATGGAACATATAGCACAATAACTTGTAAACATTTCACAGACAAAGTGTTGTAAAAATAGATGTAAAACAAACAAAAACATACGAGAATTTTGTAAATGCGAGATCAGCCAAAACATCCAAGTCATTGACAGATATCCTAATTCTTGCAGTGGCATCACTAATAACTAAATTTCTTTCAATTGATACATTGGATGAATTAGAGACAGATTTACATGCCATCAAACTGAATAAGATACTTTACTAGGTTTTATCCTTTTGTTTGATATTACTACTTTTAGTAATGAGTGCTAGCTTAACAACTTGTAAACACATACATTAAGAAAAGCAGCAAAGGAAAAACAAAGTAACTAACAACAGAACGTCGAAAACTGTACAAGAACTAACTGAAAATAATGTGATGAGATGAATGCTTTGTAATCGATGCATTTGTTCCACTGACACTGGAAACGGTTGTTATAGTGTATGCTTATCACATAGTTAAATCGATGAGAAAAATCAAAATAAATCAGATTCAGACAAATCGGACTAAAACAAAACGAAATAAAGCATATACTTCAAAATCTATTTAGTGATAAAATTAGCAGTTTTAAAAGCTATTACTTCTTTATTTTCCTCTTGTATTTCTCTTTGTGATAATACTTTATCATTGTTGGACCTGTTATCACTTGTTAACATGTATCTAATGTGTATCCAATGAAAGCATTTTCTTTGCTGTCCACAATCAGAAAAGTCAAACGAAGCACACGGAATTCTATGACCTATATCTGGGTTATCCACACCTTCAAGCTCGGCAAACTTTAAAGAACCTTCTAAAGAGAACAATTGGTGTAACACCAGGTATTTTTTAAAGGAGTTTCTAACTTTATGTTTTGATTCATTGCCTGTACAATTCAACCTCTTGCTAATTGAGCTATCTTAAAAGTTTTATTATTATGATTCGTATGCTGTTTTAAGTATCTATTTACACGTACTTCATTTTCATACCTCAATTTCTTCTTATTCTTTTGTACTTTCTGTTTTGTTTTCTCCACTCTTTAATGGTATCCACTTCTACAAGGTTTGCACTAAGAACTAGTTTTAATAAACTCAGTTATAACTTCCCTATTTCGAATCTGCAGTATGTCATTGAATCCATTTATTGTATTCTATTTTTTTCAATTAAATTCAACAACTAAAATTGTATTACTGAAATCTATCAAAATGACTGTAAGATGAGTTGAAGTTCATGCGAAATTTAGAATAATCCTAAAATTATGCTTCCATTAAATGACAATTTTCTTACAAATTAAATGGAAGGTGGATACAAAACCAAACAAGTTAGTGCAAGTAAAACCGAAAAACTGTTGTCTTAGGTTTGAAATTGATATATTAAAAAGCATACCCAAAGGGTTAGGTTTTTAATACTGCTATACCTGATGAGTCACATAAAAAGGACAACCAGAAAAGACAGGCAAATCCGTTTCCAGAAATGCTGTGATTTGTTTTTAGCAAATAAATGACAAGTTACACAAACAACATGACCAACACTGTTTACCATGCATCATTAAATGCAACTCTTACAATTAGTTACAGCATGATTTTAAAAAAGATGTTTAAGGTGTCAATAGATTCACCAGCTAAAATGAATTTTGAAGAAGTCATAAAACTGATTATTCCGACTCATTGTCCCATTTTACAAATTATCATCTGGTAGCACAAGGAATACTTCCAGACGAAATAATTAAGATAATAAATTAGTGCTAGTAGGCCTAAGGATAATTATATCTCAATGGTAAAAAAGCAAATCAAAGAAAGCGAATAAGCTGTGAGAAAAGAGAACAATCTCATAAGGAACCCCAAACAAACAAAGCCTGATAAATCTGATACAACTCATGGATTTACAAGCACTAGCTTTACGTCTAAGGTGTCTATTTCATACCGTGAAATGAGAGAAAATATGAGGAGTATCATATATCACCTTCTTCACCTACAAACAACGGAATTAATTTTAGGTTGATGAAAATAAAGGAAACTGAGAAAGATTTGGTTAAAAAGATCGAACAATAAAGAGGTGTCAGGAAAAAGTACAAATAAGCATTTAATCTTTTAAAACTATTAATTATTTTTTAAAACTGGGTAGAGGTTATCATGACAACTGTATCAGGTGAAATGGGTGTTGTAGCTGCAAGTTGAGGAGTCACAGGAATAGCAACAGGATTTATTATTCATCTAGGTTTTAGGGTTTGTTGGAAAAGTTTTAAAAGCAAAACGAGTATACAATAAAATTTGAAACACATGATTAGATTGTAACTTCTGACATAAGTAATTGGAACAGTATTGATGATATGGCGAGGAAAATAATTATCGATAATGAAGTAAGTCATGAGGAATTTAATTTGAGATTTGCCGTGTATAAGAGATACAAGGAGATTAACAATGCAATAAGGAAGAAGGTTGGTAACACAGAAGGAAAACATATTAAAGAGTTAAATCAATATTTTTGTTGAAGGGAGGAAGATAAAAGAGAAAGAGATTTTGGGGACGCTTAAATCAAACAGGCGTTCAATATTTGTTACTACGAAGTGAGTAACCAAGCAAAGAAAAACGACAGATACAGCGTAAATAGAAATCTGTACCTATTAGCTGTTTGAATGTTAACCGTGTTAAGTTTCGTTACTTAAGCGGAAGGTTATATTACTGTAGAAGGACAACATGAAAAGAAATATATTTTACAAATTCAATTGATAACACAGATGATAAAATATATTTGTCATTACAGAGAATATATTTTGTAGTTGGTTATTACAATATTTCAAATGATCAAACAACAAAAGATTCTCTTACATCAAAGAGGCAAATGAAACAAAGACTGTTTACATTTCAAATGGATTCTATAATCTTGATGTTAACATGAACAGAATCAAAGACGGGATGACTACTAGAAACGACAACGAAGAAAGTATTGATATTGAGTGCTTGAAACACATATCAAAACTTCTGGTGTATATAACCAACTACAGCTCTAAATTGTAAGGATTCAATATTCAGAGATCTATACATACATTTACTGGTTTGAATACAGTTGTGTGAGTTTTGTTGAACCTAAAATATATTTATTTTCCTCGACCAGATCAATAAAATCAAACATTACTCCAATGGGGTATTATTCAAGCCTATTAGACTCTCTATCTGTTAAAATTGTTTCTCACGGTGACTTTGCCTCGTACACTATTAATAGAAATTACAAGCAAATACAAAGAGGTATTATAACAGATTAAATATCAGCATTCAAGAGGAAGAAAAATAAAGTAAAATGTTTTCACTGTATAACTGTATCGAATATGTTTAGTGCAAAAGGTCAGACAAAATAAATATAATGATTCGAGAAAGTATCTTTAAGAAGTCTTAGTTATTTTAGTTTTAAATTCATAGACAAAAATGATGAGAAAGATGATTCACTTGGTCAATCTCCACACAATGATTTAAACTTGAATAACAACCTTATCACAAATTTAGTTGATCCGGTACAAACATCTGATACAATTAGTAAACATTTTGTACAAAAACGAATTGACGCTCAGACACGTACAACTTTAGAGGATAATAATCTGACATATCAAACTATAGTGAGAAGACGCTGACAACACATTGACAGTTGTGAGTCTAAGTATCACAGAAAGAGCTAAGACAATTAAAGAGGTACAAAAACAAATTAATTACACCAAAACAAGAATTTAGATGCATAGGACTTGGTTAAGCAGAGATGTAATACCTTGTCTAATGCTACAAAAGCATTGCACCCTGTACGACAAAGACCACAAGAAATACCAAACACTGAACATAAGATAAACTCAGAGGTTGATGCATTAGAAACAACTGACATGAAATAATAAATAAATCTCTAGAAGTCTATAATACCTTACAATCACAGTTACAAAAGTTAAAGAAAGAGTTAAATAATGACATACAACAAAACGTTTAAGAAATTGAAGCCTTTGTCAAGGTTTTTAAAGGTTCTGTAACACAACTTGGAACAAGAGATAACTGCTAGCACTAGTATTTTGTTCCAGTTATAAAAAAGAATGATTTAACAATAATAACAAAAAAGATAGATCAGAACAAAAACAAAACAATTGTCAGTGTATGATTGGATATATGAGAGGAACCTACGAATTATCTATTACTGACTTAAGCTGAAATATATGAAACACAAGCGATCCGGATTTACCAACTCTCATAAATGAACTTACTGCTGACATAGAAATATTAAACACATATAGCAAGGAACATACATATCCAGA